>JAGIQG010000032.1:0-105000 GCA_024679065.1 Sphyrna mokarran
TCCCTCAGCACTGACCCTCTCACAGTGCAGCACTCCCTCAGCACTGACCCTCTCACAGTGCAGCACTCCCTCAGCAATGACCCTCGCACAGTGCGGCGTTCCCTCAGCAATGACCCCTTGATAGTGCGGCCCTCCCTCAGCAATAACCCTCTGACAGTGCAGCACTCCCTCAGCACTGACCCTCTGACAGTGCAGCACCCCCTCAGCACTGACCCTCTGACAGTGCGGCACTGTCTCAGCAATGACCCCCTCACAGTGCGGCCCTCCCTCAGCAATGACCCTGTGACAGTGCGGCCCTCCCTCAGCACTGACCCTCTGACAGTGCAGCGCTCCCTCAGCACTGACCCCCTCAGACATGCGGCACTCTCTCACACTGGCCCACTGACAGTGAGGCACTCGTTCAGCACTGACTCCCTGACAGTGCGGCACTCTCTCAGCACTGACCCTCTGACAGTGCGGCCTCCCTCAGCAATGACCCTCTGACAGTGCGGCACTCCCTCAGCACTGACCCTCTGACAGTGCGGCACTCCCTCAGCAATGACCCTCTGACAGTGCGCACTCCCTCAGCACTGACCCTCTGACAGTGCGGCACTCCCTCAGCACTGACCCTCTGACAGTGCGCACTCCCTCAGCACTCACCCTCTGACAGTGCAGCACTCCCTCAGCACTGACCCTCTGACAGTGCGGCACTCTCTCAGCACTGACCCTCTGACAGTGCTGGCGCTCCCTCAGCACTGACCCTCTGACAGTGCGGCACTCCCTCAGCACTGACCCTCTGACAGTGCGGCACTCCCTCAGCACTGACCCTCTGACAGTGCGGCACTCCCTCAGCAATGACCCCCTGACAGTGCGGCACTCCCTCAGCAATGACCCTCTGACAGTGCGGCACTCCCTCAGCACTGACCCTCTGACAGTGCGGCTCTCCCTCAGCACTGACCCTCTGACAGTGCGGCACTCTCTCAGCATGACACTCTCTGACAGTGCGGCACTCCCTCAGCACTGACCCTCTGACAGTGCGCCTCCCTCAGCACTGACCCTCTGACAGTGCGGCACTCCCTCAGCAATGACCCTCTGACAGTGCGGCACTCCCTCAGCACTGACCCTCTGACAGTGCGGCACTCCCTCAGCACTGACCCTCTGACAGTGCGGCTCTCCCTCAGCACTGACACTCTGACAGTGCGGCACTCTCTCCGCACTGTCCCTCTGAAAGTGCAGCTCTCAGTCAGCACTGACCCTCTGACACTGCGGCACTCTCTCAGCAATGACCCTCTGAAAGTGCGGCACTCCCTCAGCACTGACCCTCTGACAGTGCGGCACTCCCTCAGCACTGACCCTCTGACAGTGCGGCGCTCCCTCAGCACTGACCCTCTGACAGTGCGGCACTCCCTCAGCACTGACCCTCTGACAGTGCGGCACTCCCTCAGCACTGACCCTCTGACAGTGCAGCACTCCCTCAGCACTGACCCTCTGACAGTGCGGCACTCCCTCAGCACTGACCCTCTGACAGTGCGGCACTCCCTCAGCACTGACCCTCTGACAGTGCGGCACTCCCTCAGCACTGACCCTCTGACAGTGCGGCACTCCCTCAGCACTGACCCTCTGACAGTGCGGCACTCCCTCAGCACTGACCCTCTGACAGTGCAGCACTCCCTCAGCACTGACCCTCTGACAGTGCGGCACTCCCTCAGCACTGACCCTCTGACAGTGCTGCGCTCCCTCAGCACTGACCCTCTGCAAGTGCGGCGCTCCCTCAGCACTGACCCTCTGACAGTGCGGCACTCCCTCAGCACTGACCCTCTGACAGTGCGGCACTCCCTCAGCACTGACCCTCTGACAGTGCGGCACTCCCTCAGCACTGACCCTCTGACAGTGCGGCACTCCCTCAGCACTGACCCTCTGACAGTGCGGCACTCCCTCAGCACTGACCCTCTGACAGTGCGGCACTCCCTCAGCACTGACCCTCTGACAGTGCGGCACTCCCTCAGCACTGACCCTCTGACAGTGCGGCACTCCCTCAGCACTGACCCTCTGACAGTGCGGCACTTCCCTCAGCACTGACCCTCTGACAGTGCGGCACTCCCTCAGCACTGACCCTCTGACAGTGCGGCACTCCCTCAGCACTGACCCTCTGACAGTGCGGCACTCCCTCAGCACTGACCCTCTGACAGTGCGGCACTCCCTCAGCACTGACCCTCTGACAGTGCGGCACTCCCTCAGCACTGACCCTCTGACAGTGCGGCACTCCCTCAGCACTGACCCTCTGACAGTGCGGCACTCCCTCAGCACTGACCCTCTGACAGTGCGGCACTCCCTCAGCACTGACCCTCTGACAGTGCGGCACTCCCTCAGCACTGACCCTCTGACAGTGCGGCACTCCCTCAGCACTGACCCTCTGACAGTGCGGCACTCCCTCAGCACTGACCCTCTGACAGTGCGGCACTCCCTCAGCACTGACCCTCTGACAGTGCGGCACTCCCTCAGCACTGACCCTCTGACAGTGCGGCACTCCCTCAGCACTGACCCTCTGACAGTGCGGCACTCCCTCAGCACTGACCCTCTGACAGTGCGGCACTCCCTCAGCACTGACCCTCTGACAGTGCGGCACTCCCTCAGCACTGACCCTCTGACAGTGCGGCACTCCCTCAGCACTGACCTGACAGTGCGGCACTCCCTCAGCACTGACCCTCTGACAGTGCGGCACTCCCTCAGCACTGACCCTCTGACAGTGCGGCACTCCCCTCAGCACTGACCCTCTGACAGTGCGGCACTCCCTCAGCACTGACCCTCTGACAGTGCGGCACTCCCTCAGCACTGACCCTCTGACAGTGCGGCACTCCCTCAGCACTGACCCTCTGACAGTGCGGCACTCCCTCAGCACTGACCCTCTGACAGTGTGGCACTCCCTCAGCACTGACCCTGTGACAGTGCAGCACTCCCTCAGCCCTGACCCTCTGACAGTTCGACACTCCCTCAGCACTGACGCTCTGACAGTGTGGCACTCCCTCAGCAGTGACCCCC
Source organism: Sphyrna mokarran (assembly GCA_024679065.1). Classification (NCBI taxonomy): domain Eukaryota; kingdom Metazoa; phylum Chordata; class Chondrichthyes; order Carcharhiniformes; family Carcharhinidae; genus Sphyrna; species Sphyrna mokarran. The sequence continues at coordinate 3,019 of JAGIQG010000032.1, forward strand.
TGACAGTGCGGCACTCCCACAGCACTGACTCCCTGACAGTGCGGCACTCCCTCAACTGACCCTCTGACAGTGCGGCACTCCCTCAGCACTGACCCTCTGACAGTGCGGCACTCCCTCAGCACTGACCCTCTGACAGTGCGGCTCTCCCTCAGCACTGACCCTCTGACAGTGCGGCACTCCCTCAGCACTGACCCTCTGACAGTGCGGCACTCCCTCAGCACTGACCCTCTGACAGTGCGGCACTCCCTCAGCACTGACCCTCTGACAGTGCGGCACTCCCTCAGCACTGACCCTCTGACAGTGCGGCACTCCCTCAGCACTGACCCTCTGACAGTGCGGCACTCCCTCAGCACTGACCCTCTGACAGTGCGGCACTCCCTCAGCACTGACCCTCTGACAGTGCGGCACTCCCTCAGCACTGACCCTCTGACAGTGCGGCACTCCCTCAGCACTGACCCTCTGACAGTGCGGCACTCCCTCAGCACTGACCCTCTGACAGTGCGGCACTCCCTCAGCACTGACCCTCTGACAGTGCGGCACTCCCTCAGCACTGACCCTCTGACAGTGCGCCACTCCCTCAGCACTGACCCTCTGACAGTGCGGCACTCCCTCAGCACTGACCCTCTGACAGTGCGGCACTCCCTCAGCACTGACCCTCTGACAGTGCGGCACTCCCTCAGCACTGACCCTCTGACAGTGCGGCACTCCCTCAGCACTGACCCTCTGACAGTGCGGCACTCCCTCAGCACTGACCCTCTGACAGTGCGGCGCTCCCTCAGCACTGACCCTCTGTCAGTGCGGCACTCCCTCAATTCCACGCTATACTCATCTTTTGTAATTGAGCCTTTGGAGTGGGATTTGAATAACCTCCAGCTCCCTGGGTGGTAGAGCTGGACAGTGAGCCACAGATCCGTGTGTAAAGATAGGAAAGTTCAGACAGGAGTGTGGAGAAACCGAGCTCCTTGTTCTCCCAGAGTTAGTGGAAGATCAAACAAAGTGCTGAGACTGTTAAATACGGACTGCTTCCCACTGACGGGGAGAGGTAATGAAGCAAGCAGTTTCTCATGCCAGATCGTACTCCTCTGTAATACGGCAGCAACCCGCATCTGGAATACGCGAATCAAACTGCCTCTTATAAACCCCTCAGCAATATAACACTCTGCAGGAAGGCTGCACATTTACACTCGCGGAGAAGCTCAGTGAAGCAGGAACCGGTCTCTCCACGGGGTCTGCTCTGCTGGTTAGTTCACACTGGGAGCCACCCTCCTGCTTTGTGCTTGTTCACATTCTGACCTGGTGCTTTGATACTTCCCAGGCGATTCCTCAGGAAGTAAAGCTCACAGCAAACACCTGTCAATATCACTCACAGCTGGAGGGGGATGGAGGGCTTCCCTTTGATCAAATCTTTTACAAGAAGATCAGTGGAAGGCTGCAACAATTAAGGCCGGTTTAATGAATTGTTCAAAGAATATTTGTGTCGGGTTCCTGCCAGGTGATTGCTTTCTGCTTCAGAAACTGTTCCAGTCCCGAACAGCAGTAACACATGGAGAGCCCGAGTGTCTGACACTGCCTGTAGTGAGGCCAGATAGTCACATACCCTGTCTGCCACACTCTCGAATCCCATGTGGATTACTGCCAGGCTCACTCCCCCAGCCTGAACCCAGATAATCACACACCCTGTACTGTGATATCAATCCCGTGTAGACTAATACCAGCCTAACTCCGCCAGCCTGAATGTGGCAGCTCTCTGGAGGACACAACATTCCAGGATTTGGGAAAGATTAGTGGATCCCCCTAATTATCTCCCCATGTATACCACACACACACAACTCATTTACACACACACACCACACACACACACACACACACACACACACACACACACACTCTCACCCACACTCAAACAGCTAGAGATCACAGAGTATCTGTTTAGAAATGACCCAAATCACAGAGGCAACAGCACCCAGAAACCAACCACCTTCACCCCCCCCCCCCCCCCCCCACCACCACCACCCCACACCCTCCACAGCTCACCCCGGGACACTGATCCCAAACTGGAAACACCACTCCACCTCTGGAATCATTACTTCCACTGTCCTCAGTATAAAAATCCACCCTGAAGCCCATATATTCTGTTCCTCTTGATATAAAATCCAGCTGCCCACCAGCCGTTCCATTCTGTTCGATGTTTCTCAAACCCCAAGTCTTTCTGTGTTTCCATTATCACTGACCTTTTACTAAGAGTCCTGTTCTTTCCTTCCATTATATCCAAAGTGGAAGATTTCACATCTGACTACATTAAAATCCGTTTGCCACGAGTCTGTGAATATCTCTTGAAGATTTTATGCATTGTTCCCAATGTCATGTTTCAGTGTGTGAGCAGCAAATTTGTAAATGTGGTTTTCTGGCTATCATTTGGGTCAGTAATAAATATCACAAGAGCCTGACTCAGATCCCATTTCATTCTCTTCCCTACCTCGGAGAATAGTGTGGCACATTGGAAGGATTTCACAGTCTAATTAACAATCAGTCTTCAACCATACTCCTTCCACGGTCAAAATATCCGGAAAGAGACTTGAACTCAGGCTGAAAGCTCAGAGGTGGGACTCCTTCCTGCTCTAGATGTCCCCAGAAATGCTGAGTGGATGATCCATCTGAATGGTCCCCAGTATTTCAGATTCCAGTCTCCAGCCAATTCGATTCACTCCGTGTGATATCAGGAAACACTTGGAGGCTTTGGATGCTGTAAAGGCAATGGGCCCTGATAACATTCCGGCAATAGTATTGAAGATTTGTGCTCCAGAACTCACTGCTCCCCCAGCCAAGCTCTTCCAGTACAGTTACAACACTGGCATCTACCCAACAATGTGGAAAATTGCCCCGGTATGTCCTGTACACAAGAAGTAGGACAAATCCAACCCTGACAATTATTGTAATCAGTCTACTCTCAATCATCAGTAAAGTGATGGAAGGGGTCATCGACAGCGCTATCCAGCAGCTCCTGCTCAGCAATAACCTGCTCAGTGACGCCCAGTTTGGGTTTTTGCCAGGGTCACTCAGCTCCTGACCTCATTACAGCCTTGGTTCAAACACAGACAAAAGGACAGAATTCTAGAGGTGAGATTGGACGGCATGGTAGCACAGTAGTTAGCACTGCTGCCTCACAGCACCAGTACCTTCCAAACACAAGACCACTACCATCTAGAAGGACAGAGACAACAGAAAGCTGGGAACACCACCATCTGGAGATTCCCCTCCAAGCCATTCACCATCCTGACTTGGAAATATATTACAGTCCCTAGTTCAAAATCCTGGAACTCCCTCCCTAACAGCACTGTGTGTGTACCTACACCTCAGGGACAGCTTTGTCAAAGGGAGGTCATGTCTGACAAATCTGTTAGAATTCTTTGAGGAGGTAATGAAGGAGTTAGACAAAGGAGAGCCAGTGGATGGGATTTATTTGGATTTCCAGAAAGCCTCTGACAAGGTGCTTTACAAGAGGCTGCTAAACAAGCTCAGAGCCCATGGTGTTAGAGACAGGGTACTGGCATGGATAGAGGATTGGCTGACAGACAGAATGATGTAGAGATCCCGGCGTTGGACTGGCGTAAACACAGTAAAAAGTCTCACAACACCAGGTTTAAGTCCATCTGATTTATTTGATAGTAAATTCACAAGCTTTTCAGAAACAGTGTTCCTTCATCACGTGTGGAAAGTTCTGATCAGAGATAGGCATATAAAGACACACACAATTTACAGAATACTGATTAAAATGTGAATCTTTACAGCTAACCTGCTATTCAAATCTTAAAGATGCAAACAATGTGAGTGGAGTAGCATTAGCACAGGTTAAAGAGATGTGTATTGTCTCCAGACAGGACAGTAAGTGAGATTTTACAAGCCCAGGCAAGTCGTGGGGGTTACAGATAGTGTGACATGAACCTCAGGCAGAAGAGTGAGATAAGGGGGTCCTTTTTAGGGTGGCAATCAGTGACTGGTGCTGTTCCACAAGGATCAGTGTTGGGCCCACAACTTTTCACTATGTACCTGAATGATCTGGAAGATGGAAGAATGGCATGGTTACTGAATTTATAGATGGTACAAAAAATTGTAGTGTTCAAGAAGTGGGGAGGCTGCAAAATGACATGGTCAAGCTAGGGGAGTGGGAAAAGAAGTGGCGGATGGATTAGATGGCAGCGGGAATGTGTGAGGGTTATGCACTTTGGTAGGAAGAATAGAGGCATAGATTATTTTCTAAATGGGAAGGGCTTTGGAAATCTGAAGCACAAAGGAACTTGGGAGTCCTGGTTCAGGACTCACTACAGGTTAACGTGCAGCTTCAGTTGGCAGTTAGGAATGTTAGCATTCATTCCTAGAGGGCTAGAATACAAGAGCAGGGATGTACTGCTGAGGTTGGATAAGGCTCTGCTCAGACCCCATTTGGAATATTGTGAGCAGTTTTGGGTTCCACACCTTGGAGGAGGTCCACGTGAATGATCCCAGGAATGAAGGGTTTGTCAGATGAGGAGCGACAGAGGAGTCTGGGCCGATATTCAATGGAGTTTGGAAGGATGGTAGGGAGGATCTAATTGAAACTTACAGAATACTGAGAGGCCTGGATAGACCAGGGACGTGGAGAGGATGTTTCCACTCGTGGGAGAGACTAGAATCTGAGGGCACAACCTCAGAGTGAAGGGAAACTCCTTTAAAACTGAGATGAGCAGGAATTTCTTCAACCAGGGAGTGGGGAATCTTTGGAACTCTTTGCCACAGAAGGCTGTGGAGGCCAAGTCATTGAGTGTCTTTAAGACAAAGACAGATAGGTTCTTGATCAATAAGGGGATAAAGGGTTACGGGAAGGAGACCCCGGTTCAATTGGGCTGGCATGGTGGCACAGTGGTTGGGCACTGTTGCCAATTAGTGCCAGTGTTCAAATTCCCAGCTTGAGTCACTGACTGTGTGGAGTTTGCACAGTCTCCCCATGTCTGCGTGGGTTTTCTCCAGGTGCTCCGTTTTCCTCCCACATTCTGAAAGATATGCTGGTTAGGTGCATTGACCTGAACAGGCATCGGAGGGTGGCAACTAAGGGAATTACGCAGTAACTTCTTTGCACTGTTAATGTAAGCCCTCTGCGATTGCAGAGCCTCTGGCTCTGATCTTCAGGACGTCGTTGGTTACAGGTATGGTTCCGGAAGACTGGAGGATAGCGAATGTGGTCCCATTGTTCAAGAAGGGGAATAGAAACTTTCCTGGGAATTATAGACCAGTGAGTCTTACTTCTGTTGTGCAAAGTATTGGAGAGAATTATTAGGGATAGGATTTATAGTTATTTAGAGAGAAATGAATTGATTGGGGATCGTCAGCATGGTTTTGTGAAGGGTAGGTCGTGCCTTACTAACCTTATTGAGTTTTTTGAAAAAGTGACCAAAGAGGTGGATGGGGGTAAGGCAGTTGATGTGGTATATATGGACTTTAGTAAGGCGTTCGATAAGGGGCCCATGGAAGGCTTCTGCAGAAAATGCAGATGTATGGGTTTGAGGGTGATTTAGCTAATTGGATTAGGAATTGGCTAGCTGATAGAAGACAGAGGGTGGTGGTTGATGGAAATTATTCATCATGGAGTTCGGTTACAAGTGGTGTACCTCAGGGATCTGTTTTGGGGCCCCGCTGTTTGTAATTTTTATAAATGATCTGGATGAGGGTATTGAAGGATGGATTAGTAAATTTGCGGATGACACCAAAGTCGGAGGAGTGGTAGATAGTGAAGAGGGGTGTTATAGTTTGCAGAGAGACTTGGACAAGTTGCAGAGCTGGGCCGAGAGGTGGCAAATGGAGTTTAATGTGGAAAAGTGTGAGGTAATTCACTTTGGCAGGAATAACAAATGTGTAGAGTATAGGGCTAATGGTAGGACTCTTAATAGTGTTGATGAACAGAGGGATCTTGGTGTATATGTGCATAGATCCCTGAAAGTTGGCAATCAAGTCGATAAGGTTGTTAAGAAGGCATACGGAGTCTTAGCTTTTATTGGTAGGGGGATTGAATTTCGGAGCCGCAACGTCATGTTGCAACTGTACAAAACTCTAGTGCGGCCGCACTTGGAGTATTGTGTGCAGTTCTGGTCCCCGCATTATAAGAAAGATGTGGAGGCATTGGAGAGGGTACAGAGGAGGTTTACCAGGATGTTGCCTGGTATGGAGGGCAGATCTTATGAAGAAAGGCTGAGGGATTTGAGGTTGTTTTGTTAGAAAGAAGGCGGCTAAGAGGAGACCTGATTGAAACATGTAAGATGATTAGAGGTTTAGAAGGGTGGACAGTGATAGCCTTTTTCCTAGGATGGAGAGAGCTAGCACGAGGGGACATAACTTTAAATTAAGGGTGGTAGTTATAGGACGGATGTCAGAGGTAGGTTCTTTACCCAGAGGGTGGTAAGGTTTACCAGAGGGTTTGAAGTTGGATAAGTCCCCTGGGCCGGACGGGATTTACCCTAGGATTCTCTGGGAGGCAAGAGAGGAGATTGCAGAGCCTCTGGCTCTGATCTTCGGTCCTCGTTGGTTACGGGTGTGGTTCCGGAGGACTGGAGGATAGCGAATGTGGTCCCATTGTTTAAGAAGGGGAAGAGAGACCTTCCTGGGAATTATAGGCCAGTGAGTCTTACTTCTGTTGTGGGCAAGGTATTGGAGAGAATTATTAGGGATAGGATTTATAGTTATTTAGAGAGAAATGAATTGATTGGGGATAGTCAGCATGGTTTCGTGAAGGGTAGGTCATGCCTTACTAACCTCATTGAGTTTTTTGAGAAAGTGACCAGAGAGGTGGATGGGGGTAAGGCGGTTGATGTAGTATATATGGACTTTAGTAAGGCGTTTGATAAGGTGGCCCATGGAAGACTTCTACAGAAAATGCAGATGTGTGGAATAGAGGGTGATTTAGCTAATTGGATTAGGAATTGGCTGGCAGATAGAAGACAGAGGGTGGTGGTTGATGGGAGATATTCATCGTGGAGTTCGGTGACGAGTGGTGTGCCTCAGGGTGTCTTTTTTGGGGCCCCTGCTGTTGTAATTTTTATAAATGATCTGGATGAGGGATTGAGGATGGATCAGTAAATTGCAGATGATACTAAAGTGGGACACAACTTTAAATTTAGGTGTTGAGTTTAGGACGGATATCAGAGGTAGTTTCTTGCTCAAAGGTGATTTAGGGAGTGGAATGCCCTGATGCAGCTGTTGTAGATGGCCAAGTGGTGCGTTAGAGGTTAGTGGATGATAAGTATATTGAGAGAAGGGGAATGGTTTAGTTTAGGAGGGCATTGCTTTTTATTTTGGTCGGCACAACAATCAGCGTCGGAAGGCCTGTTCGTGTGTATTGTTCTATGTTCTATGTTCTATGGTGGAGGTAGATAGTGAAGGGGGGTGTTTTAGTTTACAGAGTGACTTGGACAAGTTGCAGAGCTGGGCCGAGAGGTGGCAAATGGAGTTTAATGTGGAAAAGTGTGAGGTAATGCACTTTGGCAGGAACAATAAATGTGTAGAGTATAGGGCTAATGGTAGGGCTCTTAATAGTGTTGAGGAACAGAAGGATCTTGGTGTATGTGTCAATAGATCCCTGAAAGTAGGCAGTCAAGTGGATAAAGTTGTTAAGAAGGCATATGGAGTCTTAGCTTTTATTGGTAGGGGGATTGAATTTAGGAGCCGCAGCATCATGTTGCAACTGTACAAAACTCTAGTGCGGCCGCACTTGGAGTATTGTGTGCAGTTCTGGTCGCACATTATAAGAAAGATGTGGAGGCATTGGAGAGGGTACAGAGGAGGTTTACCAGGATGTTGCCTGGTATGGAGGGCAGGTCCTATGAAGAGAGGTTGAGGGATTTGAGGTTGTTTTCGTTAGAAAGGAGGCGGCTAAGAGGGGATCTTATTGAAGCATATAAGATGATTAGAGGTTTATATAGGGTGGACAGTGATAGCCTTTTTCCTAGGATGGAGAAAGCTAGCACGAGGGGACACAGCTTTAAATTAAGGGGTATGAGTTATAGGACGGATATCAGAGGTAGGTTCTTTACTCAAAGAGTGATTAGGGAGTGGAATGCCCTGCCTGCAGCTGTTGTAGATGCGCCAAGTTTGGTGGCGTTTAAGAGGTTAATTGATAAGTATATGGAAGAGAAGGGAATGGTTTAGTTTGGAGGGGCATTGCTTTTTATTTTGGTCGGCACAACATCGAAGGCCGAAGGGCCTGTTCTGTGCTGTATTGTTCTATGTTCTATGTTCTAAGGGTATGGAATGCCTTGCCTGCTGCAGTTGGAGATGCGCCAAGTTTGGGGGCGTTTAAGAGGTTAGTAGATAAGTTTATGGATGAAAAGGGAATGGTTTAGGTTAGAGGGTCATTGCTTTTTCTTAATTGGTTGGTGCAACATCGAGGGCCAAAGGGCCTGTTCTGCGCTGTAATGTTCTATGTTCTATATTCTATTAGTCTTATATAAGCCTTAATAAATAATCTCTTAAAAAAATTTAAAGAATTTTTATGAATTTTTATAATACTCATCGTAATGACTAGCCTATGAGGAGAGATTGAATAGACTGGGTCTGTACTCATTGGAGTTTAGAAGGTTGAGTTGGGATCTTATAGAGACTTACAAGATAATGAAGGGGATGGATAGGGTAGAGGTAGAGAAATTCTTCCCGCTTAGAAAGGATAGCAGAACTAGAGGGCACAGCCTCAAAATAAGGGGAGGGCAGTTTAGTTCAGAGTTGAGGAGGAACTTCTTCACTCAAAGAGTGGTTAGTCTCTGGAATTCTCTGCCCATTGAAGTAATGGAGGCTTCCTCGCTGAATATATTTAAGTTATGGGTAGATAGATTTCTGATAGATAAGGAAATTAAGAGTTATGGGGAGAAAGCGGGAAAGTGGAACTGATCCACTTCAGATCAGCCATGATCTTGTTGAATGGCGGGACAGGCTCGAGGGGCTGGATAGCCGACTCCTGCTCCTATTTCTTATGTTCTTATAAATCAAATTTAGTTTGCTCACTTGTAGTCTCTGGGACACATTGTTATTGAAAACTACCAGAGACACACTCGAGAAATTTGTCCGCTTTCTGATGCTAACTCATCACAAGCAATATAAAATTCAACCCCCCATCCCGGCATTAAACCCCTTCTCTCCCCATTCTTCCCATTGCAAAGCTCGAACCCACAAAAATAAATCCAGGCTGACCACTCCAGTGCGGTGCTGATGGAGTGCTACACTGCCGGAGGTGCTGTCTTTCAGTTATGTTGCTTTGGTGGGTACAAAGGATCTCGTGGAGCTGATCTGAAGAGGAGCAGGGGAGTTCTCCCTCACATTCTGGCCAATATTTATCCCTCGACAAACATCACAAAAAACAGATCATTTGGCTCGTTGTTAAAGCGCTGTTTATGGGATCCTGCTGTGCACACTGTCTCTGACTCTGGTCTTTTGGACATATCTGTCCTTTGTTTCACCACAGGAAGTAAATCTTCAACTGCCTGGACCTGTAAACTCTACAATTCCATCATTTCATACAGTCCAACAGCACAGAAAAGACCCATTGAATCTGCACCAACAATAACTACCACTAAAGTCACGCTAAGCCCATTTTCCTGCACTTGTCCCATATCCAGGATACAGAGCCTATATCCCAACACCAGGATCAGGGACTTCGGAGCCTGTATCCCAATATCTTTCACACAATCAAACAGTCGTACAGCCCATTGAGTCTACACCACAATACCACTAATGCTGCGCTAATCCCATCTTCCATACCTCTTTGACATCTCTTCAATCTCACTAATAACAGGTTACTGAGATTGAAAAGATATTAAAAATCAATAGAAAGGCAAAGTATTTTTAATACTCGTTGGTTACGGGTGTGGTTCCGGAGGACTGGAGGATAGCGAATGTGGTCCTATTGTTTAAGAAGGGGAAGAGAGACCTTCCTGGGAATTATAGGCCAGTGAGTCTTACTTCTGTGGTGGGCAAGGTATTGGAGAGAATTATTAGGGATAGGATTATAGTTATTTAGAGAGAAATGAATTGATTGGGGATAGTCAGCATGGTTTTGTGAAGGGTAGGTCGTGCCTTACTAAACTCATTGAGTTTTTTGAAAAAGTGACCAAAGAGGTGGATGGGGGTAAGGCGGTTGATGTGGTATATATGGACTTTAGTAAGGCGTTCGATAAGGTGGCCCATGGAAGGCTTCTGCAGAAAATGCAGATGTATGGGATTGAGGGTGATTTAACTAATTGGATTAGGAATTGGCTAGCTGATAGAAGACAGAAGGTGGTGGTTGATGGAAATTATTCATTGTGGAGTTCGGTTACAAGTGGTGTATCTCAGGGATCTGTTTTGGGGCCCCTGCTGTTTGTAATTTTTATAAATGATCTGGATGAGGGTATTGAAGGATGGATTAGTAAATTTGCGGATGACACCAAAGTCGGAGGAGTGGTAGCTAGTGAAGAGGGGTGTTATAGTTTGCAGAGAGATTTGGACAAGTTGCAGAGCTGGGCCGAGAGGTGGCAAATGGAGTTTAATGTGGAAAAGTGTGAGGTAACGCACTTTGGCAGGAATAATAAATGTGTAGAGTATAGGGCTATTGGCAGGATTCTTAATAGTGTTGATGAACAGAGGGATCTTGGTGTATTTGTGCATAGATCCCTGAAAGTAGGCAGTCAAGTCGATAAGGTTGTTAAGAAGGCATATGGAGTCTTAGTTTTTATTGGTAGGGGGATTGAATTTCGGAGCCGCAACGTCATGTTGCAACTGTACAAAACTCTAGTGCGGCCGCACTTGGAGTATTGTGTGCAGTTCTGGTCCCCACATTATAGAAAGATGTGGAGGCATTGGAGAGGGTACAGAGGAGGTTTACCAGGATGTTGCCTGGTATGGAGGGCAGGTCTTATGAGGAGAGGTTGAAGGATTTGAAGTTGTTTTCGTTAGAAAGGAGGCGGCTAAGAGGGGATCTTATTGAAGCATATAAGATGATTAGAGGTTTAGATAGGGTGGACAGTGATAGCCTTTTTCCTATGATGGAGAAAGCTAGCACGAGGGGACACAGCTTTAAATTAAGGGGTATGAGTTATAGGACGGATATCAGAGGTAGGTTCTTTACTCAAAGAGTGAATAGGGAGTGGAATGCCCTGCCTGCAGCTGTTGTAGATGCGCCAAGTTTGGTGGCGTTTAAGAGGTTAGTTGATAAGTATATGGAAGAGAAGGAATGGTTTAGTTTGGAGGGGCATTGCTTTTTATTTTGGTCGGCACAACATCGAAGGCCGAAGGGCCTGTTCTGTGCTGTAATGTTCTATGTTCTATGTTCTATAATCAGCAGCAAAGAACAATGAGGGAGAATCCCTCAGACAGGCTGACGATTGAACACTGCTGATGGTATTTGATGTGTCCATACTCCCGGAATACTGGCCCTGCTCTCTGCTCACTCTCAGTGGAACTCCTATTTCCGTTGAAAGGTGGGATCAGATCCTGTTAATATTCTGGATGAGGTCAGGCTGGTTTGCAAGCCCTCAGTCTCACTTATGGGAGTGACTGTGTAACCAGGCATCCAATCGTAACAAATTTACATAAAATTAGCACTAAATACCATCAGGAGAACATCTCTCATCAGCCCATTTTACACAGCTCTTCATTCCCCTCACACTGAAATCAACCGATTCCTGATCACCTGTTTACACACTTACACCCATTTTACACACTCGCGTCCATTTTACACACACGTGCTGACACACACACCTGTTTTTCACACTCGCGCCCATTTACACACTCACACCTGCTTTATACACTCACGCTCGTTTATACACACCCGTTTTACACACTCACTGCTATTTTACACACTCACTGCCATTTTACATACACCCTCTGACATACTTACATTTGTTTTACACTCGTTTTACAGTCATGTCTGTTTTACACACACTCCTGCTGACACACTCACACTTGTTTTACACACTCACACCTGTTTTATACACTTGTGTCCATTTTACATACTCACACCCGTTTAGACACTCACAGCCACTTACACACTCACACTTACACCTATTTACGCACACACACATTTTACACACACACATCCACTTCCACATTCACACCCATTTAGACACACACCCATTCACAAACTCATGTCCATTTTATGCACTCGTGTCTGTTTTAGATTGCCTCAGTCATGTTAATCCAGCTGTGTTGATCCATTTCTAGGTTAATAAGTTGTAGGCACACACACCAGACTCACATTGAACGGACACTAAGATTTATGGATGATATTTTTATCTAATTAAATCTCAAAAGGTTCCGGAGAAGCAAAGGCAGATTCTCAGCCGGTTACCTGGACACCGGTACAGCTTCTTCGCTTGGGTGATGTCTCCTTGGCTCAGTTTTACTCTCTGACCAATGGCAGGTCTCACTCCATTCTCGTCCCTCCGAGGAAGAATCGTGTCCAAGAAAACCCCCCTTTGGAATGAAGAGAGAGAGCAGCAGCCCATGAATATGACCAATTCAGCAACAGAGGGCTCATTGCAAACAGATCTGAACCATTCAGATAGGGATCTAGCTGTCAGATAAAAAACTAACTGCAGCAGAGAGAGGGATGTTACTGACAATTTCACGGGCAAGCTGATTTACTCACTATCAGGTGGAACCAAACTGAAAGGGGGTGGCACAGTGGTTGGCACTGCTGCTTCACAGCGCCAGGGACCCAGGTTCAATTCCCAGCCTGGGTCACTGTCTGTGTGGGGTTTGCACATTCCCCCCATGTCTACGTGGGTTTCCTCCGGGTGCCCCAGTTTCCTTCCACAGTATCTATGGGTTAGGTTGATCGGCTATGTTAAAATTGCTCCTCAGCATCACAGAGACTAACAGGGTAAATACATGGGATTACAGAAATACTGCAATCTCATGATTATTGATAGTGCAGACTCGATGGGCTGAATGGACTCCTTCTGCACTGTAGATCTTCCACGATTCAATGAAACACTGCACCCAACTTCCGATCTCTAGCAAATTTTGCATTCCTTGGAAGAGTGATCATTGTAACGGTTTGGGAAGAGTGACCATTGTAAGGGCTGTGGGAGGAGGGGTCATTGTAAGGGGTGTGGGAGGAGGGGTCATTGTGAGGGGTGTGGGAGGAGGGGTCATTGTAAGGGGTGTGGGAGGAATGGTCATTGTAAGGGGTGGGGGAGGAGGGGTCATTGTGAGGGTGTGTGGGAGGATGGTCATTGAGGGGGTGGGGAGGAGGGGTCATTGTGAGGGTGTGGGAGAGGGGTCATTGTAAGGGGTGTGGGAGGAGGGGTCATTGTAAGGGGTGTGGGAGGAGGGGTCATTGTAAGGGGTGTGGGAGGAGGGGTCATTGTAAGGGGTGTGGGAGGAGTGACCATTGTAAGGGGTGTGGGAGGAGTGACCATTGTAAGGGGTGTGGGAGGAGTGACCATTGTAAGGGGTGTGGGAGGAGGGGTCATTGTAAGGGGTGTGGGAGGAGGGGTCATTGTAAGGGGTGTGGGAGGAGGGGTCATTGTAAGGGGTGTGGGAGGAGTGACCATTGTAAGGGGTGTGGGAGGAGTGACCATTGTAAGGGGTGTGGGAGGAGGGGTCATTGTAAGGGGTGTGGGAGGAGTGACCATTGTAAGGGGTGTGGGAGGAGTGGCCATTGTAAGGGGTGTGGGAGGAGGGGTCATTGTAAGGGGTGTGGGAGGAGTGACCATTGTAAGGGGTGTGGGAGGAGTGACCATTGTAAGGGGTGTGGGAGGAGTGACCATTGTAAGGGGTGTGGGAGGAGGGGTCATTGTAAGGGGTGTGGGAGGAGGGGTCATTGTAAGGGGTGTGGGAGGAGGGGTCATTGTAAGGGGTGTGGGAGGAGTGACCATTGTAAGGGGTGTGGGAGGAGTGACCATTGTAAGGGGTGTGGGAGGAGGGGTCATTGTAAGGGCTGTGGGAGGAGTGACCATTGTAAGGGGTGTGGGAGGAGTGACCATTGTAAGGGGTGTGGGAGGAGGGGTCATTGTAAGGGCTGTGGGAGGAGTGACCATTGTAAGGGGTGTGAGGAGTGACCATTGTAAGGGGTGTGGGAGGAGGGGGTCATTGTAAGGGGTGTGGGAGGAGTGACCATTGTAAGGGGTGTGGGAGGAGTGACCATTGTAAGGGGTGTGGGAGGAGTGACCATTGTAAGGGGTGTGGGAGGGGGTCATGTAAGGTGTGGGAGGAGTGCCATTGTAAGGGGTGTGGGAGGAGGGTCATTGTAAGGGGTGTGGAGGAGGACCATGTAAGGGGTGTGGGAGGAGTGACCATGTAAGGGGGTGGGAGGAAGGACCATTGTAAGGGGTGTGGGAGGAGGGGTCATTGTAAGGGGTGTGGGAGGAGGGGTCATTGTAAGGGGTGTGGGAGGAGGGGTCATTGTAAGGGGTGTGGGAGGAGTGACCATTGTAAGGGGTGTGGGAGGAGTGACCATTGTAAGGGGTGTGGGAGGAGTGACCATTGTAAGGGGTGTGGGAGGAGGGGTCATTGTAAGGTGTGTGGGAGGAGTGACCATTGCTCTGGGACAGAGAGGATTGGAATTAGATGGAATTTGGAATGATTTGAATGAAGAGAGCACTAGGCTGATGAGCTGGGAGCACACTGATTCCCTGATGGCTCTGGGAGTCAATCAGGAAGATCCTTGGGTTGATTCCCATTCTTTCCTCTGGGATCTAAAACTGGACAGAAGGACTTTGGGCCATGAAGTTACCATGGTTACTGTGCCTAACCATTCATAGAACATAGAACATAGAACATTCTCCAGTGTCTCCATCACAATGTGGACCTCCTTTGAGAATAGACCTGGACTTGGTTCGAATAAAATCTGTATTTTCCCTCAGAAACTTCTTAATGTGTTTCAGAGGGAATGACTCACTGTGAATGTCACTCATTAATGAACAAACAAAGGGAAATATTTCAAACAAGGGTCTAAGATATAGATGAGGAGGAATTTCTTCCCTCAGGCGATCATTAGCATCTGGAAGTCCAGTGCGGTGAGAGCAGTGCGGGCTCTCATCCTCATTGAGGATATTCGAAGCTGACTTTGACAGTTTTCATCTACAGAGGTGAGTGGGAGGGAGGGCGGGTGCTAACTGGAAAGACCAGAATCAGATTAATTATTCTGGAGCAGGCTCGAGGGGCTGAATGGTCTCGTCCTCTTCCTATTTCTTATGGTACAGCACAGCAAGATCCCACAAGTAGTAATGCGCAGACTGATGAGTTTATCTGTTTTTGGTGATGCTGATTGGGACACAGGAGTTGTTCTCTCTATGCGAACGGCACAGGATCCTTTACAGATAATAAATTAACGAAAGACGTGGAATAAGCCTCGCTTTCACCCTCATTGGAATGTCGGACATTGAAATATCAGCTCAAATCGGACACTCCAAACCCCTGGGGAACATTATTCCTCAGCCTCTATCACTATCCGGCTCTTTTAATAGCTTTCCATCCTGAAATTTCAATCCAATTCACACAGGTCAGCTGAGACTGGAGAAACCGGGAATTGGATTGGAGGGGAGGAGCACATGTCAGACAAAAACAAGCCAATGGTTCCCGGTAACGGGAATATTCCCAGCTCTGTGGCACTGATCATTCTGCGAGAACTCGTTACCATTTACAGCAAGTGTGAAGAACTAAATCGACGTAACCTTGAAGTCCAACCTGGAGAAGGTGTTTCTAGCGTAATGCATAATGCTGTCAAAGTCATAGGTCTCTCCCAAGGAATTCACTTCCGCCGGTTCCATCTTCAGGAAGTTGTACTCCTGCCCTGTGACAGAACAACAATCAGGATTAATATGCGGCTGGGGGAGGCATCAGTGTGGACTGAAGTTTAAGTTTCACATCCCAAAAGGCATCACAACTGACAGGACCACATTAAGAGGTATTATCTCTAGTGGTATTATCTCTAGATTAATCCAGAAACTCAACTAACGCTCTGGGTTCAAATACTCCCACGGCAGATGGTGGAATTTGAATTCAGATTTAAGTATTGAATAATTTGGGTTATGCTGCAACTATATCGGACATGGATGTGACCACATTTGGAATATTGTGTTCAGTTCTGGTCACCTCATTATAAGAAAGATGTGGAAGTATTGGAGAGAGTGCAGAGGAGATTTACCAACATGCTGCCTGGTTTGGAGGGTAGATCTTATGAGGAAAGGTTGAGGGAGCTGGGGCTTTTCTCTTTAGAGCGGAGGAGGATGAGAGACAACTTAATAAAGGTTTATAAGATGATGTGGGGGGATTGATAGAGAGACTATTTCCTCGGGTGGATGTAGCTGTTACTAGGGGGCATAACTATAAGGTTTATGGTGGGAGATATAGGAGGGATGTCCGAGGTAGATTCTTCACTCAGAGAGTGGTTGGGGTGTGGAATGCACTGCCTGCTGTGATAGTGGAATTGGACTCTTTAGGAGCTTTCAAGCGGTTATTGGATAGGCACACGGAGCGCTCCAGAATGATAGGGAGTGGGATAGCTTCATCTTGGGTTTGGACATAGCTCGGCACAACATCGAGGGCCGAAGGGCCTGTACAGTGCTGTACTTACATAAGAACACAAGGACATAAGAAATAGGAGCAGGAGTCGGCCATCCAGCCCCTCGAACCTGCCCCACCATTCAATAAGATCACGGCTGATCTGAAGTGGATCAGTTCCACTTTCCCACTTTCTCCCCATAACCCTTAATTCCCTTGTCTATCAGAAACCGATCCACCCGTGACTTAAACATATTCAGCAAGGGAGCCTCCACCACTTCAATGGGCAGAGAATTCCAGAGACTCACCACCGTTTGAGTGAAGAAGTTCCTCCTCAACTCTGTTCTAAACTCCACCCCCTCCCCCTTATTTTGAGACTGTGCCCTCTAGTTCTGTTTTCCTTTCTAAGTGGAAAGAATCTCTCTATCTCTACCCTATCCATCCCCTTCATTATCTTATATGTCTCTATAAGATCCCCCCCTCAGCCTTCTAAACTCTAACGAGTTTAGTTTGAGTACAGACCCAGCCAATTCAATCTCTTTTCATAAGCTAACCCTCCAGTATCAGCCTAGTGAACCTTCTGTTCTATGTTTCTATGTTTCTAGTGACCGCGAAACCATTGTCAATTGTCAGAAAAACCCACCTGGTTCACTGTAGATGTCCTGTAGAGAAGGAAATCTGCCATCCTTACCCTGTCTGGCCTACATGTACTTCCCAGAGCCACAGTAATGTGGTTAACTCTCAACAGCCCTCAGGCAAGTAGAGGTGGCTAATAAATATCGGCCTAGCCAACGATGCCCATGGCCCAGGAATGAAGAAAAACAAAAACAAGTATCTGATTGGCTAAGCATGTCGCCCATCCTCAATGAGGAGGAAATGAAAAAAGAAGGAATTTGTTCAAATGCTCGAACCAATAGAAACTCAGAATCAAAAGCTACTAGAATCACAGAGATAATACAGCACAGAAACTGTCCATGCCAGCCAGGTTTCCTAATTAGTTTCATTTGTCTGAATTTGGCCCGTATCCCTCTAAGCCTTTCCCATTCCTGTCCAAATGTCTTATAAATATTGTTATTGTACCCGCCTCTACTGCCTCCTCTGGCAGTACATTCCATATCCACACCACTGTGTCGAAATGTTGCCCCCCAGGTCCCTTTTAAATCTTCCCTCTCTCACCTTTACATTACGCTCCCTGGTTTTGGATTCCCCTTTCCTGGGGAAAGACCTTCGCTAGTCACCCTCTCTGTGCCCCTGATGATTTTATAAATCTCTGTAAGGTCATCCCTCATCCTCCTACGTTCCAGGGAAAAAAGTCCCAGCCTATCCCGACTCTCCTTATAATTCACTAACCAACCAAGCTGTAGAGATGATTTTGGGAAGCAACCTCAGAAACCTGTCCAACCCATTAAGCCGCTTCACGCACACTGCACAGCAAGAGCCCATGAGAATGTGGCAGATGGAAGAAGGAGCGAGTTTGGACAAGCTGAGCTCTGAAGGTAGTTCCTCCATGCGCATCCCAACTCAAAGCCCCCCATCCCCTCCCCGGCTCTGAGAATTCCCCAATAGAAAGGAGTGAGGGAGCGCATAATGGGGAGTGGAAAGATATAAAAATGGTAGTCATGATGTAGAGATGCCGGCGTTGGATTGGAGTAAACACAGTTAGAAGTCTCATAACACCAGGTTAAAGTCCAGCAGGTTTATTTGGTAGCAAACGCCACTAGCTTTCAAAACGCCGTTCCTTCATCAAGTGAGTGGGGAGTTCTGATCACAAACAGGGCGTATAAAGGCCCACCCAGTTTACAGAATACTGATTAGAATGTGAGTCTTTGCAGCTAACCTGCTATTCAAGTCTTAAAGGTGCAGACAATGTGAGTGGAGAGAGCATTAAGCACAGGTTAGAGATGTGTATTGTCTCCAGACAGGACAGTTAGTGAGATTTTGCAAGTCCAGGCAAGTCATGGGGGTTACAGATAGTGTGTCATGAACCCAAGATCCCTGTTGAGACCATCCTTATGTGTGCGGAACTTGGCTATCAGTCTCTGCTCAGCGACTCTGCGCTGTCGTGCGTCGTGAAGGCCCCCTTGGAGACTTGAATAGCAGATTAGTTGCAAAGACTCACATTCTAATCAGTATTCTGTAAACTGTGAGTGCCTTTATACGTCCTGTTTGTGATCAGAACTCTCCATTCCCCTGACGAAGGAGCAGCACTCCGAAAGCTAGTGGTGTTTACTACCAAATAAACCTGTTGGACTTTAATCTGATGTTGTGAGACTTCTTACTGAGATATAAAGACACAGAGAAGGAAGGTGACAGGATTGAAGGACAGGGAAGAAGAGGCAGTAAAAAAGAGGGAGGAGAAGAGCTTAATAAACACAATCTATTGAAAAAGAGGCAGAATTTTGCACAGTTAGTTGAGATTACCCCTTAGTGTCCCAGGATGTGGAGTTTATTGGAATGGAACCGGTAACAATTTTGTATTGGATGAAATGTGACCAATGGCAACATGGTGTAAGGGTCAGCTGACCCAGTAATTTATTGATGTACTTGTTTTTATCCTACAGATGCTTTGGTCCACCTTGTTGTCTAACGAGGGGCATACACGAGATGGGTCGTGAGAGGGCTGCTCTTGGATTTTTTTTGAGAGTATCCTAGTGCTTCACGTCGTTAGCATACGCTTGACCTGGACCATTTGATGGGCAACACGACAGCTCAGTGACTATCGCTGTGCTGTGCATATTCATGGATTTGGGCCTGTGTCTGTGGGAGTTTGCGCATTCTCCCCGTGCTTGCGTGGGTTTTCTCCGGGAGCTCTGGTTTCCTCCCACATCCCAAAGATGTGCTCTTAGGCTAATTGGCAAAATAAATTCTCCCTAAATTGTCTCAAATTTGGTTTTTAATCCATAGATCTATAAACATGGACAGGGATCGCGGGTAGAGGTGGGAACATTGGGTGGCGGCACGGGCTCGTTGGGCCGAAGGGCCTGTTTCCCGTGCTGTTTTGTTCTTTGTTCTTGTTCTAATTCATGGAACCAATTGTAGAATGATGTAATAATCAGCTGACTCATTATAAATCAGAACCAGTGGAGAGTTTGGAGTGGCCCAAGGCGAGGCCCCAAGTTTGGAGTAATGATGTTTCTTTATTAAATCCTTACTTTGATTTATAAGTTGACGTTAAGTTTTGTTATATTTTTACTGTCTGTATTTGAAGAGTTACTTCTGATGAAACATATATCGGGGGATTAGCCAAGGAAAATGTGTGGAGTTATGGGGATAAGGTGGGAGAGAGGGTCTGGAGAAGATACTCTGTTGGTGCAGTATTGATGGGCCAAATGGCCTCCTTCTGCACTGTACGGATTCCATGGATTCTAAGAGATTTTTGGGAATACACTAAGTGAAGGAAAGTTTCCTGGTAATTAGTAACAAAGAGAAACAAATGTTGTCCAAAACAGACTGCATGTAAATGGATCAGACTCACTGCACTCGGGGTTGTTCTTGTCTGAAATAAACCTCACTGTCTTCAACATCTGACTCTTGTAGATTCTTGTTCCTCTGCTGACATTGATGACTCCATAATCAGGAGCAGATCCTCTCACGGACTCCTGATTACCGTCCTGCTCCATTCTCCAAACTGTGCTGTTCCCTATCCCTCCCTCTCAGTAATCTCCCAGCTGACTGACCAATCCCTGTTAATGAGGCCAACGGCGGGAGAAGGGGGTTGGCGGGGGTGACTGGTGGGGGGAGGGGGTGGGGGATGGTGGGGAGGGGCGGGGGGGTGGCTGGGGGAGGGGGTGGGGGGGTGGCTGGGGAAAGGGACGGGGGGGTGGCTGGTGGCAGGGCGTGGGGGGGGAATGTGGCTGGTGGGGGGGGGGGTGCTATACACTTCACAGGGCCCCAATTTTCATATTAAAAAAGCGGTCAACCCTCCCATCAGGCAGTTGTGTGGACACCTATGGGGAGGACCCCTTCAAGATGGCGTTGGCTACAACCTGAGTTGATGGAGTCAGGGGATGGTGGAAGCCATCTGAGCAGCTGTGACTGACCTTGTACTTGGAATAGGGGTGGAGCTATCGGATCATTCAGTAATCTGTTCTGGGATTGGGTTATAAGATTAGAACACTCTGGGCAGAATGTTTCACTCCACCTGCCCCCAAGGGGAGGGGGCCATTCTGAGGAGGGACAAGTGAAGGAGGGATCTGTCCAGGAAGCCATCTGTCCAAACCCAGGTATAGGTTCACAGTAACAGACTGGAGGGAAGGGGAGCTCTCAAGAGGAAAGGCCATCCACTTATCTATTGAAGCCACTTCAGAGGCAGTTAAGGATCAAAGGTCAAAGGTGTTGTGGATAGTGTGGAAGGATGTCAGAAGTCGCAGTGTGACATTGATAGGATGCAAGATTGGGCAGAGAAGTGGCAGATGGACTTCAACGCGGATAAATGTGTAGTGGTTCATTTTGGCAGGTCAAATAGGATGAAGGGATATAATATTAAGGGTAAGACTCAGCAGTGTGGAAGATCAGAAGGATCTGGGGGTCTGGATTTATAGGACGCCCAAATCAGCTTTGCAGGTAGAGGATGTGGTTAAGAAGGTGTATGGTGTACTGGCCTTCATCAATTGAGGGATTGAGTTTAGCAATCAGGAGATAAATGTTGCAGCTTTATAGGACCCTGGTCAGACCCCATATGGAGTACTGTGTGCAGTTCTGGTTGCCTCATTACAGGAAGGATGTGGAAGCTATTGAAAGGGTGCAGAGGAGATTTACAAGGATGTTGCCTGGATTGGGTGGCAGGCCTTATGAGGGTAGGTTGAGGGAAGCTCAGTCTTTTCTCCTTGGAGAGACAAACGGTGAGAGGGGACCTGATAGAGGTTTATAAGATGATGGGAGGTATTGATGGGGTGGATTCTCAGAGGCTTTTTCCTAGGGCTGAAATGGTCGCTACAAGAGGACACAGGTTTAAGGCGCTGGGGAATAGGTACAGAGGAGATGTTAGGCATAAGTTTTTCACTCAGAGGTGAATGAGTGGAATCGGCTGCTGTCGGTGGTGGTGGAGGCAAATTTGTTAGGGTCTTTTAAGAGACTTCTGGATGAGTAAATGGGACTTATTAGAATTGAGAATTATAGGTCAGCCCAGTAGGTAGAAATAAGATTGTCGCAACTTGTGGGCTGAAGGGCCTGTTTGTGTTGTAGTTTTTCTATGACTCTGTGATTCTAAAGACTTTTTCCTAATCTTAATGTTCAGGCTGGGGACAAGGGAAGAGGGTTGGTGACAATAACACTTATCCCTGTCTCAGGTGGGGAGGGAAAAAAAGGGGGCCTCACCCTGAGAGCCCCTCAGAGTTGGGCATTCTCTCTCCTGGGACTTTGGAGTTCAGAGAACTCATTGCCCGACATTGCAATCGCACCCCTCTCTTCCTCCTGAATCCCACCACCCCCACCCAAGGAGTCCCCTACCCTCCCACATCCTGTTCATGCCTTTCCAAAGGCCCCGGGAGTTAGTCCTAGGGCAGCACACTGCAGTACTGATCCTGACCACGTGCAGCGCTGTGCCTGCCGTCTGATTGGCTGGCAGCTCTCATGGGCGGGTCTTGTTCCCAATGGATGCGAATCCCAGCCACAGCCAATCAAAGCTCAGGAAAGAGCTAATTGGCGGTGGGAGTAAGACCAGTAGATTAGGAACTGTTAGGGTGATACCTACCAAGAAAGCAGGAAGGAGGTGGATACTGGAATGAAGTTAATAAAAGAACAGAATGTGGTGAAGATCAGAATGCATGCTGGGTCATTTCTAATGTTGGCCAAGTTAGAAATGCATCATGGCTATAATCCTTGTTTCAGATCTGCTGGAGAAGGAAAATGTTAATCACTGTTATCAAAATCTGCCCTCTTTTCAAAGGACAGATTTCAACATCAGGAAACAACAAGGACAGATGTTTCCATAAACCCAGAGAGAGAGAGAGAGAATGCAGGCCCCGTATCAATGGTAGGACATTGATTACCACATGGAGGAACATTGTCAATAAATGATTGTGCACTGGGATCTGTTAAAGGTGAGTCATATCTGACAAACTTAATTGAGCTCATATTGGGGCTGCCCAATGGCACAGTGGGTTAGCACTGCTACCTCACAGTGCAGGGATCTGCGTTCAATTCCAACCTTGGATCACTGTCTGCATGTTCTCCCTGTGTCTGCGTGGGTTTCCTCCAGTTTCCTCCCACACTCCAAAGATGTGCGGGTTAGAAGGATTGGCCGTGATGATTTGCCGCTTAGTTTCAGAGGGGCTAGCTCAGTAAATACATCAGGTTACGGTGACAGAGACTGAGTGGGATTGTTGGTGCAAGTTCGATGGGCCAAATGGCCTTTTTCTGTGCTGTTGGGATTCTATTCATTCTCTCCCTATTCTTTAATGTAAGGAAAATACTCCATGGTGTGGTGGTATCATCACTGATAATCCAGACACCAGATTCAAATCCCGTCACGGCAAATAATGAGATTTGAATTCAATAAAAAGTATTTGGAATTAAGAATCTACCAATGACCATGAAACCATTATTTGTTGGATAAATTCTTCAGGATCACCCGTGTCCTTTAGGGAAGGAAATCTGCCACCCTTACCCAGTCTGGCCTACATCTAACTCTGGACCCACAGCAATGTGGTTGACTCTCAATTCTCTGCCCTCTGCCAAGCCAGGCACTCAGTTCAGGGGCAACTAGAGGTTCCAGGGTCACAGCGATGACAAAGTGCCCTCTGATAGGGCCTGGCAAACCCACTCAGTTGGGCAATAAATGCTGACACAGCCAGTGGTGTCCCCATCCACGTAAGAATTAAAATAAACAAGATTATAAATTAACAAAGTGAAACACTGATCCAGAGTGGGTGATTTTAGATCAGGTGACCACAAGCTTGGTTAAAGGGTTCAATTTGAAGGTATGTTTCAAGGGGCAAAGTGATGCAGACGGGTGTCGAGAGGGGATGTCGGAGGTTGGGACTCGGTGCAGGTGCTCTGTAGCCAGTCGAAACAATCCTCCAAATCTCTACATTCCTTTAACTCTCGTGGGCTGACAGCCACCATTTTAACCGTTCCACCAATGGCATCAATGCCTTTAGCCAATGAGAAACCTCGGAATCTCCTCTGTAACTCTCACCACCTCTTGTCTCCTGTAAGATGCTCCTTTAAACTATTGACCAAGCTTTTGCTCACCTGCCCAAATCCCTCCTCGCGTAGGTGAGTGTTTTATGACGGTGCTCTGTTGAAGCATTTGGAGTCCTATTTCCTCTGGGATACCTCGTCCAGATGTGCCCCCACCCCCTCCACCCTCTGGACAGTGAGAGCTCTGTCCACCATCTCCCAGAGGATGTGACGGATTACCTGGCTGAATGTTCTCTCTGATGATGCTGACGTGTGCGTCTCTGTCTGGCCGGGTGTGTTCGTGCCAGAAGCCAATCACATGTCCCAACTCATGAACCACGATCCCAAACTTGTCACAGTTTTTGCCGATGGAGATGGCTTGGGGTCCACTCCCCCTGCGCCCCACGTATGAGCAACACCTGCACAGCGGTCAGAGGAATTCCAATCAGCTTGTGAATTAACACTGACACACACTTACACACACTCACACACACCCACACACACACGCATTCTCACACACACTCACACTCTTGCACCCATGCACACACGCACTCTTGCACGCACGCACTCTCACGCACGCACTCTTGCACGCACGCACTCTCGCACGCACGCACTCTTGCACACACACACTCTCGCACGCACGCACTCTTGCACACACGCACTCTCGTATGCACGTGCACACACACACTTACACACACACAGGCTGAATGTGTCTCCACGTCCCTCCATCCTGCCCAAAATCTACCTCACTGAAAATAACAGCCCCACCTGAATTCCAATAGTGATTTTCTCACCGACGCAATGTATTTTACAATCAATGCAATACTTCTGAAATGCGGTTACTGCTGTATTTTAGGAGGGACGCAATATCCCAATGATATTATCATTACAGCATTAATCCAGAATCTCTGCTAATATTCTGGGGACCCGGGTTCCTGATTCACCACGGCAGCTGGTGGAATTTGAATTCAATAAAAAATATCTGGTGTTAAGAATCTATGATGACCATGAAACCATTGTTGATTGTCGGGAAAACCCACTAATGACCTTTAAGGAAGGAAATCTGCCACCCTTACCTGGTCTGGCCTGCGTCACTCCAGAGCAGCGTGGGTGTATCAATTACTCTCAGGCAAGTAGGGATGGGTAATAAATACTGGCCCAGCCAGTGACACCAATGTCCCAGGAATAAATGGAAATAAACTGGCCTCGACACAAGTGGAATTGTATATTTCTGATGTACAATATCCTCATATTATTGTAACATTATTATAATTATTATTTTATATTTCTCATAAACATTATTTATTATTATTATAATACTATTGTTATTATTATATTATCATATTTCTCATATACATTCCAGTACAAAGATATTGCCTGAAGGGGTTTAGAGTTTCCAGCCATTCAATGCATGAGGGTAAGTTGATTTGTAACAATGACCTTTCCCCAGATCCCCCCTGGACAGTACAGGGCCCTGAGTTTCCATGTGTCCCTCAGCACATAATCCTGAACCTCGGAACGCGCCAGTCTGCTACAGGTGGTCGAGGACAATTCCTTACACTGGAAAATCAGGAAGTTTCCAATTGTCCAAAGTTTCCCTTTCACTGATTGGCCGGAATTTTCCAGCCATTCCCACCCTGCTGTCTCTACCAGCAGGAATGGAGAATTTGACACCCAGCCAAATTGCCATTGGCTGAGGCGGTACTGGAGAATCCCGGCCACGGACGAGGTCAGAGAATTCGACCGTCTTGCTTATCTTGGTGTGCGTCCCTGGAAACAGCCCGGAGAATCCCACCATGATTCGGAGCTGCTCAGGATGCAGCTCGGCAAACTGCTTTGCAAAGGAGCATTCCAGAACAACGATCTCCTTCCACCACGGGTGTCTCGAGGGCTGTCTGCTGATGGGTTGAGATTCTGGGTGGGCAGGAAGGGTCTGAAGGTGAGTGAGGGGCTTCTCACGACCAGCTAAGCTAGGTCCTGGTGCTGGATTGGTGAAGAGACATTCTGCCAACTGAATCTACAATCCACCCAGGGAATCATCCCATAGGATCCAGCATCTCCTTTCCCTCAGAGCCTGATGCGCAAACCACTGCCTGATGAACTCCTGGTCACAGATGCTTCTCTGCATAAAGTTCTCCACAATGGAAGCTGGGTGGCACAGTAGTTTGCAATGCTGCCTCACAGCACCAAGAATCCAGGTTTGATTCCCAGCTGGGGTCACTGCTTGTGTGGAATTTGCACGTTCTCCCTGTGTCTGCATGAGTTTCTTCTAGGTGCTCGATTTTCTCCCACACTTCAAAGATGTGCAGATTAGATGCATTGCCCATGATAAATTGCCCCTTAGTGTCCTGGGATGTGTAGGTTAGAGGGATTAGCAGGGTAAATATGTGGGGTTATGGGAATAGAGGTGGGATTGTTGTCTATGCAGGCTCAATGGGGCAAATGACCTCCTTTTGTTCTGTAGGGATTCTGTGGTACTGCACCTTAGTGGAAATGGACCAGACCCATCCTTGGCAATGCAGGGAACATATACAAGACCTGGATTGATTGCCCAATTCCCTGTTAGTGAGTGAACATTTCAGAGAGTGGAATGGATCTGGAATGTGCTGTAGATCTGAGTAAACACAGTAAGAAGTCTCACAACATCAGGTTAAAGTCCAACGGGTTTAATTGGCAGCAGTAGCTCTTGGAGTCTCAAGCTCCTTCATCAGGTGAGTGGGAGTGGTGTTCACAAACAGGGTATAGAAAGGCACAAACTCAATTTACAAAATAATGGTTGGAATGTGAGTCTTTACAGGTAATCAAGTCTTAAAGTAAGTGAGTGGAGAGAGAGTTAAGCACAGGTTAAAGAGATGTGTATTGTTTCCAGACAGGACAGTTAGTGAGATTTTACAAGCCCAGGTAAGTCATGGGGGTTACAGATAGTGTGTCATGAAGCCAAGATCCCTGTTAAGACCGTCCTCATGTGTGCGGAACTTGGCTATCAGTCTCTGCTCAGCGACTCTGCGCTGTTGCGTGTCGTGAAGGCCGCTTTGGAGAACGGTTACCCAAAGATCACAGGCAGAATGCCCGTGACTGGAAGGGAACCTCTGCTTGGTGATTGTTGAGCAGTATTCATTTTTTCATTGTTGTAGCATCTCCCCAGTGTACCATGCCTCAGGAAATCCTTTCCTGTAGCGTATCAGGTAGACAACATTGGCCGAGTCGCAAGAATACGTTCCACGTCATGACCTGAGTGAGGGCAGCAACTATCCTTCCCTTCAGGACTGCAGTGAATCCTGATTACAATCGAATGGTTACATGGTCACTGTTACTTTATATTACCCACTAAATTTAAATTGCTGAGATGGAATTTGAACAACTCATTCAGAGTAATGCTCTCTGGATTACTGAATATTGCTGCTCTGCCACCATTCTCTGGGCTGTGTTCTAACAGCGTGAAGTGAGAATCTCTCTCAACCCCAGCTTCCAATCCTTCAATTCAAAGCCACTTACCCACAGGGTCGATAAGTGAAGACAATGAAACTTTCCTCACTGGTTCTCTCCACAAATGTCACGCAGGTAAACTTCTCCCAGTGTCTCATGGCTTGTTTAAATATGGCCCTCTGAGTTCCTAAACCATTTCAAACAAGATGGTCACTTAGAGAGGCAGAAGGGATGGGGGTTGCGTGGGGGGCGCGGGGGGGGTACATAAATAGCTCACAATAAAAATCAATGATAATCTGCCCATTCATCCCCTCACTACTACAGAGACCAAACTTTCCAGCCATTCCTGTTTTCCATTCCTGCCCGCATGATCTTCCAGTCCCACCATCAGTCTGACAATACACTGCTATTGATATCTTTTATGCTTCAAGAGACTGTTTTAAGGTTCAGTTATTTTTTACAAGTATGTCTAAAAAAACTAGAACTTCCAGGACAGGTACAGTATGGGGTTAGATACAGAATAAAACTCTCTCTCTACACTACAATGTTGTGGCCATTATGGAGACATGGTTAGAACAGGGATAGGAATGGTTGTTGGCAGTTCCGAGGTATAGATGTTTCAGTGAGAGTAGGGAAGGCGGTAAAAGAGGTGGAGGAGTAGCATTGTTAATCAAGGATAGCTTAACGGCTGCTGGAAGGCAGTTTGAGGGGGATCTGCCTACTGAGGTAATACGGGTTGAAGTTAGAAATAGGATTGATCACGTTGTTAGGAGTTTTCTATAGGCCCCCAAATAGTAATAGAGATGCGGAGGAGGAAATGGTAAAGCAGATTATGGATAGGTGTGGAGGTCACAGGATAGTTATCATGAGTGACTAACTTTCCAAATATTGATTGGAACCTTTATAGGTCGAATAGTTCGGATGGGACACGTTTTGTACAGTGTGTGCAGGAGGGTTTCCTGACACAATACATGGATAAGCCGAAAAGAGATGGGACTACGTTGGACTTGGTATTGGGTAACGAACAGGGCCAAGTGTTAGATTTGTTTGTGGGAGAGCACTTTGGAGATAGTGACTACAATTCAGTATCCTTCATTATTGCAATGGAGAGGGATAGGGTCACACGGCCGGGAAAGGTTTATAATTGGGGCAGGGGTCATTATGATGCGATTAGGCAAGAATTAGGGAGCATTAGATGGAAACAGAAACTGTCAGGTATGGGAACAAACAAAAAGAGGAGCTTTTTCAAGGAACAAATACTGCGTGTCCTTGATAGGTGTGTCCCTGGCAGGCAGGGAGGAAATGGCCGAGTGAGGGAACCATGGTTCACAAAGGTTGTTGAATGTCTTGTCAAGAGGGAAAAGGAAGCGTATGGAAGGATGAAAAAAACAAGGTTCAGTTGGGTCGCTTGAGGGTTACAGGTAACTAGGAATGAGTTAAAGAGAAGGCTTGGGAGAGCTAGGAGGGGCCATGAGAAGTCCTTGGTGAGTCGGATAAAAGCAAACCCCAAGGTTTTTTACTCTTATATGAGAAATAAAAGAATGACCAGGGTGAGGTTAGGGCCAGTCAAGGATAGTAATGGGAACTTGTGCCTGGAGTCAGAAGAGATCGGAGAGACATTGAGTGAATATTTTTCTTCAGTGTTCACTAAGGAGAGGGGCCATGTTTTGGACAGTGATAGCCTTTTTCCTAGGATGGAGAAAGCTAGCACGAGGGGACACAGCTTTAAATTAAGGGGTATGAGTTATAGGACGGATATCAGAGGTAGGTTCTTTACTCGAAGAGTGATTAGGGAGTGGAATGCCCTGCCTGCAGCTGTTGTAGATGCGCCAAGTTTGGTGGCGTTTAAGAGGTTAGTTGATAAGTATATGGAAGAGAAGGGAATGGTTTAGTTTGGAGGGGCATTGCTTTTTTATATTGGTCGGCGCAACATGGAAGGCCGAAGGGCCTGTTCTGTGCTGTAATGTTCTATGTTCTATGTTCTATGTTCTATGTTTTTGAGGATGAGAGTGTGATACAGGCTGATAGGATGGAGGAGGTAGATGTTCTGAGGGAAGGTGTATTAGCAATTTTGAAAAACCCGAGGGTGGATAAATCCCCTGAGCCAAATGGGATACATCATAGGATACTTTGGGAAGCAAGGGATAAGTTGCAGACCCCTTAGTTTTGATCTTTGGGTTCTCACTGTCTATGGGATTGTGCCAGAGGACTGGAGAGTGGGAAATGTTGTCCCTTTCTTCAAGAAGAGAAAGAGGAATGACCTGGTAATTATAGGCCAGTTAGTCTTACTTTGGTGGTCAGTAAGTTAATGGAAAGGGTCCTGAGAGATAGGATTTATGACCATTTGGAAAGATTCAGTTTAATCCGGGATAGTTAGCACGGATTCATGAGAGATAAGTCTTGCTTCACAAACTTGATTGAATTTTTTGAGGAGGCAACTAAGTGTGCGGATGAAGGTAGAGCAGAAGATAGAAGGAAACTTGACCAATTGGATAAATAACTGACTATCTCATAGAAGACAGAGGGTGGTGAAAGGAAAATTTTCAGATTGGAGGCCAGTTACCAGCGGGTGTCCCACAGGGGTCAGTGCTGGGTCCTCTGCTATTTGTGATTTTTATCAATGACTTGGAAGAGGGGGCTGAAGGGTGGGTTAGTAAATTTGCTGATGACACCAAGATTGATGGGGTAGTGGATGAGATGAAGAGCTCTTGTAGGCTGTAAAGAGACATTGATAGGATGCAGAGCTGGGCCGAAAAGTGGCAGATGGAATTTAACCCTGATAAATGCGAGATGGTTCATTTTGGTAGAACAAACTTGAATGCAGATTACAGGGTCAACGGCAGGGTTCTGAGGAATGTGGAGGAACAGAGAGATCTTGGGGTTCATATCCACAGATCTCTGAAGGTTGCTGCTCAAGTGGATAGAGTCATGAAGAAGGCTTATAGTGTGTTAGTGTTTATTAACAGTGGGTTTGAGTTTAAGAGCCGTGGGGTTATGCTGCAACTATACAGGATGTTGGTGAGACCACATTTGAAATAGTGTGTTCAGTTCTGGTCACATCATTATGAGAAGGATGTGGAAGCATTGGAGAGAGTGCAGAGGAGATTTATCAGGATGCTGCCTGGTATGGAGGGTAGGTCCTATGAGGAAAGGTTGAGGGAGCTGGGGCTTTTCCCTTCAGAGCGGAGGAGGATGAGAGGCAAGTTAATAGAGATTTATAAGATGATGGGGGGGACTGATAGAGTGGATGTTCAGAAATTGCAGAGCCCCTGGCAATGATCTTTGCGTCGTTGATGGAAACGGGAGAGGTTCCAGAGGATTGGAGGATTGCGGATGTGGTTCCTATCTTTAAGAAAGGGAACAGGGATAGTCCAGGAAATTACCGACCGGTGAGTCTGACTTCAGTGGTTGGTAAGCTGATGGAGAGGTTTCTGAGGGATAAGATATATGAACATTTGGAGACGTTTGGACTGATTAGAAATAGTCAGCATGGTTTTGTCAAGGGCAGGTCATGCCTTACGAGCCTAGTTGAGTTCTTCGAAAATGTGACTGAACACATTGACGAAGGAAGAGCGGTGGATGTGGTGTACATGGACTTCAGCAAGGCATTTGATAAGATCCCACGTGCAAGGCTTCTTGAGAAGGTGAGAGGCCATGGGATCCAAGGGGCTTTGGCCTCGTGGATCTAGAACTGGCTTGCCGGCAGAAGGCAGAGAGTGGTTGTGGATGGGTCTTGTTCTGCATGGAGGTCGGTAACCAGTGGAGTGCCCCAGGGATCTGTTCTGGGACCCCTGCTGTTTGTCATTTTCATGAATGACCTGGATGAGGAAGTGGAGGGATGGGTTAGTAAGTTTGCCGATGATACAAAGATCAGTGGTGTTGTGGATGGTCTGGAGGGATGTCAAAAGTTGCAGCGGGATAAAGACAGGCCAAAGGGTCTGTTTGTGCTGTAGTGTTCTATGTTCTACATCCTTGGGTGGATGTAGCTGTTACTAGGGGGCATAACTTTAAGGTTCATGGTGGGAGATATAGGGAGGGATGTCCAAGTTGATTCTTTATTCAGAGAGTGGGTGGGGTGTGGAATGCACTGCCTGCTGTGATAGTGGAGTCGGACACTTTAGGAACTTTCAAGCAGTTATTGGATAGGCACACAGAGCACTCCAGAATGATAGGGAGTGGAGTAGCTTAATCTTGGGTTTGGGCATAGCTCGGCACAACACTTGAGGGCCGAAGGGCCTGTATATGTGCTGTAATGTTCTATGTTCTACACTGTTCCCTGTCAAATACTCCCAGGACAGGGTTAGATACAAGTAAAGGTCCTTCTACACGGTCCCCATCAAATACTCTCAGAAAAGATACAGCATAGGGTTAAATACAGAGTAAAGCTCCCTCTCCACTGTCCCTCTATATTGTCCCTATCAAACACTTCCAGGCCACTTGCAACACGGGATTAGATACAGTCTAAAGCTCCACATCAAACACTCTCTGAACAGGTACAGCACAGAGTTAGATACAGAGTAAAGCTCTCTCAGAGTAAAGCGTTAGATAAAGAGTAAAGCTGCCTTCGACTTGACATGTATGCCCAAACCATCAGGAGGTGCATCAACAAAAGACTTATCACACTTCCCTATTAAACTCTACAGTACATTGTTATTGTGATTTGTGCTGACTTTGGGCTCGGAAAGTGTTTTCATTCTCTAACCACTCTCACTGAGTGTGGAAATATGACAGTGAGGCTGTATCGTTCTGACTCACACTGACCAGTGAAGTTTCCTCCTATAACATAGGGAATGATTCCTCCGGGCCAGATACGCTCCGAACGTGAGGTGGCTGCACGCCCCACTCTCCTGCGAGGGGATCTCTGTCGCCACTGGCTCCGCTGTCTCGCACTGAGATTATCTGAAAGAATAGGAGCAATTTGATTTGATTTATTATTGTCACATGTATAAACATACAGTGAAAAGTATTGTTTCTTGTGCACTACGCAAAGCATACCATTCATAGAGAAGGAAACTAGAGAGTGCAGAATGTAGTGTTACAGTCATAGGTAAGTGTAGAGAAAGATCAACTTAATGTGAAGCAGGTCCATTCAAAAGTCTGACAGCAGCAGAGAAGAGGCTGTTCTTGAGTTGGTTAGTATGTGACCTCAGACTTTTGTATCTTTTCCTGATGGAAGAAGGTGGAAAAGAGCATAGAACATAGAACATAGAACATTACAGCCCAGAACAGGCCCTTCGGCCTTCGATGTTGCGCTGATCAATATAAAAAGCAATGCCCCTCCAAACTAAACCATTCCCTTCTCTTCCATATACTTATCAACTAACCTCTTAAACGCCACCAAACTTGGCGCATCTACAACCGCTGCAGCAGGGCATTCCACTCCCGAACCACCCTTTGGGTAAAGAACCTGCCTCTGATATCCGTCCTATAACTATCACCCCTTAATTTAAAGCTGTGTCCCCTCGTGCTAGCTTTTTTCCATCCTAGGAAAAAGGCTATCACTGTCCACCCTATCTAAACCTCTAATCATCTTATATGCTTCAATAAGATCCCCTCTTAGCCGCCTCCTTTCTAACGAAAATAACCTCAAATCCTTCAACCTCTCTTCATAGGACCTGCCCTCCATACCAGGCAACATCCTGGTAAACCTCCTCTGTACCCTCTCCAAAGCCTCCACATCTTTCTTGTAATTCGGGGACCAGAACTGCACACAATACTCCAAGTGCGGCCGCACTAGAGTTTTGTACAGTAAATGTCCAAGGCAGCGGGAAGTGTAGACAGAGTCAATAGATGGGAGGCTGGTTTGAGTGATGAATTGGGCTACATTCACACCTTTTGTAGTTCCTTGTGGTCTTGGGCAGAGCAGGAGCCCAGACCAAGCTGTGATACAATCAGAAAGAATACTTTCTATAGGGCATCTGTAAAAGTTAGTGAGAGTCGTAGCTGACATACCAAATTTTCTTAGTCTTCTGAGAAAGTAGAGGCGTTACCACAGTGCTGTTACCAAGTGGGTATTCACAGAATTGAACTCACTAACAAGTGGGAATGGAAAGTGATCTGGGAGGATGCACTACAAGTTTGCGGCAGACTGAAAAGATTGAGTATGTAGATATTAAGGAAGCGGATGTGTTAGAACTTTTAAATACTATCAAGATAGACAAGTCTCCGGGACCAGATGGGATGTACCCCAGGTTATTGTGGGAGGTGAGGGATGTCATTGCAGAGCCCCTGGCAATGATCTTTGCGTCATCGATGGAGATGGGAGAGGTTCCGGGGGATTGGAGGATTGCGGATGTGGTCCCTATTTTCAAGAAAGGGAACAGGGATAGTCCTGGAAATTACCGACCGGTGAGTCTGACCTCAGTGGTTGGTAAGCTGATGGAGAGGCTTCTGAGGGACAAGATTTACGGGCATTTGGAGAAGTTTAGGTTGTAGAAATAGTCAGCATGGTTTTGTAAAAGGGCAGGGTCGTGCCTTACAAGCTTAATTGAGTTCTTCGAAAATGTGACTGAACACATTGACGAAGGAAGAGCGTGGACGTGGTGTACATGGACTTCAGCAAGGCATTTGACAAGGTCCCACATGCAAGACTTCTTGAGAAGGTGAGAGGCCATGGGATCCAAGGGGCTTTGGCCTTGTGGATCCAGAACTGGCTTGCCTGCAGAAGGCAGAGGGTGGTTGTGGATGGCTCTTTTTCTGCATGGAGGTCGGTCACCAGTGGAGTGCCCCAGGGATCTGTTCTAGGACCCTTGCTGTTTGTCATTTTCATAAATGACCTGGATGAGGAAGTGGAGGGATGGGTGAGTAAGTTCGCCGATGACACGAAGGTCGGTGGTGTTGTGGATGGTCTGGAGGGACGTCAGAAGTTGCAGCATGACATCGACAGGATGCAAGACTGGGCGGAGAAGTGGCAGATGGACTTCAACGCGGATAAATGTGTTGTGGTCCATTTTGGCAGATCCAACAGGATGAACGAGTACACTATCAAAGGTAGGAGTCTTAGCTGTGTGGAAGAGCAGAGGGATCTTGGGGTCTGCGTCCATAAGACTCTCAAATCGGCCTCCCAGGTGGAGGATGTGGTTAAGAAAGCTTACAGTGTACTGGTCTTCATTCATCGAGGGATTGAGTTCAGGAGTCAGGAGGTAATGCTGCAGCTTTATAGGACCCTTGTCAGACCACACTTGGAGTACTGTGCGCAGTTCTGGTCGCCTCACTATAGGAAGGACGTGGAAGCTATTGAAAGGGTGCAGAGGAGATTTACAAGGATGTTGCCTGGATTGGGAGGCATGCCTTATGAAGACAGGTTGAGGGAGCTGGGACTGTTCTCCCTGGAGAGACGAAGGTTGAGAGGCGACCTGATAGAGGTTTACAAGATGTTTAGAGGAATAGATAGGGTGGACTCTCAGAGACTATTTCACAGGGCTGAAATGGTCGCGACGAGAGGGCACAGATTTAAGGTGCAGGGAAGCAAGTACAGAGGGGATGCTGGGGGAAGCTAGCAACAGGGTACACCGCTTTTAAATTCAAAGGAGTTATATAGACGCGATATCAGCAGGTATGGTTCTTGTGGGGGGGATCTCAAAGAGTGATTAGGGAGTGGAATGCCCTGCCTGCATCTGTTGTAGATGCGCCAAGTTTGGGGGGGGGGGGGTGGGGGGGGGGGGGGCGTTAAGAGTTAATTGATAAGTATATTGAACGTAGAACGGAATGGTTTAGTTTTGGAGGGGCATTGCTTTTTTATTTTGGTCGGCACAAAACCTCGAGGCCGAAGGGCTGTTCTGTCTGTAATGTTCTATGTTCTATGTTCTATGTTTCTATGAAAAAGTTTTTCACCAGAGGGTGGTGAGTGAATGGATTCGGCTGCCGTCGGTGGTGGTCGAGGCGAACTCGCTGGGGTCTTTTAAAAGACTTCTGGATGAGTATATGGGATCCAATGGGATTGGGAGTTATAGATAGGTCTGTGGCTGGGTAGGTTTTGATGTGTTCGGCACAACTTGTGGGCCGAAGGGCCTGTTTGTGCTGTAGTGTTCTATGTTCTATGTTCTATAACTCAATGGGATCCTCCAGGTGGTGATATCCCATGTTTCTGCTCTCCTTGTCCTTCACGATGGAAGTGGCTGTGAGTTTGGAAGGTGCTGCCTAAACTGCAACCCTTGACACCTCGATGTGAAGGGCTGTCACTCTCTCCTCACCTCTGGAATTCAGTCCTTTTATCCATGTTTGAACCAAGGCTGGAATGAGGTCAAGAGCTGAGTGACTCTGGAGAAACCCAAACTGGGCGTCACTGATCAGGTTACTGCTGAGCAGGGGCTGCTGGATAGCGCTGTCGATGACCCCTTCCATCACTTTACTGATGATCGAGAGTAGACTGATTGGGTGGTAATTGTCCGGGTTGGATTTGTCCTGCTGTTTGTGTACAGGACACATCTGGGCAATTTTCCACATTGTTGGGTAGATGCCAGTGTTGTAACTGTACTGGAAGAGCTGGGCTGGGGGAGCAGTGAGTTCTGGAGCACAAATCTTCAATACTATTGCCGGAATGTTATCAGGGCCCATTACCTTTACAGCATCCAGTGCATTAAACCGTTTCTTGATATCACATGGAGTGAATCACATTGGCTGGAGACTGGAATCTGAGATTCTGGGGACCAATGGAGGAGGCCGAGATCAATCATCCGCGTGGCATTTCTGTCTGAAGATTGTTGCGAATATTTCAGCCTTATCTTTTGCACTGATGTGCTCAGCTCCTCCATCATTGAGGATGGGGATATTTGTGGAGCTTCCTCCTCCAGTGAGTTGTTTAATTGTCTACCGCCATTCACAGCTGGATGTGACAGGACTGCAGAGCTTAAATCTGATCCATTGGTTATGGGATCCCTTAGCTCTGTCTCTCATTTGCTGTTTTTGTTATTTGGTACACAAGTAATCCTGTTTGGTAGCTTCACCAGGTTGACACCTCATTTTTGGATATGCTGCTCCTGGCAAACCCTCCTGCACTCTCTATTCAACCAGGGTTGACCCCCTGGGTTTGGTGGTAATGGTTGAGTGGGGGATGTGCTGGACGATGAGGTTACAGATTGCGCTGGGGAACAGTTCCACTGCTGTTGGCCCATCATGAAGCCCAGTCCTGAGTTACTCGATCAGTTTGAACTCTGTCCCATTTAGCACAGTGATGGTGTCATACGACATGGTGGAAGTTATTCTCAATGTGAGGGCCTTTGTCTCCACAAGGACTGTGTGGTGGTCACTCTTACCGATACTGTCAAGGGCAGATGTATCTACAGCCAACAGGTTGGTGTGGATGAGGTCAAGTATGTTTTCTCTCTCTTGTTGGTTCCCCCACCCCTGCTGCAGACTCGGTCTAGCTGTTACATCCTTTAGGAGCCAACCAGCTCGATCAGTAATGCTGCTATTAATTTGCCCTTGTTGGTGGACACTGAAATCCCCACGCAGTGTACATTCAGTGCCCCTTGCCACCCTCAGTGCTTCCTCCAGCCTGGCATGTTCAGTCTCCTTTGGGAGTTTGCCTTTCCTTTGCAGACAGGCCTGGGGGACAGAAATAACTAAGCGCTTATCCAAAATTATTAGTTTTCAAGCACAGATCTCAAGTTTCATCGAATAAGTTTTGCTCAGTGGAAGGATTAAATGTTAACGATTCAGTGAGTTTTTTTGTAAACAATAATTGGACCATGGAGAGCCCTCTCTCCCTGAAGGATACCAGCAGGATTTAATAACTCACTTTCAGTGATAAACACACATTACACGGGTGTGGGCTTCTAAAGATAGCAGACAGGATTACATCAGATTTGTGGAGCGGTACTAAAATATAGAATTGGTGTCTCCATCTCTCCAAGGGTCTGCAGGAGCTGAGAGCTGGTGTTTGAACTTTCAAGGTCAGGTACGCTGGGCACAGAGATATTGAGAAGCCTGGTGTGTTAGGCAGTGCTGTTCCGTCAGTGTTCCCCCCACATTGTAATTCGAGATTGTCAGATGCTCGGGACCAGCGGTTCAGAAGGAAAATCTCTTCCCTGATTCAGACAATTGCTGGGATCCTGAGCTCCTGACCTGTGGGGATGTCTCGTATTCTCTGATATGGAAGGAGATTGGGACCCACATAGACTCTGACATGGGGAAAGAATTTTTCTGCATCAGGCCCTCAGGTGTCTGAATAATTCTGGAAATTGGACTTGGTGAAGTTTTCAAGTTTAACCAGATGATCAACGGAAACTTGATGGTGGACATTCAGCCCATCGCACCCACACTGGGCTACAAGTCAGCCAATTAGCAATCCCACTCTGAAGTATCTGAGAGAGAACAGAGCCAATGAGCAGAATTTTCCCATCCCACTTGCCATGGGAATCGTAGTGGGCCGGGGAATGGACCATTCAGAGGTCTGTTGATCTCAGGAGGGATTTTCCGAATTGGGGCAAGCATAGTCGGAAATTCCCACCCAACATTTCAAGTCTGGATGATCCTTCGTCAGAGCTCACCTTACTGGCCCAACCCCCTGAGGCTACAGCATCTCAGCAATATCCAGGTTTAATCCTGAAATAGTTGGAGGGACAATTTGTAGAGGCATGGCCAGAATAGACTGACATGCTCCTATTTTCATATAGAAATAGAGAGACTTGCATCTATATAGCACCTTTCGCTATATAACAGCTAATGACGTGTAGTCACTATAGAGAAATGCAAGAAAAGCAGCTCCATAACAGATAATGTTGCAAACCTCTCAATGGAATTAGTGATGGCGGACAGCGTAATAAATACAGAACACGTACAACCAATAATTCATTCCTCAACACGAATGCAATGGGCCTGCCAATAGGTGGAAAGGCTCCTATTCTGAGTAATTAGCAAACAACACAAACATTAAACATTTCAATGAATGAGACAGAAATACCCTGTGATGCTGCCATTACTCTGGGAAAGTGGGACAAGGAGATACACATGTTGTTAGCGGGAATTACTGGGAGCGTTATAATGGAGTGTCACATTCCCAATGGGGCAGGAAATGGGGAGCATAGAATTCCTCCATATTCCTTCTTGATTCTTGAGGAAGAATGGACTGGTTTTAGTTCCAATGGGCAGCAGGGTCAGTACAGGCTCGCAGGGCTGAAGGGCCTGTTCCTGTACTGTAATTTTCTTTGCTCTTTGTTGATTAAAGCTGTGATCTTTGTAAAACGATCCAAATTTAATCAAATCCTTGACAGTGATTCTTGTGGCTAAATACTAACTCTGTTTGACAACTTGTGGTCAGATACTTTGTAAACAGTTTCAGATAGTTAAGTCTTCTTCAGTCAGAAGGTTTCCCAAGACAGCGACAGGCTCGAGACAGCAGAAAGGGGGATGCAAGCACAGAGGGTTTAAAATGTTAGAAAGATGTGGAGAGAGTGAGGACCAATCATGAACCCATTGAGCCACAGATGCAGAAAGAGGGAATTATGCCCATTGAATCTGCCCCAACTCTCTGACACAGCATCTTACCCATACTCTCCCTTCCATCCTATCCCCAAAACCCAACACGTGTACCACAGCTAATACCCTAATATACACATTACGAGACCCTAAAGGCAGCACGGTGGCACAATGGTTAGCACTACTGCCTCACAATGCCAGGGACCAAGGTTCGACTCCCCGGCTTGGGGCACAGTCTGTGTGGAGTTTGCACATTCTCCCCGTGAATGCATGGGTTTCCTCCGGGTGCTCCAGTTTCCTCCCACACTCCAAAGATGTGCAGGTTAGGTTGATTGGCCATGCTAAAATTGCCCCCTAATGTCAGGGGGATTAGCAAGATAAATACATGAGGTTACGGATAAAGGGTCTGGGTGGGATTATTGTTGGTGCAGGTTCAATGGGCTGAATGGCCTCTTTCTGCACTGTAGGGATTCTACGATTCTGAGGGGCAATTTTAGTGTGGCCAATCGCCTAACCTACACATCTTTGGACTGTGGGAGGAGGTCGGAGCACCCAGAGGAAACCCATGCAGACATGAGGAGAATGTACAACTCTACACAGACAGTGACCCAAGCTGGGAATCGATCCGGGGTCCCACGGACTGGGTGGCAGCAGTGCTAACTCCTGTGCCACCGTGCTGCCATCTTTCTGGATTTTTACTCTCACTGACGTCAGTGGATATAATAAATTGAGAGAGTGACGTAAATCCAGCACAACATCAGAAAGGCCATTGGCCAACCAAGAAACTGTGGCTGTGAACGAGAGGGCACTCCAGATCAGACTCTGTGTCCCGAGCCGGAGTGTTAGGTGGAACTGCCTGAGTAACAACTAAACAATGGACAAGCTTCTACATTTCTATATTCACATCACCCAGGGAAAGTCTCAACATGGGAAACCAGTCAGTGATACATTAATCTCAATGTGAAAGAGGGAAGCTACACTCTATCCATCTCCAAAGCCAATAATCAATGTCTTTCAGTTTGCTTTAGAAAGGAGAGGCCAGCATGAACTAAATTAGGCATTAGGTCAGAAACCCAAGACACAGATGGTCAAAGCCAATCTCATTCCCTGATACAGTAAACAAACATGCAGACTTATACAGCACATCTAATCCCCCCAAGAGGCTCCAAAGCAAAGCCCAAGGCAGATGGATTCTCCATTGGTAATGGGGAAGGAGAAAGAAGCAAGGTTAGAGGAAGGCTGGA
Source organism: Sphyrna mokarran (assembly GCA_024679065.1). Taxonomy (NCBI): domain Eukaryota; kingdom Metazoa; phylum Chordata; class Chondrichthyes; order Carcharhiniformes; family Carcharhinidae; genus Sphyrna; species Sphyrna mokarran. The sequence goes on from JAGIQG010000032.1 coordinate 42,729, forward strand.
GGCAGCATGGGGATTCGAAGATGAGGATGAAAAGCTGTAAATTATATATCGAAGGCTGAAGGGCTCAGGGTGCACAGGGTATGAGGGAGGGAGGAGGTGGGTATGAGGGAGGGAGGAGGTGGGTATGAGGGAGGGAGGAGGTGGGTATGAGGGAGGGAGGAGGTGGGTATGAGGGAGGGAGGAGGTGGGATGAGGGAGGGAGGAGGTGGGTATGAGGGAGGGAGGAGGTGGTATGAGGGAGGGATGAGGTGTGTATGAGGGAGGATGAGGTGGGTATGAGGGAGGGAGGAGGTGGTATGAGGGAGGGAGAGGTGGGTATGAGGGAGGAGGAGGTGGGTATGGAGAGGGAGAGGTGGGTATGAGGGAGGGAGGAGGTGGTATGAGGGAGGGAGGAGGTGGGTATGAGGGAGGGAGGAGGTGGGTATGAGAGGGAGGGGTGGGTATGAGGGAGGGAGGAGGTGGGTATGAGGGAGGGAGGAGGTGGGTATGAGGGAGGGGGAGGTGGGTATGAGGGAGGGAGGAGTGGGTATTAGGGGGGAGGAGGTGGCATGAGGGAGGGAGGAGGTGGGCATGAGAGAGGGAGGAGGTGGGTATGAGGGAGGGAGGAGGTGTGGGTATGAGGGAGGGAGGAGGTGGGTATGAGAGGGAGGAGGTGGGTATGAGGGAGGGAGGAGTGGGTATGAGGAGGAGGAGGGTGGGATGGGGGAGGGAGGAGGTGGGTATGAGGGAGGGGGGAGGTGGGTATGAGGGGATGGAGGAGGTGGGTATGAGGGAGGGAGGAGGTGGGTATGAGGGAGGGAGGAGGTGGGTATGAGGGAGGGAGGGGTGGGGTATGGAGGAGAGGTGGGTATGATGGAGGGAGTAGGTGGGTATGGGTAGGGAGGAGGTGGGTATGAGGGAGGGAGGAGGTGGGTAGGAGGGAGGGAGGAGGTGGGTATGAGGGAGGGGGAGGTGGGATTAGGAGGGAGGAGGTGTGTATGAGGGAGGGAGGGAGGTGGTATGAGGTAGGGAGGAGGTGGGTATGGGGATGGGAGGTGGGGGTGGGTTTGAGGGAGGGAGGAGGTTGGGTATGAGAGGAGGAGGTGGGTAGAGGGAGGGAGGAGGTGGGTATGAGGGAGGAGGAGGTGGATGAGGGAGGGAGGAGGTTGGGTATGAGGGAGGGAGGAGGTGGGATGAAGAGGCGAGTGGGTTATGGGGAGGGAGGAGGTGGGTATGAGAGGGAGGAGGTGGGTATGAGGGAGGGAGGAGGTGGGTATGAGGGAGGGGAGGAGGTGGGTATGAGGGAGGGAGGAGGGGTTGAGGGAGGGAGTAGGTTGGGTATGAGGGAGGGAGGAGGTGGGTATGAGGGAGGGAGGAGGTGGGTATGAGGGAGGGATGATGGTGGGTATGAGGGAGGGAGAGGTGGGTATGAGGGAGGGAGGAGGTGGGTATGAGGAGGGAGGAGGTGGTATGAGGGAGGGAGGAGGTGGGTATGAGGGAGGGGAGGAGGGTGGTATGAGGGAGGGAGGCAGTGGGTCTAGCAGTGAGGAGGCGGTGGGTATGCGGGCGGGAGGAGGTGCGTCATGAGGGGGGCGGTGGAGGGTATGAGGTCAAGGGAGGAGGTGGGTATGCGGGGGAGGGCAGGCCGGTGCTTATGAGGAGGGAGGCGGTTGATATGAGGGCGCGGAAGGTGGGTATGAGGAGGGAGGAGTGGGTATGCGGGAGGGAGAGGTGGTTACTGATGGAGGAGGAGGTGCGTATGAAAAAAGGGGAAAACGGGAGAGGTGGGGTATGGGGATGGAAGGATGTGCGTATGAGGGAGAGGGAGAGGGTGGGATATGAGGGAGGAGGAGTGTGTCTGAGGGAGGTCGGAGGTGGGGTATGAAGGGATGGAGGGGTGCGTACTGGGGCGGATGAGGTTGGTAGAGGAGGTCGAGGTGGGTATGACGTGGGAGGAGGAGGTGGGGTATGAGGAGGGAGCGGTGGGTCTGAGGGAGGGAGGCGGTGCGTATGGGGAGGGAGGCGGTGGTAGAGGGAGGGAGGAGGTGGGTATGAAGAGGGGGGGGAGGTGTATATGAGGAGGGAGAGGTGTACTGAGAGGAGGGAGGAGGTGGTTATGAGGGAGGAGGAGGTGGGTATGAGGGGGCAGGCGGTGGTGTCTGAGGGAGGGAGGAGGATGAGTCTTAGTGGAGGTAGGCGGTGGGTATGAGGGAGGGAGGAGGTGCGTCTGAGGGAGGGAGGAGGTGGGTATGATGGAGGGAGAGGTTTGTAAGTGATGAGGAGTAGGTGGTATGAGGGAGGGAGGAGTGCGTATGAGGAGGGAGGATGTGGGTATAGGAGGAGGGAGGAGTGGTTATGAGGTCGGGAGGCGGTGGGTATGAGGGAGGGAGGGTGCGTATGATGGAGGGAGGAGGTGTTCTGAGGGAGGGAGGAGGTGGGTGTGCGGGAGGGAGGGGTGGCTATGAGGGAGGGAGGAGGTGGTTATGCAGGGAGGGAGGCTGTGGACTATGAGGAGGGAGGAGGTGGTATGAGGAGGAGGCAGGTGTATGAAGGGAGGGAGGAGGTGGTATGAGGGGAGGTGAGGAGGTGGTATGAGGGAGGAGGGCCTGGATTTGGATATAGGAGGGAGGCGTTTGGTTATCGAGGTATGAAGGAGGTGTGTTGTATGAGGGAGGAGGAGGTGCGTATGAGGTGGGAGGGGGGGGGAAGGTGCGTCTGAGGGAGGGAAGGTTGCGTATTGAGGAGGGAGGTGTGATATGAGGAGGGAGGAGGTGGGTATGAGGGAGGGAGAGGTGGGTATGGGGAGGGAGGTAGGTGGGTATGAGGGAGGGAGTGGGTATGAGGGGGGGAGGAGGTGCGTATGAGGGAGGGATGAGGTGGTTGGGGAGGGAGGAGGTGGGTATGAGGGAGGGTAGGAGGTGGGTATGAGGGGGGAGGAGGTGGGTATGAGGGAGGGAGGGAGTGATAGAGGGGGGGAGGAGGTGGGTATGATGGAGTGAGGATGTGGTTTGAGGGAGGAGAGGTTGGTATGAGGGGGGAGGAGGTGGGTATGTAGGGAGGGGGAGGTGCGTATGATGGAGGGAGGAGGTGGTTATGAGGGAGGGGGGGGTGGGTATGAGGGAGTGGAGGAGGTGGTATGAGGGAGGTGAGGTGGTATGAGGATGAGGAGGTGGGTATGAGGGATGGGAGGAGTGGGTATGAGGGAGGGAGGTGGATATGAGGTAGGGAGGAGGGTGGTTATGAGAGGGAGGAGTGGTATGAGGGAGGGGGGAGGTGGTATGAGGGAGGTGGGAGGTGTATGAGGGAGGGAGGAGGTGGGTATGAGGGAGGGAGAGGTGTGTATGAGAGGGATGGAGTGGGTATGAGGGAGGGAGGAGGTGGTTATGAGGGAGGGAGGAGGTGGGTATGAGGGAGGGAGAGGTGGGTAGAGGGAGGGAGGAGGTGGTATGAGGGAGGGAGGAGGTGGGTATGAGGGAGGGAGGAGGTGGTTATGAGGGGGGAGAGGTGGGTAGGAGGGAGGGCGGAGGTGGGTAAATTAGGTTGGAGAGGTTCGTATGACGGAGGGAGGAGTGATATGAGGGAGTGAGGAGGTGGGATTATGAGGGAGGAGGTGGGTATGAGGGAAGGAGGAGGTGGATATGAGGGGGGAGGAGGTGCCTATGATGGAAGGGAGGGTGGATATGAGTGAGGGGGAGGTGGGGTAGTGAGGGAGGGAGGCGGTGGGTATAGGAGGGGGAGGTGGGTATGAGGGAGGGATGAGTGGATATGAGGGGGGAGGAGGGTTGCGTATAGGGAGGGAGGAGGGGGGTATGAGGGAGGGGGGAGGTGGGTATGAGGGAGGGGGGAGGTGGGTATGAGGGAGGGAGGAGGTGGGTATGAGGGAGGGAGGAGGTGGGTATGAGGGAGGGAGGAGGTGGGTATGAGGGAGGGAGGAGGTGGGTATGAGGGAGGGAGGAGGTGGGTATGAGGGAGGGAGGAGGTGGGTATGAGGGAGGGAGGAGGTGGGTATGAGGAGGGAGGAGGTGGGTATGAGGGAGGGAGGAGGTGGGTATAGGGAGGCAGATGTCAGTTCTGTTGGGCAGGGTGTGAGAGAAGGTACAGATAGGTTGGGGTGATGCTAACTTTCTGAACCATTTTCAGTGGGCACTGCTCATACGATTATACACACGGGAACACTGTGGAGGAAACACAGAGGAGGTTTACTAGGATGTTGCCTGGTATGGAGGGCAGGTCCTATGAAGAGAGGTTGAAGGATTTGAGGTTGTTTTCGTTAGAAAGGAGGCGGCTAAGGGGGGATCTTATTGAAACATATAAGATAATTAGAGGTTTGGATGGGGTGGACAGTGATAGCCTTTTTCCTAGGATGGAGAAAGCTAGCACGAGGGGACACAGCTTTAAATTAAGGGGTATGAGTTATAGGACGGATATTAGAGGTAGGTTCTTTACTCAAAGAGTGATTAGGGAGTGGAATGCCCTGCCTGCAGCTTTTGTAGATGCGCCAAGTTTGGTGGCGTTTAAGAGGTTAGTTGATAAGTATATGGATGAGAAGGGAATGGTTTAGTGAGGAGGGGCAGTGCTTTTTATTTTGGTCGGCACAACATCGAAGGCCGAAGGGCCTGTTCTGTGCTGTATTGTTCTATGTTCTATGTTCTATGTTCTACTGTCTCGCAGGTAACCGCTGTCCACTAGGTTCAGCAACTGTCCAGCAAGTTCCACTGCCCCGTGGCTTATCAATGTTTAGCAGGTATCCACTGCCCTTTGCATTGAGGCCAGAAACATTTTGTTGTAGACAACAGGGAAGGGGGTTCTGTGGTGGGGGGGAGCTGCTAACAAATGAACAATCACAGTGAAGCCAGCAATCTTTATTTCACATTTATTCAATGGGATGTAAAATCATTGGCTCCAACACACCTCTCCCCAATAGACTGAATGCATTCTACACCCATCTTGAGCAAGAGGTCAGTGAGAACATGTCCTCAATGCCAGGAATCTGGGACAAATCTGTGTCCAAAAACACCACTGCAAATATCAGAGCAGCTTTCTCAAACATCAACCCACAGAAAGCGACTGGCCCAGATGGTCCCGGATAAGGACTCGGATCAGCTGGTGGGGGTATTCACAGATCTCTTTACAACAATCTCTGGTCCCTATCTGCTTCAAGAAAACAACCACCATCACACCTAAGAAAAGCCAAGCAGGTGCTTTAATGATTATCGGCCGGTGACTCTGACACCCATCATGATGAAGTGCTTTGAAAGGTTAGTCACGGCACAAATCAATTTCAGTCCCCCGGATTGCCTGGATCCACTACAGTTTGCCCAGAACAGGTCCACAGCAGACACCATCTTCCTGACCCTGTACTCAACCCTGGAAAACAAGGTCACCTGTGTCAGAGTCCTATTTACTGACTGAAGCTTAGCCTTCAACACCATTATTCCCGCTAAACTGATTCTAAACTGTGTGGTCCGGCCTCGGCTCCTCTCTCTGTGACTGGATCCTGAACTTCCTAACCCACAGATCATAATCAGTAAGGACAGGCAACAACACCTCCTCCACCATCATCCTCAACACCGGTGCCCCACTGGACTGTGTTGTCAGTCTCCCACTACACTCCTTATACACCTGTGACTGCAGCCAAATTCCCTCCAATTCAATTTTCCAGTTTACTGATGACACCATCGAAATGGGTCAGATCTTAAACAACGACAAGAGAGAGTACAGGAATCAGATAGAGAATCTGGTGAACTGGCGTGGTGATAATAATCTCTTTCTCAATGTCAACAAAGTGAAGGAGATAATCATTCAGGAAGCGCGTAGTGGAGGATATGTCGCTGTAAACATCAATGGGGACAAGTAGAAATAGTCAAGAGCTTCAAGTTTTTAGGCATCCAGATCATCAACAACATCTCCCAATTTTCCCTCCGCTGCTGCTGGAAGCCCCGTCCTTCGATAAACTGGATTATTCTTCAGGCTTCCACTTTCTATTCTCCATTGAGGTCACCCAAACTCATCCCAATGTCCCACCAATCACCGTCACCCATCCCCTGAGCTGTTCACTGAGGTACACTAACTTCCAATTCAACAACACCTTGATTTTAAATTTCCAAATTTCTTCATAGCCACTCCCCTCCCTATCTTTGAAATCTCTTCCAGCCCTACAACCTTCCGATATATCTGCACTCATCCAATTCTGATGTCGGGGGCTAAGATCTCAGTCCTTTTTGTAATAAATTACATATGTTTATTATCATTAAAACACCTTCAAAACTGGACAAAGGCCTGATTGACATTGTGACCGGCCACGACTTAAACAAATAGAATGTTCTGGCAGAGATACCATCGCGTTATCTCTAATGAGACCCCTGTGACTGCAGAGATAAATCCAATAGAACTGTACAGACGTCAGTTCCAGCCACTGGGGACTACCTACCTGAGAGGGCAAAGGACATACAACTCACTTTTGAAATCGTTGAAACATTTAACCATCTCCAGAATCCAGACAAAGTATTTCTTTATCTGGCAGAGAAGTTACATCATATGATTCCACCCCCCCCCCCCCCCCCCCCCCCCCCCGCACCCTAGCTGAGCGAACCAGGTTATGTGGCCCCTCGCTGAGATAGAACATAGAATACTACAGCACAAACAGGCCCTTTGGCCCACAAGTTGCGTCAATCATACCCATATCTATCAGGCCATAGAACGATATGAGAAGCAAGTCTCAGACTTTCATTAATGAATCAGCAACCCAGGGTCAGGGCCCTGTCCGAGTGAATGCCTGGACCCCATCTACACGAATTCTACTGGGTTTTCTGAGTTTCTAAACCATTTCCTATCAGAGGAATTCCTCTCTACTTGCCATCGTGGAAGTCAACCTGACTGATAAAGTGAATTATCCAGCATCAGTCTTCAACCTGCTGCACCCTCTCAAAGATAGGGTGGCACAGTGGTTAGCACTGCTGCTTCACAGCTCCAGGGACCTGGGTTCAATTCCTGGCCTCGGGTCACTGTCTGTGTGGAGTTTGCACATTCTCCTCGAGTCTGCGTGGGTTTACTGTGTGTACTCCGGTTTCCTCCCACAGTCCAAAGATGTGCAGGCTAGGTTGATTGGCCAAGCTAAGAAATTGCCCCTTAGTGTCCTGGGATGTGTAGGTTAGAGAGATTAGAGGTTTAATATGTAGGGATATGGGGGTAGGGCCTGGCTGGGATTGAGTTCAGTGCAGACTTGATGGGCTGAAGGCCTCCTTCTACACTGTAGGAGTCTATGATCTATGAAGTACATCCTGGGATTCTGATTCTGGACTCACGTGAACCATAATTCCAGCTTTTTTAGTGGTCTTTGCCCAGTGTTCATGGAAATTCTTACAGTGCAAAAAGAGACCATTCGGCCCATTGAGACTGCACCAACTCTCTGAAAGAGCATCCCACCCAGCCCTTCGTCCCTGCTCCGTTCCTGTAACTCCACACATTTATCACTAATCCCCCTAACCCTACACATCTTTGGCCAGTAAGGGGCAATTCAGCAGGCCAATCCACCTAACCTTTTCTCTATCCTGTCTTTATTGCATGAATGCTTCCCTGCTCTCACAGTTTGTGCCTGTGCAAATAAACTAACCCTCTGAGTTCACCCATCTTGCATCTGCTGTGAGGTTGTTGGGAATTGGATTGTACCAAAACTGAGGAGTTGGATCAAAAAGGGGGAGATCAGATAAATTAGAACTGTTTCCAGGTGGGTGGTGAAGGGGAAATTGGGGATAAATTAACCCCCGCCTGCCTGGAATGCCAGCCTCTTTGCGCTTTCCTTGTTTCAGTGACTCCAACATCAGCAGCTGTGCCCTCTGTTTCCTGGGATTTAACCCCCAGAAGATGGTCCCCATTTCTCTCCATCCTTATTTCCTCTTTTAAGACACTCTTTAAAATTTACCTCATTGACTAAGTTTTCTGTAATGTTCCATGGATGGGTGTTACAGAAAATTACAGCTCAGAAACAGGCCTTTTGGCCCTTCTTGTCTGTGCTGAACCATTTTCTCCCCAGTCCCACTGACCTGCACTTGAACCGTATCCCTCCACACCCCCCTCATCCCATGAACCCGTCCAAGTTTTTCTTAAATGTTAAAAGTGACCCCGCATTTACCACTTTATCCGGCAGCTCATTCCACACTCCCACCACTCTCTGTGTGAAGAATCCCCTCTAATATTCCCTTTAAACTTTTCTCCTTTCATCCTTAACCCATGCCCTCTCATTTTTTTTCTCCCCTATCGTCAGTGGAAAAAGCCTGCTTGCATTTACTCTATCTATACCCATCTAAACATTATACACCTCTATCAAATCTCCCCTCATTCTTCTATGCTCTGGGGAATAAAATCCTAACCTATTCAATTTCTCTCTGTAACTCAGCTTCTCAAGTCCCGGCAACATCCTTGTGAACCTTCTCTGCACTCTTTCAACCTTATTTACATCCTTCCTGTAACTAGGTGACCAAAAATGTACACAATACTCTAAATTTGGCCTCACCAATGCCTTATATAACCTCACCATAACACTCCAATTTTTATACTCAATATTCTGATTTATAAAGGCCAGTACACCGGAGCTATTATGCTCCAGTGATGCTTTACTAAAAGTGCTATAGAAATGCAGCCTGTTGTTGTTTGGAAAGAACAATACAAATCAGCCCATGAGCACAGGTTCAGGGGTAAACAGAATCTGAAATATCTGTTCCTGTGAGAAGGAGCAAGTCTAGTTTGATGTACTGGTGATATTTTGGCTGTTTTTAGTTACTAGACCCTGTATACTGCTCTATGTAGTCCGATAATAACTGTTTTCAAACACTAATTGATGTAAGTTAATTACCAGGCATATTACTATGTCTAGCTTTTTAAATCTGTTATTAAAAAGGATCAAGGAATTAAATTATTACAGGGTGAGGTTAGGAAGGAGCCCATTGATTTTAAACTCTGGCAGTGAGGACAGAGGTTAAGAGTGTTATTGCAAGTGATGGCACAGTGGGTTAGCGCTGCTACCTCACAGCTCCAGGGACCCGGGTTTGATTCCCTTGGGTGACTGTCTGTGCAGAGTTTGCACATTCTCCCTGTGTCTGCGTGGGTTTCCTCTGGATGCTCCGCTTTCCTCCCACAGTCTGAAACATGTGCGGGTTAGGTGGATTGGCCATAATAAATTGCCCGTTGGTGTACAAAGATGTGCAAGTTAACTTTCTCTATGTAACTCTACATTCTGCACTCTCTCCTTTCCTTCCCTATGAACGGTATGCTTTGTCTGTATAACGCACAAGAAACAATATTTTTCACTATAATAATACATGTGACAATAATAAATCAAATCAAAAGATTAGTTGGATTAGCCATAGTAAATAATGTGGTTATGAGGATTGATGGAGTGGTCTTGGGTCAGAGTCGGTGCAGAATCGATGGACCAAATGGCTTCTTCTGCACTGTGGGGATTCTCTGATTGTATGATGCTGTCTCACAGGGCTCCCTCTAACTATTTAATCTTTAATTGGCTCAATAATTGCATCAGAATAAGGCACTGGACATTGGTGTCGGGAGTTCAGATAGTCTCTTTTCTTCAGTCAGAGATATGATGGGCCAAATGGCCTCGTTCAGAACTGTAATTGGGCTGTGGTAGATATCCATTCAGCCCATGGACGTCAATCTTGCTACATTCTTTTAGAATCTGTGTCAGCATTTATTAGATCCAACTTGTCCCAACTATTGCCATCAGCAAGTTTCCATACTGTCCCATTTCGATGTGATAAATGGGGCAATTCTCACAGTCCTGACCAATATCTATCCTTCAAAGAGTAACAGTCAGAGGTTCTGGGGATGGCACAGTGGGTAACACTGCCACCTCACAGTGCTAGGGATCCGGGTTCGATTCCCGGCTTGAGGCACTGTCTGTGTGGAGTTTGCACATTCTCCCTATGTCTGCATGGGTTTCCTCCGGATGCTCCAGTTTCCCCCCACAATCTGAAAGATGTGCTGGTTAGCTGGAATAGGCGCTGGATTGCAGTGACCAGGGGAATTTCACAGTAACCTCATTGCGATGTTAATGTAAGCCTTACTTGTGACACTAAAAAATAAACTTAACTTCTATTGTAATTATGGGATCTTGCTGCACCCAAAATAGCTGCTGCATATCTAGAGGAGTGGGGAGGGTTGTGGGGGGTGGGAGCGCAGTTTCCCAAGAGGTGGGAATAGCAGAGGGTCTCCCCAAAGGAGGTAACACAGGGCACCCACTGGCTCTCCAACCCTGTCACTGATTTCCATCATCCCCAAGGATAATCAAGGGATTTACAGCAATTGCCATAAAATAATTTGCATTTTTTAACAACTATTTCTGCAATCACATTCTGTGTTCCTAAGGCATAAATAAGTTAAACAGTAAGTTTTTTCTGGGGTCAATGCTGCACCGGGTAATTGAACTGTTTCCTAGAATGAATTTTCAGTAAATTACCCCAAAGCTTACGCTTCCTGAGTGGCCCCCACAACACAGAGCTGCTGTGTGAGATTAATGCAGGAAGCATTCCGTGCTGCTGCCTATCTGTGTGAACACTGTGCAGTGGGCCCAAGAGTTCATAGTGCAGAAAGAGGCCATTCAGCCCATCGAGTCTGCACTGACCACAATCCCACCCAGTCCTACCTCCCCCCTTATCACTATACACTTACCTGCTAATCCCTCTAACCTACACATCTCAGGACACTAAGGGGCAATTTCTTAGCACAGCCAATCAACCTAACCCGCACATCTTTGGACTGTGGGAGGAAACCGGAGCACCCAGAGGAAACCCACGCAGACACAAGGAGAATGTGCAAACTCCACATATTCCTGAGCCGGGAATCGAACCCAGGACCCTGGAGCTGTGAAGCAGTAGTGCTAACCCACTGTGCTACCGTACCGCCCCTTACTACGACACTGCTTAAAGCTAACCTGCATTCCTTAAAGGGACACTGTGGCTGGATCAGCTGCTCAGATTCTCACCTGGGAAAGAACACGAGGGCGGGATTTTCCAGCCACACTTGCCAAAAACTGGAAAACTCTGCCGGAGGTTAACAGACCATTGCATGTTTTCCTCTTTGTCCGCTCTGATTCCCCAGACGGTGGGATGGGAATAGACACCCTCCCCAGAGTGGGTCACTGATGCAGAGAGGCACCTCCCAGATTTCCCACGCTGGACTGCAGGTCCCGGTGTCTGTGAGAAGGAAGAATGTCATCCCATCACAGTAACTCAGGGAGCCTGTAAATACCCTCCTCCCCCCTCCACTCCCAGCCCCACCAAATACCTCTCCCCCCCCACCCTCCGGCATTCAATGCCAAGAGTTAAAGGATTTAGATTCAATCCTGCGAGAGGTTTGATAGCAAGAAGTGATAAGACCATAAGGAATAGGAAGAGGAGACCATTCAGCCCCTCGAGCCTGCTTCACCATTCAATAGGATCATCCCGACATTCCTCACGACTTTCCTGTTCTTAGTTTTTATTGGTAGGGGGATTGAATTTCGGAGCCGCAACGTCATGTTGCAACTGTACAAAACTCTAGTGCGGCCGCACTTGGAGTATTGTGTGCAGTTCTGGTCGCCACATTATAAGAAAGATGTGGAGGCATTGGAGAGGGTACAGAGGAGGGTTACCAGGATGTTGCCTGGTATGGAGGGCAGGTCCTATGAAGAGAGGTTGAAGGATTTGAGGTTGTTTTCGTTAGAAAGGAGGCAGCTAAGAGGGGATCTTATTGAAGCATATAAGATGATTAGAGGTTTAGATAGGGGGGACAGTGATAGCCTTTTTCCTAGGATGGAGAAAGCTAGCACGAGGGGACACAGCTTTAAATTAAAGGGTATGAGTTATAGGAGGGATATCAGAGGTAGGTTCTTTACTCAAAGAGTGATTAGGGAGTGGAATGCCCTGCCTGCAGCTGTTGGAGATGCGCCAAGTTTGGTGGCGTTTAAGAGGTTAATTGATAAGTATATGGAAGAGAAGGGAATGGTTTAGTTGGAGGGGCATTGCTTTTTATTTTGGTCGGCACAACATCGAAGGCCGAAGGGCCTGTTCTGTGCTGTAATGTTCTATGTTCTATGTTCTATGTTCTTTCCCCACAATCCTTGATTCCCTTCCAGATCAAAACTCTATCCAGATCCAACCTACACAAGGACTCTGCCCCCCCCTCTTCCCTCCCCCAGCTCTCTGGGGTAAAGATTCCAAAGACTCACAACGCTCCGAGAAGGAATTCTTCCCCATCTGTGTCAGGATCCCTCACGCCAGCACTGAGTGTCGCACTAATCTCAGCCCAGCCCTCACCCCACCAGTAACCTCCATCACTCACAACCCACAGCTCACACTGGTAGATTCACATCACCCTCAGCCACTTCAGCCTCATAGAACATTACAGCACAGAACAGGCCCTTCAGCCTTCGATGTTGCGCCGACCAATATAAAAAGCAATGCCCCTCCAAACTAAACCATTCCCTTCTCTTCCATATACTTATCAACTAACCTCTTAACGCCACCAAACTTGGCGCATCTACAACTGCTGCAGGCAGGGCATTCCACTCCCGAACCACCCTTTGGGTAAAGAACCTACCTCTGATATCCGTCCGATAACTATCACCCCTTAATTTAAAGCTGTGTCCCCTCGTGCTAGCTTTCTCCATCCTAGGAAAAAGGCTATCATGTCCACCCTATCTAAACCTCTAATCATCTTATATGTTTCGATTAGGTCCCCTCTTAGCCGCCTCCTTTCTAACGAAAACAACCTCAAATCCCTCAGCTTCTCTTCATAAGACCTGCCCTCCATACCAGGCAACATCCTGGTAAACCTCCTCTGTACCTCTCCAATGCCTCCACATCTTTCTTATAATGCGGGGACCAGAACTGCACACAATACTCCAAGTGCGGCCGCACTAGAGTTTTGTACAGTTGCAACATGACGTTGCGGCTCCGGAATTCAATCCCCCTACCAATAAAAGCTAAGACTCCGTATGCCTTCTTAACAACCTTATCGACTTGACTGCCTCAGCCCCACATCGCTCACACTGCCAGCTATTCAACAGTCACACCCCCTGAATACCTTGCTCCACATTCACTGACACTTGTCCATCACGCCTGTGGGATATACCGCCTCCTCACTGCAGCAGGCAGAGATGGCCAGCGAGTGAGAGAGGTGCAGGCATCTCCAAACCTTCATCATCTAAGGAGCAGCCATTGCTGAGACTATCCCAGTGGTCGGCCTGTAACTATTGGACATGAGTTCACGTCGCTAATTCTCATGTTCTGCTTCCCCAGCTCCTGGTATCCCCAGCTGCAGCAGAAGCTCTGGGTTAGTGGGATTAGTGGATAAATGTATAGGGACCTGGGGGGTAGGCCCTGGGTGGGATTGTGGTCAGTGCAGGCTCGATGGGTGAAATGGCCTCTTTCTGCTCTGTAGGCTGTAATATTAATAAAGTCCCACGTCAGGACTTGTTGGACCCGGAACAAACATTCAGCGGTGGTTCCCTGGCCTGATAATCAGTTTCACCCACTTCCCCAACAGTAAAAAAACACAAGATACGAGAGAGAGAGAGAGAAAGGATACCATTGCCATAGAGGGAACGCAACAGACTGGATGCTGAGACTGTTTTATTGAGAAATTAGGCAAACTGAGTTTGTATTCTCAATAGTTTCTAAGGATGAAAGGTAATCTCATTGAAACCAACAAAATAGATAATGAGAGAGAGAGAAACAGAGAGGGAAATTGAGAGAGAGGGAGAGAATGAAATAGAGTGCGAACTAGAAAGAGAGAGAGGGAAACAGAGAAAGAGAGAGCGCAGTAGAGAAAGACAGAGTGGAATTGAGAGAGAGAGAGGGAAATAGAGAGAGAGGAATTGATGAGATAAAGAAAAGGAATGGCCAAGATCAGGCATTGCCTGAAGTGTTTGTTGGTTTGAAGACCATTTGTATTGTTTGAAAGCAGTTATTAATGTTTCAGTATTGGAGATCTCGCTGAGAGGAAGCGGTTCATTGCGGGATCTGGGTGAAAGGGTGAATCATGGGGCTAAATTCAGACACTGGTGCTCGGATTGTGATCTCTAACAACAGTGAACAGTAAAAATGGAAGTAAAAATACCCAAAGCTGTGGCTGGGGTAACACATTACCCTTTCTAACAATCCTGCTGCCTCGGTTTGCCATTGTCACATTGCGGCACACACCGCTCGGCATCGCCCACATCCCACCTGGAAAAAAGAGAGAGCATATAAAGGACACAGTTCCACAGGGGGTGGGGTGGGAGAGGAACAGAGGGAGCTGGGGGTATACATTCACCAATCAGAATAGGACAGTTTGAGAGAGTGGTTACAGAATCCTGGGCCGTATAGACACCAGGTAAAAAAGCAAACTGGAGAGGGGCTTCTTTGTAGAAATCTGGGAGCAATGCACTCCATCCTCAGCAACACAGGCCAGGGAAAGGTGTAAAAGCTCCAGAGAAATTGCAGGAAAATTGGACAAAAAGGGTTCCAGAGTGAGTGAGGTGGATAGAACATAGAACATAGAACATTACAGCGCAGAACAGGCCCTTCGGCCTTCGATGTTGCGCCGACCAATTAAGAAAAAGCAATGACCCTCTAACCTAAACCATTTCCTTTTCGTCCATAAACCTATCCACGGACCTCTTAAACGCCAGCAAACTTGGCACATCTACAACTGCAGCAGGTGGGGCATTCCATACCCTTACCACCCTCTGGGTAAAGAACATACCTCTGACATCCGTCCTATAACTACCACCCCTTAATTTAAAGCTATGTCCCCTCGTGCTAGCTTTCTCCATCCTAGGAAAAAGGATATCACTGTCCACCCTATCTAAACCTCTAATCATCTTATATGTTTCAATAAGATCCCCTCTTAGCCGCCTCCTTTCTAACGAAAACAACCTCAAATCCTTCAACCTCTCTTCATAGAACCTGCCCTCCATACCAGGCAACATCCTGGTAAACCTCCTCTGTACCCTCTCCAATGCCTCCACATCTTTCTTATAATGTGGGGACCAGAACTGCACACAATACTCCAAGTGCGGCCGCACTAGAGTTTTGTACAGTTGCAACATGACGTTGCGGCTCCGAAATTCAATCCCCTACCAATAAAAGCTAAGACTCCATATGCCTTCTTAACAACCTTATCGACTTGATTGCAAACTTTCAGGGATCTATGCACACATACACCAAGATCCCTCTGTTCATCAACACTATTAAGAGTCCTACCATTAGCCCTATACTCTACACATTTGTTATTCCTGCCAAAGTGAATTACCTCACACTTTTCCGCATTAAACTCCATTTGCCACCTCTCGGCCCAGCTCTGCAACTTGTCCAAGTCTCTCTGCAAACTATAACACCCCTCTTCACTATCTACCACTCCTCCGACTTTGGTGTCATCCGCAAATTTAATAATCCATCCTTCAATACCCTCATCCAGATCATTTATAAAAATTACAAACAGCAGGGGCCCCAAAACAGATCCCTGAGGTACACCACTTGTAACCGAATTCCATGATGAATAATTTCCATCAACCACCACCGTCTGTCTTCTATCAGCTAGCCAATTCCTAATCCAATTAGCTAAATCACCCTCAATCCCATACATCTGCATTTTCTGCACAAGCCTTCCATGGGGCACCTTATCGAACGCCTTACTAAAGTCCATATATACCACATCAACTGCCTTACCCCATCCACCTCTTTGGTCACTTTTTCAAAAAACTCAATAAGGTTAGTAAGGCACGACCTACCCTTCACAAAACCATGCTGACTATCCCCAATCAATTCATTTCTCTCTAAATAACTATAAATCCTATCCCTAATAATTTTTTCCAATACTTTGCCCACAACAGAAGTAAGACTCACCGGTCTATAATTCCCAGGAAAGTCTCTATTCCCTTCTTGAACAATGGGACCTCATTCGCTATCCTCCAGTCTTCCGGCACTATACCTGTAACCAATGATGACCTGAAGATCAGAGCCAGAGGCTCTGCAATCGCCTCTCTCACCTCCCAGAGAATACTAGGGTAAATCCTGTCCGGCCCAGGGGACTTATCTAACTTCAAACCCTCAAGAATATCTAGCACATCCTCCTTATCTACTTCAATACTTCCCAGTTTACAACCCTGTATCCCAGTGTTCTCCACAGCTACATTTACATCTCCCTGCGTGAATACCGAAGAGAAATATTTGTTCAGTGCCTCTCCAACCTCTTCAGGCTCCATGCACAACTTCCCACTGCTGTCTCTGACTGGCCCTAATCTTGCCCTAACCAATCTTCTATTCTTAACATATCTAAAGAAAGCTTTAGGATTCTCCTTGATCCTATCAGCCAAAGTCTTCTCGTGTCCCCTTTTAGCTCTTCTCAACTCAATGGATGGATTTCAGAAGTTGGGACTGTTCTCTTTTGAGAGAGAAAGTTGAGGGAAGATTTGATCGAGATACTCAGAATCAAAGGGTGCCTTGACTGTGAAGCAGTTTTCTCTTGAGGGGATCATAGTTTTAGGATGAAGGGCAGAAGATTTAACACTGAGGTGAAGAAAAGCACAAAGGGTGGTGAACCGATGGAATTCAGTACCCCAGAATGTGATGAATAGAGTCAGAGAGCTTTACAACATGGAAACAGGCCCTTTGGCCTAACTTCTCCATGCTGCCCTGTTTTTACCATTAAGCTAGTCCCAATTATCCGTGTTTGGCCCATATCCCTAGAACCATCGAAAATTACAGCTCGGAAACAGGCCTTTTGGCCCTTCTTGTCTGAGCTGAACCATTTTTTGCCTAGTCTCACTGACCCCCACTTGAACCATATCCCTCCACACCCCTCTCATCCATCAACCCATCCAAGTTTTTCTTAAATGTTAAAAGTGACCCTCTATACCCACCTTACCTCACATAACTGTCTAAACACTTTTTAAAAGACAAAATTGTACCCGCCTCTACTATTACCTCTGGCAGCTCATTCTAGACACTCACCACCCTCTGTGTGAATAAAATGCCCCCTGGATCCTTTTGTACTTCTCCCCTCTCGTTTTAAACCCTCTAGGTTTAGACTCCCCAATCTTTGAGAAAAGATTAAGTGCCGAGGCATTGACTATATTTAAGGAGGAGATTGGTTTTCAATTAGGGATGGAGTGGAGGTTTGTGGAGAATGGGCAGGAAAGTGGAAATGAAACCGAGATGAGTTCAGCCATGATTGTATTGAATGGTATAGTAGCCTCGAGGGGCTGAATAGCCTGTCCCAGCTTTTGTTTTTTTGAGAGTGGCCAATGAGGATTCCCTGGTCAGGGCTGTACGCCAATGGCAGAACCAGTGGATTATCGGTGGTAATGCTGCTGACAGCAGGAACCTCGAGAGAGAATGGCAGCTTCCAATCCCACCTTCAGGAAACAGGCTTGTGTTTCCCACACAAAGGGGGAAGAGACAGGAAATCCAGGGAGCAATCCTGGATTTCACACAAAGTGGATGTAAAATCCGCTCCACTTCATGTGTTATCAGGCCAGTTTGCCAAGTGAAGCCCCCCCGCCCCCGCAGTGGGCTTACGGTGTGGGTGGGGGTGGGAACTCAGACACTGAGTCCAATGGGGACCCGGTGGGGGGTTTGGAACGTGTGGACTCAGTGCCTGACCTGTTCCCACCCCCACCCACACTGAGACCCCAAACAGAGGGTGTATTGCCCACTGGGTAGGATCCTCCTGCCTTGGTCTCTCTCTGCTGCTTCTGCACCAACTGAGCCTGTACCCCCTTAAAGATATGTTCCTGGGACACTACCCACCTTCACCCAACCTCCTCCCCCTCCCACCCCTCTGTTCCGTTTCAAAGGAGTTCCCACCACCCCCATTGGATGAGTTGTACCTATGCCTCACAGACAGGGCTGCACTGAGTGAGAAATTCCACTCGAGATAAATGGCCAATCCACCTAAACTGCACAGCTTTGGACTGTGAGAGGAAATCAGAGGAAACCCATGCAGACACAGGGAGAATGTGTAGACTCCACACAGACTCGAGCTGGGATTTGAACCTGGTGTTGTGAGGCAGCAGTGCTGATCACTGGGATACCCGTATCGGAAATCCTCGGGTGCAGCTAAACAACAGTAATCGAATGGAAACCTGGCAAAACTCTGAGCACAAACTCGCAATGAGACTGAAGGTGCTAGTGACCCTTGGACGACAGTTTAATCAAAACGTGTTGCCCACCTTTGCCCATGTGACCAATGCTGAATTGAACGGGCAATATGAATGGGCCCTCAGCAGGTTTTCTAATGGGCCCTTTAATTATCAGCAGTCTCTCGTGCGTGCCCATTGACCTCAATACTACACACAGGCACTCACAATAACACCAGGACATTGGGTGTGGGTCCTGACGTCACAATTTTCCAAACATTCGGGTTGGGTGGGCGCTCAAGCTCAGAATGTGAGATCCAGGATTTTCCCAAGCCTTCCTGGGAATTGAAATTATAAATGGGGCCTTCAGAGGAGGCTGTGAAAAATGCAGGGCCATGGGGTGTGGAGAAAGGATCCATCTCTTCAACAGATCCCCATGGGGTTTGGAGAAAGCATCCAACTCTTCAACAGATCCCCATGGGGTTTGGAGAAAGCATCCATCTCTTCAACAGATCCCCATGGGGTTTGGAGAAAGCATCCATCTCTTCAACAGATCCCCATGGGGTGTGGAGAAAGGATCCTCCTCTTCAACAGATCCCCATGGGGTGTGGAGGAAGGATCCGACCCTTTGACAGATCACTGTTACTAGGCAGACTGGATAAACTGTTTGATAGAAACGATCATGCCTTTAAAGTGATTGGCTAAAGAACCAAATACAAGATGAGGAAAAACACTTTTTCCGCAGCATGTGGCAAATTCATGGAATTATATAGTGGCAAATCACAGAGCTGGGGTCAGTGTAATTAAGGACCCCACGCACCGCGGACATTCTCTCTCCCATCGGGAAAAAGATACAAAAGTCTGAGGTCACCTACCAACCGACTCAAGAACAAGAAAGAAAGAAAATTCCAGCACAGGAACAGGCCCTTCGGCCCTCCAAGCCTGCACTGACCATGCTACCCCAACTGAACTAAAACCCTCCTTACCTTTCCGGGGACCGTATCCCTCTATTCCCATCTTATTCATGTACTTGTCAAGATGCCCCTTAAAAGTCACTACCGTATCTGCTTCCATTACCTCCCCAGGCAACGAGTTCCAGGCACCAGCTACTCTCTGTGTAAAAAATCTCCCCTAAATCTTTAAATCTCCTTTAAACCTTGACCCTCGCACCTTAAACCTGTGCCCCCTCTACTAATTGACTCTTCCATCCTGGGAAAAAGCTTCTGATTATCCACTCTGTCCATGCCTCTCATAATCTTGTAGGCTTCTATCAGGTCTCCCCTCAACCTTATTGAAGCATATAAGATGATTAGAGGTTTAGATAGGGTGGACAGTGATAGCCTTTTTCCTCAGATGGAGAAAGCTAGCACGAGGGGACACAGCTTTAAATTAAGGGGTGATAGTTATAGGACGGATATCAGAGGTAGGGTTCTTTACCCAAAGGGTGGTTCGGGAGTGGAATGCCCTGCCTGCAGCAGTTGTAGATGCGCCAAGTTTGGTGGCGTTTAAGAGGTTAGTTGATAAGTTTATGGAGGAGAAGGGAATGGTTTAGTTTGGAGGGTCATTGCTTTTTTCATAATTGGTCGACGCAACATCGAAGGCCGAAGGGCCTGTTCTGTGCTGTAATGTTCTATGTTCTATGTTCTATGTTCAACCTCTGTCGCTCCAGTGAGAACAACCCGAGTTTCTCCAACCTCTCCTCATAGCCAATGCCCTCCGTACCAAGCAACATCCTGGTAAATCTTTTCTGTATCCTCTCCAAAGCCTCCACATCCTTCTAGCAGTATGGTGACCAGAATTCTACACTTCATTCCAAGAGCTACCTAATTAAGGTTCTATAAATCTGCAACATGACTTGCCAATTTTTAAACTCAATACCCCAGCCGATGAAGGTATGCGTGCTGTATGCCTTCTTGACTACCTTCTCCACCTGCATTACCACTTTCAGTCACCTGTGTACCTGTACACCCAGATCCCTCTGCCTATCAACACTCTTAAGAGTTCTGCCATTTACTGTATATTTCCTATCTTTATTAGACCTTCCAAAATGCATGACCTCACATTTGTCCAGATTAAACTCCATCTGCCATCTCTCCGCCCAAGTCTCCAACCAATCTATATCCTGCTGTATCCTCTGATGGTCCTCATCACTATCCACAAATCCACCAACCTTTGTGTCATCCACAAACTTAATAATTGAACCAGTTACATTTTCCTCCAAATCATTTATGTATATATTACAAACAAGAACAGCTTCTTCCCTACTGCCATTAGACTTTTAAAGGGACCTACTTTATATTAAAGTGATCTTTCTCTACATCCTAGCTATGACTGTAACACTACATTCTGCACTCTCTCCTTCTCTATGAATGGTATGCTTTGTCTATATAACACGCAAGAAACAGTACTTTTCACTGTATGCTAATAGATGTAATAAATCCAATCAAATTAGAAAGAGGAGACAGGAGCACTCCAATCACACATTCTGAGATCTTTGTTTTGAAGTGGGGATAAAGGAGAAGATGGCGATGGAAGAGATGTTTCTGAGCTGTTTCACAGCTTCTCGTACGAGGGCAGCCATTTTGTGCATGGTGTCTGTGATATTTTGACTTTGTCATGGACCCAGACTCAAGGCAATAGTTAATCTGCATCGCACAGGCCGGCAGCATTTATATCAATGACCAATCTGTCGTGTTCCTCGGACTCCAGCTGTGAGCTTCAGCAGGCAGAGTGCAGACGACCATCGGGATCTTGAGCACTGAACGACAACTCGTGGGGTCACAGAGTTACCCTGACAACTCTTGGGGGGTCGTGGAATTACCATGACAACACATGGGGGGGTCACACAGATACCCTGACAACTCATGGGGTCACAAAGTTACCGTGACAACTCTTGGGGGTCACAGAGTTACCCTGACAACTCTTGGGGGTCGCGGAATTACCATGACAACACATGGGGGGTCACACAGATACCCTGACAACTCATGGGGGTCGTGGAATTACCATGACAACACATGGGGGGGTCACACAGATACTCTGACAACTCATGGGGTCACAAAGTTACCGTGACAACTCTTGGGGGTCACAGAGTTACCCTGACAACTCGTAGAGGTCATGGATTTACCCTGACAGCAAGAAAGCTCTCTGTCCATGAGGTTGCCTGCATGGTTTTCAGGCAATTGAATAAAAGTCTCCCAGCTCCAGTTGGTGAAAGAAAAAGGAGCAAGTGAGGCAGCGTCAAATATATTCCCCTGTCACAGGGGAGCGTGTGTATAATGGGACAGCACCAATGGCAACAAGCTTTTAGCTGGAAAATCATTAACGAATGCAGAATGAGGGAGTGCGACTCTGATAACTGAGTGATAATACGTGCCCTCCATCTCATCGTCACGGTGAGGACACAGTGTGAGACAGCAGTGAGTATCACAGGTTACAGCATACAGGCTGTTCGCCAATCCCTGCTCTGTCACTCTCCACTACAATACACCCAGCAGCTGCCTCTCAAACCTCTTTTGTCCCTTATTTGTTTATGCCTTTTAGTTTTGAATGGTCCTGCCAGATTGTACTGAAGAAGCAAGCACAAAGATTGTCTGTTCAATTAAAGGACTTTTACACTGAGTGCGGACGATGGAGAACTGCAGTCCATGAATGTCAATGAGACTGAGCCCAACAGCAGGACTGTTACTGGCACAGGGGGAGAGATTCACATCTGAAAGCTCTGTGTAACACGGCCAGTCAACAACCCCAGAGCACCGAGAAAAACATCCTCAAACTCTTCACAGAGGCACAGGGCAGTTCTGTGGCACAGTGGTTAGCACTGCTGCCTCACAGCGCCAAGGACCTGGGTTCGATTCCCGGCTCAGATCACTGTCTGTGTGGAGTTTGCACATTCTCCCCGTGTCTGCGTGGGTTTTCTCCGGGTGCTCCGGTTTCCTCCCACAATCCGAAAGATGTGTGTTTAGGTGCATTGGCTGTGCTAAATTCTCCCTCAGTGTACCTGAACAGCAGTATGGTGACTAGGGGGTTTTCACAGTAGCTTCTTTGTAGTTCTTAAGTAAGCCTACTTGTGAATAATAAATAAGTTTTATAGACAGGGTGAACATTACAAATCCAGAGGTGAAGCAATTGTTCAGAAGTGGAACCTCTGGGGCAGTGCTAACAGGGACCTTGCTCTGGGCCAGTGCGGACAAAGCATCCTCCCTCTGGGCCAGTGCTGACAGAGAGGCCTTGCTTTTGGCCAGTGTCTTCCCAAGTAGATAGAAGAGATCCCGTGCCACTATTCAAAGTGTGAGGGGACTTCTTGTCCAGACCCCAGGTCTGGACAACACTTTGCTGTTTGAGGATAAAAGCAAATTACTGCAGATGGAAACCTCAGCAGGTCTGGCAGCATCTGTAAGGAGAGAAAAGAGCTGATGTTTCGAGTCCAGGTGACCCTTTGTCAAAACTAAAAGGCTAAGAAAGTGGGAGATATTTATACTGCAGGGGAGGGAATGAAAGATGAGTCATAGCCACAGAAACCAGGGGAAAGGCTGCTAATGGCAGCTCATTGAGAGAATACAGGGTGCCAATGGCCAAACGGCAGAGAAGCTGAAATCAGAGGGTAAACTGTGAGAGATAAAGATGTGAAGGAAGGGGAGGAGGGTATGGGTAGGAGAGAGGTAAAATTAAAAAAAGGTGGGAAAGGGGAAGCAAAGGAGGAGAAAAGGTAAGGGAAGGGGGGATAATGTAGGGGGAATGAGTGGAGGGAGAAGAAAAATGAAGAAAGACAATAAAAAAAGGTCAAGAACAGAGAAATAAATCAGAATGAAAATCAAGTGGTCAAGGTGGGGTACAGCAAATCATCTGAAGTTGTTGAATTCAATGTTGAGACCAGAAGGCTGTAAAATACCAATTCAGAAAATGAGATGCTGTTCCTCCCATGAAGTGCGGGGGGAGGGGGACGGGGATGGGGACGGGGGGGGGGGTTCACGCTAACTCCCGGAAGGAAAAGAAATGAGATTCTTTATGTAAAACACAGAGCTTTGATAAATATTGTGAACAAATTGATCAACATGGAGTGAGCTGTCTAACCAATCAGTAAGAGGTGTCTTATTTGTATCTGCAATTAAATATGTAATTTCCAGCTTCTAATCGACAAGATAATTCATGTTTAATAAGTGTCGGTTCTGAATGAAAGGAGGTTATCCAAGATAATAAAAACTCTTCTGTTGCAAGCCAAGGGGAGGCGATGGCCTAGTGGTATTATCGCTAGATTATTTAATCCAGCAACTCAGTGAACATTCTGGGGACCTGGGTTCAAATCCCACTATGGTAGGTGGTAGACTTTGAATTCAATTTAAAAAAAAAACCTGGAATTAAGAATCTACTGGTAACTATGAAACCATTATCGATCATTGGAAAAACCCATTTGGGTCCCTAATGTTCTTTAGGGAAGGAAATCTGCTTTCCTTATCTAATCTGGCCTACATGTAACTCTAGATCCAAAGCGATGTGGTTGACTCTCAACTGCCTCGGGCTAGTAGGAATGGGCATTAAATACCGACCAGCCAGTGATGGCCTGTGACCCATGAATGAATAGAAACAAACCAAGGAAAATAGTGGCTGCATTTTTTTTAGTAAATAACCAGGAATTCATCTTATTTTATCTTATTTTTTAATAAGTTTGTTGATCTCCACCAAGATCCTAACAATTCCACACTCAATACAGATGAAAAGATTCCTTCAAATTCCTCCAATCCCTGTCTGAAGATGTATCCAGGCCCTGGCTTCTCCTGCTAGTTTAACAAACCAATCTAATTGGACCTGGGTTCCATTTCAGCCTTGGGTCATTGTCTGTGTGCACTCTGCACATTCTCCCCGTGTCTGTGTGGGTTTCCTCCGGGTGCTCCAGTTTCCTCCCAGTCTGAAAGACGTGTTGGTTAGAGTGCATTGACTGTGCTAAATTCTCCCTCAGTGTAACCCAAACAGGCCCGGG
Source organism: Sphyrna mokarran (assembly GCA_024679065.1). NCBI lineage: Eukaryota > Metazoa > Chordata > Chondrichthyes > Carcharhiniformes > Carcharhinidae > Sphyrna > Sphyrna mokarran. The sequence goes on from JAGIQG010000032.1 coordinate 66,797, forward strand.
GTGTGGCAACTAGGGAATTTTCACAGTAACTTTATTGCAGTGTTAATGTAAGCCTACTTGTGACTAATAAATAAATAAACTTTAAACTCATTTCACTCTCGGCCACTTCACCACTCACTTCCTCTCTGATATCCAAAATGAGACCAGGGAGAAATATTTATTAAAAACCTTTGCAACTTCTGTGAACAAGTTAACAATTGACTCCTCCCACTTCCCCATTTATAATAATGTTTTATATTCATCTGGGACAAAGAGCAAAGAAAATTACAGCACAGGAACAGTCCCTTCGACCCTCTCAAGCTGCACTGACCATGGCTGAACTAAAACCTCCTACCCTTCCGGGGAACATACCCCTCTATTCCCATCCTATTCATATATTTGTCAAGATGTCCCTTAAAACTCACTATTGTATCTGCTCTCACTGCCTCCCCCAACAGCGAGTTCCAGGCACACACCATTCTTTTTAAAAAAACCTGCCTTGTACATCTCCTTTAAACCCTGCCCCTTAAACCTGTGCCCCCAGTAATTAACTCTTCCAACCTGGGGAAAGCTTCTGACTATCCATTCCGTCCATGCCCCTCACAATCTTGTACCAGGTCTCCCCTCGACCTCCTTCTCTGATCCTTCAATCTCTGATTGAACTTCCCCCCATGGCATTTTTCATAACGGTCACCTCAGCACCTCATTGTACCGCAAACTGACAGACAACATCACAATGCTCCACTTCTCCAGCTTCCACCCTAGACACGTTAAAGAAGCCATTCCCTATGGACAAGCCCTCCGTATACACAGAATTTGCTCAGATGAGGAGGATCGTGACAGACACCTCCAGACGCTGAAGGATGCCCTCGTGAGAACAGGATATGGCGCTCGACTCATCGATCGACAGTTCTGACGTGCCACAGCGATAAACCGCACTGACCTCCTCAGAAGACGAACACGGGACACAGTGGACAGAGTACCCTTTGTTGTCCAGTACTTCCCCGGAGCGGAGAAGCTACAACATCTTCTCTGGAGTCTTCAACATATCATTGATGACGATGAACATCTCACTAGGGCCATCCCCACCTCCCCACTTTTTGCTTTAAGACAACCGCACAACCTCAAACAGATCATTGTTCGCAGCAAACTACCCAACCTTCCGGAGAACAGTGACCACAATACCACACAACCCTGCCACAGCAACCTCTGCAAGACATGCCGGATCATAGACATGGACGACATCATCAAACGTGAGGATACCATTCACCAGGTACACGGTACATACTCTTGCAACTCGGCCAATGTTGTCTACCTAATATGTTGCAAGAAAGAATGTCCCGAAGCATGGTACATTGGGGAGACCATGCAGACACTACGACAGCGGATGAATGAGCATCGCTCAACAATCACCAGGCAAAACAGTTCCCTTCCTGTGGGCGAACACTTCAGCAGTCATGGGCATTCGGCCTCCGACCTGCGGGTAAATGTTCTTCAAGGGGGCCTTCGTGACACACGACAGCGCAGAGTCGCTGAGCAGAGACTGATAGCCAAGTTCCGCACACATGAGGGTGGGTCTTAATAGGGATCTTGGCTTCATGACACACTATCTGTAACCCCCGTGACTTGCCTGGTTAGCAAAAAACCTCACTTACTGTGCTGTCTGGAGAAAATACACAATTCTCTAACCAATGCTCAGGATTCCCTTCACACACATTGTTAGCCACTTTAACACTTGAATAGCAGGTTAGATGTAAGGATTCACATTCTAATCAGCAATCTGTGACTGTCTGTGTTGATATGTGTGCGATTGCAGACCAGAACACTGCATTTGCCTGAGGAAGGCACAACATAGTGTCGAAAGCTCGCGAATTTACTATCAAATAAATTGTTTGGATTTAAAATTGGAGTTGTGAAACTTTACTGAATTTACCCCAGTCCAACGCCGGCATCTCTACATCATTTTTCATAATTCCAGCTTCATAATGAGCCCTTTCTAACTTCGAGGTATCATCCAAGGTATCATCACACGAGAACTTTCTTCTAATTAACGGAATATTCTGCACTTAAACATCTCCCTCTCACCAGATGTGTTGCTTTCGGAGCACTTACCAGATGTGTGCTCTCTTCTCCCACTTCCCTGCTGCGTTAATTCTGCATCAAAGTGAAAATATTTCATATCTTCTTCATCCAGCGCGATATCTCCCCAGAAACGCACTGTTAAAACACAGGGCAAAGGGATTATGAGGCAGAGTGCAGAATCAGCAAGATACAAACTGTCTAAAATAACCAGAGCTGGAATTCTGCAGCTCAGCCCCAGGGCTGAGTGATTCCAGCAGCGGGGAAATGGTGTGTGTGTGTGTGTGTGTGTGTGTGTGTGTGTGTGGGTGTGTATGTGGGTGTGGGTGTGGGTGTGGTGGGTGGGTGTGGTGTGTGGTGGGTGGGTGTGGTGTGTGTGTGGTGTGGGTGGGTATGTGGGTGGTGTGTGTGTGGGTGGGTGGTGTGTGGGTGGGGGTGGGTGTGGGTGTGTGGTGGGAGTGTGTGTGTGTGGGTGGTTGTGTGTGTGTGTGGTGGGTGTGGTGTGTGGTGTGGGTGGGTGTGGGTGGTGGGGTGGGTGTGTGGGTGTGTGTGGGTGGTGTGGGGGGTGTGTGGTGGGGTGGGGGTGTGGGTGGGTGTGTGTGTGTGGGTGTGTGTGTGGGGTGGGTGTGTGTGTGTGGTGTGTGTGTGGTGTGTGGTGGGTGTGTGTGGGTGGGTGTGGTGTGTGTGTGGGTGGTGGGTGTGGGTGGTGGGTGGTGTGGGTGGGTGGTGTGTGTGTGTGTGGGTGTGGGGTGGTGTGTGGTGGGTGGGTGTGTGGTGTGTGTGGGTGTGGGTGGGTGTGGGTGGGTGGGTGTGGTGTGGGTGTGGGTGTGGGTGTGTGGTGTGGGTGTGTGTGGGTGTGTGTGGGTGGGTGTGTGTGTGTGTGGGTGGGTGGTGTGGTGTGTGTGTGTGTGGTGGTGTGGGTGGGTGTGGGTTGTGGGTGGGTGTGTGGGTGTGTGTGTGGGTGTGGTGGTGTGTGGGTGGGTGTGTGTGTGTGGGTGGGTGGGTGTGTGTGTGGGTGGGTGTGTGGGTGGTGTGTGTGTGTGTGGGTGTGGGTGGTGTGGTGGGTGTGTGGGTGTGGGTGTGTGTGTGTGTGTGTGTGGGTGTGTGTGTGGTGGGTGGTGTGGTGTGTGTGTGTGGGTGTGTTGTGTGGTGTGTGTGGTGTGGTGTGTGTGTGTGTGTGTGTTGGGTGTGTGGTGTGTGGTGGGTGTGCTGGGTGTGTGGGTGTGTGGTGTGGGTGGGTGGGTGTGTGTGTGTGTGTGTGGGTGGTGTGTGTTGGTGTGGTGTGTGGGTGTGTGTGTGGGTGTGTGTGTGAGTGGTGTGTGTGTGTGTGGGTGTGGGTGTGGGTGTGTGTGTGTGGTGGGTGTGTGTGTGAGTGGGTGGTGGTGGGGTGTGTGTGGGTGTGGGTGGGTGTGTGGGTGTGTGGTGTTGGTGTGTGTGTGGTGTGGGTGGGTGTGTGTGTGGGTGTGGGTGAGTGTGTGTTGTGGGTGTGTGTGTGTGGTGTGTGTGGTGGTGTGTGGTGTGGGTGTGTGTGTGTGGTGTGGTGGGTGTGTGTGGTGTGGTGTGGTGTGTGTGTGGTGTGTGTGTGTGTGTGTATGTGTGTGTGTGAGTGTGTGTGTTGTGTGGGTGTGTGGTGTTGTGTGTTGGGTGTGTGTGTGTGTGTGTCCTGTGTGTGTGTTGTGTGGTGTGTGTCCGTGTGTGTGTCTGTCTGTGTGTGGATGTGTGTGAGCGGCAGGGGGTGGTGTTGGATGTGGGTAGGAAGATGCAGTCCAGGGAGGCAGCGACAGGATCTGCGAAAATATCTTACAGTTCTTTTCTTCTGATTAGCTCGAAGGCTGGGGATTTAAAGCTCTTTCCCAAGAGGTGTTTGGGGGTGAGGGTTATTGGGGGCAGCATTTACTCAGCCTGCCCCCACCCTGACATCCAACCAAGATCCGAAGGTGCCCCTCATCCTATAACCAGCTCGAAAAGCTAAAAACAACACTCCGCTGACAGCCGGCCCCTTCCCATTCTTCCAATCCCACCCTCTGACCCTCATTCTCTGACCCCCACCCTGTGACCCCCACTCTGTGACCCCCACCCTGTGACCCCCACCTTCTGAACCCCACCCTAAACAACAACCCTCTCCATCAATGATAAACAGCTTCCGGTGGGTACGATGGTGACGGTACGATGGTGACGGTACGATGGTGACGGTACGATGGTGACGGTACGATGGTGACAGTACGATGGTGACGGCAATGTCGAACTGTCAGCCTTCGATTGGTGGCAACTCTCAGGGAGTGGAGTGGAGGGAGGGGGGTGGGGTGAATCCTCTATCCCTGGACTCTGGGAATGGTCCGCCATTGGCCTAACTGAGTGGCCAACCCCAAAGGAAGTATTACAGGGCTGGCAGGTGAGACTTCACTGCCTGGTTCAATTCCAGTCATTTACTGCACTCAAAAAGGCCTTTCGGCCCATTGAATCTATGCTAGCCCTCTGTAGGCCAATCCAGCCATTTTATCTCTGTAACCCGGCAAGTTTATTTTCAAATCCTCATTCATGTTGAAGTCAATAATCACCATCACTTCAATCACTCTGGGCAGCGAGTTCCGGGGTAATTACAACTTACTGCCCACATTCCCCCACACCCCCACACCCTCCTGTCCACACGCCAATTTTAATGCCCATACCCCATATCCTCCTGCCCACACCTTCATACGCTCACTCACACCCCCACACTCTTCTGCACACATCTCTACACCCTCCCTCACACTCTCCCCCACACCCCCATACTTTTCCCCACACCTTCCCTCACACCCCCACATTCTCCCCCACACTCCCACACATTTCCCAATACCCCCATATTCTCCTGTTCACCCCCCCACACCCTTCTCCACATCCCTATACCCTCCTGTCCACACCCCACACCCTCCCTCACACCCTCACATCCTCCCCCACACTGCTCCCCCACATCCCCAACCTTCCCTCACACCCCCACACCCTCCCTCACACCTTCCCCCACCCCTCCCCCACACCCTCCTTCATACCCTCCTGCCCACAATTCAATATCCATGGCCCCTAGCCATTCCATTATAGAACATAGAACATTACAGCACAGTACAGGCCCTTCGGCCCTCGATGTTGCACCGGCCAGCAGACCCTCTAACCTAAACTATTCCAATATCATCCATATGCCTATCCACCGAACATTTGAATGCCCCCAAAGTAGGCGAGTCCACAACTGCTGCAGGCAGGGCATTCCACGCCCTCACCATCCTCTGTGTGAAGAACCTGCCTCTGACATCCGTCCTATAACTACCACCTCTTAATTTAAAGTTATGTCCCCTCATGTTGGTCATCACCATCCGAGGAAAAAGGCTCTCACTATCCACCCTATCCAATCCCTTGATCATCTTATACGCCTCAATTAGGTCACCGCGTAACCTTCTTCTCTCTAATGAAAATAATCTCAGGTCCCTCAGCCTTTCCTCATAAGGCCTTCCCACCATACCAGGCAACATCCTGGTAAACCTCCTCTGCACCCTTTCCAATGCTTCCACATCTTTCTTATAATGCGGCGACCAGAACTGTACGCAATACTCCAAGTGCGGCCGCACCAGAGTTTTGTACAGTTGTAACATAACCTCACGGCTCCTAAATTCAATCCCTCTACCAATAAAAGCTAACACACCGTACGCCTTCTTAACAACTTTATCAACCTGGGTGCCAACTTTCAAAGAGCTATGTACTTGTACCCCAAGATCCCTCTGCTCGACAACACTATTAAGGGTCCTTCCATTAGCCCTATATTTCATATGCCTGTTATTCCTACCAAAGTGAATCACCTCACACTTATCCGTATTGAATTCCATTTGCCACCTCACGGCCCAGCTTTGCAACCTATCTATGTCCCTCTGCAAACTGTAACATCCATCCTCGCTGTCTACAACTCCCCCCACTTTGGTATCGTCAGCAAATTTACTAATCCAACCCTCTACACCCTCATCTAGGTCATTTATAAAAATGACAAACAGCAGTGGCCCTAAAACAGATCCTTGAGGTACACCACTTGTAACTGCACTCCAGGTTGAATATTTCCCATCAACCACCACCCTCTGTCTTCTATCAGCTAGCCAATTCCTAATCCAAACTGCTAAATCACCTTCAATCCCATGCATCTGCACTTTCTGCAGTAGCCTACCATGGGGAACCTTATCAAACGCTTTGCTAAAATCCATATACACTACATCAACTGCCTTACCCTTATCTACCTCTTTGGTCACCTCCTCAAAAAACTCAATAAGGTTTGTGAGGCACGACCTACCCTTCACAAAACCGTGCTGACTATCCCTAATCAATTTATTCCTCTCTAGATGCTTATAAATCCTATCCCTTATAATTCTTTCCAAGACCTTGCCCACAACAGAAGTCAGGCTCACCGGTCTATAATTTCCAGGATGGTCCCTACTCCCCTTTTTGAACAAAGGGACAACATTTGCCATCCTCCAGTCTTCCGGCACTATACCTGTAGCTAACGACGACATGAAGATCAAAGCCAAAGGCTCTACAATCTCCTCTCTAGCCTCCCAGAGAATCCTGGGGTAAATCCCATCTGGCCCAGGGGACTTATCAATTTTCATACCCTCAAGATTCGCTAACACCTCCTCCTTATGAACCTCAATCCTACCCAGTCTACAACCTGGTATCGCAGTATTCTCCCCGACAACACTGTCTTTCTCCTGCGTGAATACTGACGAAAAATACTCATTCAGTGTCTCTCCTATCTCCTCATGCTCCACGCACAACTTCCCACTGCTATCTCTGACTGGCCCTAATCTTGCCCTAACCAATCTTTTATTATTTAATAATTATAACATTATAAACATTATAAGCCAATGGGAACTGTTTTTCTCATCTACTTTAGATAAACTTGTAAATCTCTATCTAATCTCCCCTCTTTTGCTCCATGGACAATCCCAGTTTCCTTACCCCAAACATTGGCGCTAAATTCCCTTCATCCCTGGAACCGTTCTGATAACTCTCTCTCCGTACCCACTCCAGGAGTCTCACTTCCCTCTGGGAACAGAACCAGACAAGATTCTGTGACTGGTTTTAGGTCAGTCTGATTGATCTTCTCTTTATTCTCCTGAACCTTTTGCAAGCGTCCATTGACAAGCTGAAAACTACCGGACTATTTGACCATGTAGAGCATCACCATCTAGCTTAGCTCCATGTAATCCTGAAGTACCATGTGTACACATTCCAGTCAGGAGAGGGAATTCTGAACAAACTGCGGCCCCTTCAAACTCCTGGAACTCCCTCCCTAACAGCACAGTGGGTTTCCCTACACCACACAGGCTACAGCGATTTAAGAAGGCAGCACCTTCCCAAGGGGCACCTATGGATGGGTAATAAATGCTGGCTTAGCCAGCCACGCCCACATCCTGTAAATGAATGCAAAAAAACAAAATTGCAATGAACGAGGAAACTAAAGAGAGAGGAACCAGGAAAATTACAATCTCCGAAGAAAGTGGCACTGAGCAAATTGCCAGATTGTGGCTGAGAAACCCCCAGTTCCTGTTGGACTTCATCCTAAGGTCTAAAAAGCCGTGTCTGATGAGGTAGTTGATACGATGGTTTTAATTGTCCAAAACTCCCTGGATTCAGGGAAGGTTCCATTAGATTGGAAAATGGCAAATGTTCTTTATTCAAATCTTTATTCAAAAAGTGAGGGAGACAGCATGTACAGAGAAAAAGGTCAACAAAAATATTGAACTCTTACAGTCAGAGATGGATGAATTTTTAACGGGGAATACAGAAATGGCTGACTAATTAAAGAACACTACAGCACAGAACAGGCCCTTCGGCCTTCGATGTTGTGCCGACCAATTAAGAAAAAGCAATGACCCTCTAACCTAAACCATTCCCTTTTCATCCATAAACTTATCTACTAACCTCTTAAATGCCACCAAACTTGGCGCATCTACAACTGCAGCAGGCAGGGCATTCCATACCCTTACCACCCTCTGGGTAAAGAACCTACCTCTGACATCTGTCCTATAACTACCACCCCTTAATTTAAAGCTATGTCCCCTCGTGTTATCCATCTCCATCTGAAGAAAAAGGCTATCACTGTCCACCATATTTAACCCTCTGATCATCTTACACAGGCGTATAATTAGGTCACCTCGTAGCCGCCTTCTCTCTAATGAAAATAACTTCAAGTCTCTTAGCCTTTCCTCATAAGACCTTCCCTCCATACCAGGCAACATCCTGGTAAATCTCCTCTGCATCCTTTCCAATGCCTCCACATCTTTCTTATAATGCGGCGACCAAAACTGTACGCAATACTCCAAGTGCAGCCACACCAGAGTTTCGTACAGTTGCAACATGACCTCATAGCTCCGAAATTCAATCCTCTACCAATAAAAGCTAACACACCATATGCCTTCTTAACAACCTTATCAACCTGGGTGTCAGCTTTCAGGGATCTACGCACATATACACCGAGATCTCTCTGCTCGTCAACACTACTAAGAGTCGTTCCGTTAGCCCTATATTCTGTACTCCTGTTACTCTCATCAAAGTGAATCACCTCACACTTTTCTGCATTAAACTCCATTTGCCACCTCTCGGCCCAGCTCTGCAACTTATCTATGTCCCTCTGCAAACTGTAACGTCCATCCCACTGTCTACAACACCTCCAATTTCGTGTCGTCAGCAAATTTACTACCCATCCCTCTACACCCTCATCCAGGCCATTTATAAAAATGACAAACAGCAGTAGCCCCAAAACAGATCCCTGAGGTACACCACTAATAACTGAATTCCAGATTGAATATTTCCCACCAACCACCACTCTCTGTCTTCTATCAGCTAGCCAATTCCTGGTTCAAACTGCTAAATCCCCCTCAATCCCATGCACTGAGGGTGATTTAGCTAATTGGATTAGGAATTGGCTAGCTGATAGAAGACAGACGGTGGTGGTTGATGGAAATTATTCATCATGGAGTTTAGTTACAAGTGGTATACCTCAGGGATCTGTTTTGGGGCCACTGCTAGTTGTAATTTTTATAAATGATCTGGATGAGGGTATTGAAGGATGGATTAGTAAATTTGCGGATGACACCAAAGTCGGAGGAGTGGTAGATAGTGAAGAGGGGTGTTACAGTTTGCAGAGAGATTTGGACAAGTTGCAGAGCTGGGCCGAGAGGTGGCAAATGGAGTTTAATGCGGAAAAGTGTGAGGTAATTCACTTTGGCAGGAATAACAAATGTGTAGAGCATAGGGCTAATGGTAGGACTCTTAATAGTGGTAGTTATAGGACGGATGTCAGAGGTAGGTTCTTTACCCAGAGGGTGGTAAGGGTATGGAATGCCCTGCCTGCTGCAGTTGTAGATGCGCCAAGTTTGGGGCATTTAAGAGGTTAGTAGATAAGTTTATGGATAAAAAGGAAATGGTTTAGGTTAGAGGGTCATTGCTTTTTCTTAATTGGTCAGCGCAACATCAAAGGCCGAAGGGCCTGTTCTGCGCTGTAATGTTCTATGTTCTATCTGCATTTTCTGCAGCAGCCTGCCATGGGGAACCTTATCAAATGCTTTGCTAAAATCCATACACTACATCAACTGCCTTACCCTTATCTACCTCTTTGGCCACCTTTTCAAAAAACTCAATAAGGTTTGTGAGGCATGACATTCCCTTCACAAAACTGTGTTGACTATCCCGAATCAATTTATTTCTCTCTAGATGATTATAAATCCCATCCCTTATAATTCTTTCCAAAACTTTACCCACTACAGATGTAAGGCTCACTGGTCTATAATTCCCAGAATGGTCTCTACTCCCCTTCTTGAACAAGGGGACAACATTTGCCATCCTCCAGTCTTCCGGCACTATACCTGTAGCCAATGACGACATGAAGATCAAAGCCAAAGGATCTGCAATCTCCTCTTTAGCCTCCCAGAGAATCCTAGAGTAAATCCCGTCCGGCCCAGGGGACTTACCTATTTTCATACTCTCAAGAACACATAGAACATAGAACATAGAACATTACAGCGCTGTACAGGCCCTTCGGCCCTCGATGTTGCGCCAGCCAGTGGACCCTCTAACCTAAACTATTCCAATATCATCCATATGCCTATCCACCGAACATTTGAATGCCCCCAAAGTAGGCGAGTCCACAACTGCTGCAGGCAGGGCATTCCACGCTCTCACCACCCTCCGTGTAAAGAACCTGTCTCTGACATCCATCCTATAACTACCACCTCTTAATTTAAAGTTATGTCCCCTCATGTTGGTCATCACCATCCGAGGAAAAAGGCTCTCACTATCCACCCTATCTAATCCCTTGATCATCTTATATGCCTCAATTAGGTCACCGCGTAACCTTCTTCTCTCTAATGAAAATAACCTCAGGTCCCTCAGCCTTTCCTCATAAGGCCTTCCCACCATACCAGGCAACATCTTGGTAAACCTCCTCTGCACCCTTTCCAATGCTTCCACATCTTTCTTATAATGCGGCGACCAGAACTGTATGCAATACTCCAAGTGCGGCCGCACCAGAGTTTTGTACAGTTGTAACATAACCTCACGGCTCCTAAATTCAATCCCTATACCAATAAAAGCTAACACACCGTACGCCTTCTTAACAACTTTATCAACCTGGGTGCCAACTTTCAAAGAGCTATGTACTGGTACCCCAAGATCCCTCTGCTCGACAACACTATTAAGGGTCCTTCCATTAGCCCTATATTTCATATGCCTGTTATTCCTACCAAAGTGAATCACCTCACACTTATCCGTATTGAATTCCATTTGCCACCTCACGGCCCAGCTTTGCAACCTATCTACGTCCCTCTGCAAACTCTAACATCCATCCTCGCTGTCTACAACTCCCCCCACTTTGGTATCGTCAGCAAATTTACTAATCCAACCCTCTACACCCTCATCTAGGTCATTTATAAAAATGACAAACAGCAGTGGCCTAAAACAGATCCTTCAGGTACACCACTTGTAACTGCACTCCAGGTTGAATATTTCCCATTAACCACCACTCTCTGTCTTCTATCAGCTAGCCAATTCCTAATCCAAACTGCTAAATCACCTTCAATCCCATGCATCTGCACTTTCTACAGTAGCCTACCATGGGGAACCTTATCAAACGCTTTGCTAAAATCCATATACACTACATCAACTGCCTTACCCTTATCTACCTCTTTGGTCACCTCCTCAAAAAACTCAATAAGGTTTGTGAGGCACGACCTACCCTTCAAAAACCGTGCTGACTATCCCTAATCAATTTATTTCTCTCTAGATGCTTATAAATCCTATCCCTTATAATTCTTTCCAAGACCTTGCCCACAACAGAAGTCAGGCTCACCGGTCTATAATTTCCAGGATGGTCCCTACTCCCCTTTTGAACAAAGGGACAACATTTGCCATCCTCCAGTCTTCCGGCACTATACCTGTAGCTAACGACGACATGAAGATCAAAGCCAAAGGCTCTGCAATCTCCTCTCTAGCTTCCCAGAGAATCCTGGGGTAAATCCCATCTGGCCCAGGGGACTTATCAATTTTCATACCCTCAAGATTCGCTAACACCTCCTCCTTATGAACCTCAAGCCTGCCCAGTCTACAACCTAGTATCGCAGTATTCTCCCCGACAACATTGTCTTTCTCCTGCGTGAATACTGACGAAAAATACTCATTCAGTGTCTCTCCTATCTCCTCAGGCTCCACGCACAACTTCCCCCTGCTATCTCTGACTGGCCCTAATATTGCCCTAACCAATCTTTTATTATTTATATACCTGTAAAAAGCTTTAGGATTCTCCTTAATCCTATCCGCCAAAGTCTTCTCGTGTCTTCTTCTAGCTCTTCTCAACTCCCTCTTTAGCTCCTTCCTGGCTGATTTATAGCTCTCCATTGCCCTAACTGAGCCTTCACGTTTCATCATTATATAAGCCTCCTTCTTCCTCTTCACCAGAGATTCAACTTCCCTAGTACACCATGGTTCCCTCACTCGACCACTTCCTCCATGCCTGGCAGGTACATATTCATTAAGGACATGCAGAAGCTGTTCCTTAAATATGCTCCACATTTCAGATGTCCCCAGCCCCTGCAATTTCCTGCTCCACCCTATGCATTCTAAATCTCTCCTAATAGCCTCATAATTACCTTTCCCCCAGCTATAACTACTGTTATTCGGTATAGAACATAGAACATAGAACATAGAACAATACAGCACAGAACAGGCCCTTCGGCCTTCGATGTTGTGCCGACCAAAATAAAAAGCAATGCCCCTCCAAACTAAACCATTCCTTCTCTTCCATATACTTATCAACTAACCTCTTAAACGCCACCAAACTTGGCGCATCTACAACAGCTGCAGGCAGGGGATTCCACTCCCTAATCACTCTTTGAGTAAAGAACCTACCTCTGATATCCATCCTATAACTATCACCCCTTAATTTAAAGCTGTGTCCCCTCGTGCTAGCTTTCTCCATCCTAGAAAAAAGGCTATCACTGTCCACCCTATCTAAACCTCTAATCATCTTATATGTTTCAATAAGGTCTCCTCTTAGCCGCCTTTTTTCTAACGAAAACAACCTCAAATCCCTCAGCCTCTCTTCATAAGACCTGCCCTCCATACCAGGCAACAGCCTGGTAAACCTCCTCTGTACCCTCTCCAATGCCTCCACATCTTTCTTATAATGTGGGGACCAGAACTGCACACAATACTCCAAGTGCGGCCGCACTAGAGTTTTGTACAGTTGCAGCATGATGCTGCGGCTCCTAAATTCAATCCCCCTACCAATAAAAGCTAAGACTGCATATGCCTTCTTAACAACTTTATCCACTTGACTGCCTACTTTCAGGGATCTATTGACACATACACCAAGATCCTTCTGTTCCTCAACACTATTAAGAGCCCTACCATTAGCCCTATACTCCACACATTTATTGTTCCTACCAAAGTGCATTACCTCACACTTTTTCACATTAAACTCCATTTGCCACCTCTCGGCCCAGCTCTGCAACTTGTCCAAGTCACTCTGTAAACTATAACACCCCTCTTCACTATCTACCACTCCACCAACTTTAGTGTCATCTGCAAATTTACTGATCCCTTTCCATCACTAAGGTAAACGTAACCGTTTACATAACACCTCCTCCTTATGAACCTCAATCCCATCTAGTCTACAACCTTGTATCTCACTCAACTACATTGTCTTTCTCCTGCGTGAATACTGACAAAAAATACTCATTCAGTGCCTCTCCAATCTCTTCAGGCTCCACGCACAACTTCCCACTGCTGTCTCTGACTGGCCCTAACCTTGCCCTAACCAATCTTTTATTCTTGACATACCTATAGAAAGCTTTAGGATTCTCCTTGATCCTATCCGCCAAGTCTTCTCATGTCCTCTTCTAGCTCTTCTTAACTCTCTCTTTAGCTCCTTCCTGGCTAATTTGTAACTCATGGGTATCTAATGTAAGCCTGCTGTTCAAAACGTGAGGTAGAGAAAAAACAGGGACCTACAGACCCGTGAACCTTCACCCAGAGGGTGATGACTGTGTGGAATTCACTACCACAGAAAGTGGTTGAGGCCAAAGTGTTTGAGTCATCGAGGTTTACAGCATGGAAACAGGCCCTTCGGCCCAACATGTCCATGTCACCTTAATAAATCCTTAAGGTTTAAAACCCCTAAGGTTTAAAAAAAATGTTGTCTGATTTCAAGAAAAAAGATTAGATATAGCTCTTGGGATAAGAGAAATCAGGAGATGTGGAGGGAAGATGGGATCAGGGTGTGATAATCAACCATGATCAAAATGAATGGCGGAACAGGTTCGAAGGGCTGAATGGCCTCCTCCTGATTCTAATTTCTCTGTATGTGTTACATTCCTTAAAATTTATCATTCTAACCAAGTGTTTGGTCAGCTGTGGCTCAGTGTCAGATCTGGGTGTGATTTATAACCCCTGTGGAATGGGGCTGTTTTATAAGTTCCCATTGCTCGTAACAAATAAACTGCCAACTCTGGGAGTTTCGACTGAGAGATGAGGTTAAATACAAGATCAATGCTGCATGCACATCTAACAAGATATCCTTGGCTGATTGCCTCGGAGGTATTTACAAAGCCGCAGGTATGGTGGAACCCAGAGAAAACGGCCAAGTTCTACCACTTACATTAAAGAGCCAAGCTGCTCTTTCATCTGCCAATACAGAGCCGCTGTTTTAATTTTGCATTCAAAGTGATTAAACCAGTTAATCGTAGCAGGATTCATGCAGTGTATCACTGTGATCACTTCTTTGTGTTCAGCAATCAGGCTCTACATTGCTGTACTCTCTGTGCTCTGTTCTGGGTGAGGAGTGTTTAAAACATTCTGTATCTGTCACACGCCGAGCTTTGTGTGCCTGTGATTTCAGGGTGTGGCTGTGAGCCTTGACGAAGATCAAAGCTGATCTGAATGGGGATCTTTCACACAGTGTTTGTGATTCCTCCTCAACTCCACTGGCTTGGTAGCTCGATAATAGGGACAGAGGAACACAGGAATTAGCAGCAGAGGTAGTCAAATTCAGCCCCTCAAGCCTGCTCCACCATTCAATCAGATCTTGGCTGATCACTCCCTGGTCTCAAATTCACCTCCCCACTTATTCGAAATATATCTATCTCCGTCTTGAAACCATTCAGTGATCAGATTCCAACACGACAGCTCAGTGACTATCGCTGTGCTGTGCAGATACATGGATTTGGGCCTGTGTCTGTGGGAGTTTGCGCATTCTCCCTGTGCTTGCGTGAGTTTTCTCCAGGAGCTCCGGTTTCCTCCCACATCCCAAAGATGTGCTCTTAGGCTAATTGGCAAAACAAATTCTCCCTAAATTGGCTCAAATTTGGTTCCAATCCATAGATCTATAAACATAGACAGGGATCATGGGTAGAGGTGGGAACATCGGGGTGGCGGCGCAGGCTCATTAGGCCAAAGGGCCTGTTTCCCGTGCTGTTTTGTTCTTTGTTCTTCTTGTTCTTTGTTCACTGCGTTCTGGGGCAGTAAGTTCCACATCCTCTGCAAGAACTCCTTATCTCAGTTTTAAATTCACCATCTCTTAATCTAGACCTGTGACCTCTTGATCTGGATTGCCCCACAAGAGGAAACATTTGGTCTCTATTTACTTTATCAATCCTTTTAAAACTTCATATTCCTCGATCAGATCCCTCTCATCTCTCCACAATACAATTAGCTGGTTTGATAGCCCATTCACTGCCCCCCCCTTATCATTCACCCGCCTCTCCAGTGGGAAATACACCAATCAGGCTTTAGCACTGGTAATGACCAACGCTGGTAATGAGCACTGGTAATGACCCATGGAAGACTTCTGCAGAAAATGCAGATGTATGGGATAGAAGGTGATTTAGCTAATTGGGTTAGGAATTGGCTAGCAGATAGAAGACAGGGGGTGGTGGTTGATGGGAGATATTCATCGTGGAGTTCAGTGACAAGTGGTGTACCTCAGGGGTTTGTTTTGGGGCCCCTGCTGTTTGTAATTTTTATAAATGATCTGGATGAGGGTATTGAGGATGGATTAGTAAATTTGCAGATGACACTAAAGTCGGTGGAGTGGTAGATAGTGAAGAGGGGTGTTATAGTTTGCAGAGGGACTTGGACAAGTTGCAGAGCTGGGCCGAGAGGTGGCAAATGGAGTTAATGTGGAAAAGTGTGAGGTAATGCACTATGGCAGAAATAATAAATGTGTAGAGTATAGGGCAAATGGTAGGATTCTTAGTAGTCTAGATGAACAGAGGGATCTTGGTGTGTATGGGCATAGATCCCTGAAAGTAGGCAGTCAGGTCGAGAAGGTTGTTAGGAAGGCATATGGAGTCTTGGCTTTTATTGGTAGAGGGATTGAATTTCGGAGCCGCAACGTCATGTTGCAACTGTACAAAACTCTAGGGCGGCCGCAATTGGAGTATTGTGTGCAGTTCTGGTCCCCACATTATAAGAAAGATGTGGAGGCATTGGAGAGGGTACAGAGGAGGTTTACCAGGATGTTGCTGGTATGGAGGGCAGGTCTTATGAGGAGAGGCTGAGGGATTTGAGGTTGTTTTCGTTAGAAAGGAGGCGGCTAAGAGGGGATCTAATCGAAACATATGAGATGATTAGAGGTTTAGATAGGGTGGACAGTGATAGCCTTTTTCCTAGGATGGAGAAAGCTAGTACGAGGGGACACAGCTTAAATTAAGGGGTGATAGTTATAGGACGGATATCAGAGGTAGGTTCTTTACCCAAAGGGTGGTTTGGGAGTGGAATGCCCTGCCTGCAGCAGTTGTGGATGTGCCAAGTTTGGTGGCGTTTAAGAGGTTAGTTGATAAGTATATGGAAGAGAAGGGAATGGTTTAGTTTGGAGGGGCATTGCTTTTTATATTGGTCGGCACAACATCGAAGGCCGAAGGGCCTGTTCTGTGCTGTAATGTTCTATGTTCTATGTAACGCAGAGCCTGGGACCCTGGACACCGAGAGGGGTCAAATGGCTATTTGTCCCTCTGCTATTGCCAGACTGCAGAGTAAGGATCTCCCAAGGTTCCTGGGGGTTGGGTAGGGCTGCACCTATTCCCTTTGAAGAAACCATAGCTGTCAATCAGGCTTTGCAAACATTGTAGTCAGGATCAATGGGAATAATTGAGATGCATTCAAGCATGAAGGGAATGTTAAATAAACATAGCTAACTGGAGGCTGATTAGAAATCCGTTAAGATGTCAAGGAAAACTTGTTTGAAAGCACTGCACTATGAAATTGAAAAAGATCAAAGGTTTGCAATGGAATAGAGATTCAAAGATTTCAGCTTTCTAGCAAGGCTCACAGACTTCAACTAGAAGCTGTGTGCACACATTGGGGCTGAGTAAATAACTACAGAGAAGGAACACAGCCCCCACCCCATCCTAATAAAATTGACAGAGGACTTCAAAAGGGTCTGTTCACACCTACAGCTTCTGAATGGGCAAGGGGGAATCTCGCAGCAGAATGAAGTGCTGTAATGATTTAAAACCCTGCCAGGTGACCGGGGGGAGAGGGGGTAGATAAAAATGACCCAACCACTTCAGAATTTCTACAGCTGATAAGCAGGATTGCAGATGTTGTTCACAAGGCTGCCTGAATTCATTATGCCAAGGGGGATTCTCAGGTGTACCAGGGTTAGAAGGGGCAGAGCAGCCCAAGACTCCCATCCCAGGGAGAGGAGCAAGGTCAACCCCTTGCCCACCCCCACCCCCCGCCTTGGGGTTTAAGGTGCCAGGTCAGTGTGTCATTGCCAGGGTGCCAGAGGGAAGTGTACTGTTGCATTGCCGTGAGGTGTGGCATGAAGGTGGGCATAAGTTGGGGGGAGAGTTGAGGGAGTCTTAGGGGGGAAGGGGGCTGAGGAAGGGTCTGAGGATGCGGGTTGAGGGGCGAAGGGAGCAAGGGAGTTGAAAGAAAGTCTGAGGTGGAGGGGGGATGAGGGAGAATCTGAGGGGGAAAAGGGCTGAGAAAGTGTCTGAGGGGGTCTGAGGGATAGCTGAGGGGTGGCTGAGGGAGGGTTTGCGGGGGAAGGGGGCTGAGGTAAGTTTCAGGGCCTGAAGAGGAGAGGAGGGCTGAGAGGCTGAGGAAGGGTCTGAAAGGGAGGATGAGGGGACTTTGGGGGGTTTAAAAACAGCTGTGTTAGCTGGCAGGTCTCTTGGGACAACTAATGTGCATCTTTCAGATTGAATGGGAGATACTCCCAGCACTCCGGTTTTCCCACTGGCGCGGAAACTTCAGTTGCCGTTTGGGAGAATCTCTCCCATTAACTCTGTTTCTCGCTCTACAGACACTTCCAGACCTGCTGAGTTTTCCCAGCGCTATCTCTTGCTGCTTTGGGAGTTATGCAGCCTCTGAGAACAAACAAAGAACAAAACAGCACGGGAAACAGGCCCTTCAGCCCAACGATCCCGCGCCGCCACCTTGATGTTCCCACCTCTACCCGCGATCGATGTCTATGTTTATAGATCTATGGATTAAAAACCAAATTTGAGACAATTTAGGGAGGATTTGTTTTGCCAATTAGCCTAAGAGCACATCTTTGGGACGTGGGAGGAAACCGGAGCGCCCGGAGAAAACCCACGCAAGCACGGGGAGAATGCGCAAACTCCCACAGACACAGGCCCAAAACCATGTATCTGCACAGCACAGCAATAGTCACTGAGCTGTCGTGTTGCCCATCAAATGGTCCAGGTCAAGCGTACACTAACGACGTGAAGCACTAGGATACTCTCAAAAAAAAATCCAAGAGCAGCCCTCTCACGACCCATCGCGTGTATGCCCCTCGTTAGACAACAAGGTGGATCAAAGCACCTGTAGGATAAAAACAAGTACATCAATATCATCATCTATTTACACACTTCCCAGGGACTCCCAAGGCTCATGATCCCTATTTTAAATCAGTTTTCTATACCCCTCCATTCCCTTCTGTTCATGTGCCCATCTAAGTATTTCTTAAATAACTCCAGAGTACCTGCCTCCACCACTTTACTTGGCAGCGCATTCCATACCCCCACCACCATCTGTGTGAAAAAACTCCCTCTAGCATCCAAATTATACCTTACCCCCCTCACCCTAAGCCCATGACCCCTCGTGCTATTTGAGTCCATCCTAGGAAAAAGCTTAGCCCTGTTTACTATATCTATCCCCTTCAAAATCTTGTACACCTCTATCAGATCTCCTCTAAGTCTACGTCTTTCTAAGGAAAACAGTCCCAATTTGCCTAACCTCTCCTCGTAACTCAGACTTCCATACCAGGCAGCATCCTGGTAAACCTCCTCTGCACTCTCTCCAGAGTCTCCATGTCCTTCCGGTAGTAAGGCGACCAGAACTGGATGCAGTATTCCAAATGAGGTCTAACCAGCGTTTTATACAACTGCAACATTAAAGGCCAGCTCTTGTACTCTATACCCCTTCCTATAAAGGCTAGCATACTATATGCTTTCTTCACAACATTCTCCACTTGCTCTGCCACCTTCAGAGACTTGTTCACCTGCACCCCAGGTCCCTCTGTGTTTCTATACTCTTAATAGGTCTACCCTTTATCAAATACCTCCCCCCTACATTCTTTCTCCCGAAATGCATCACCTCACATTTATCAGTATTGAATTCCATCTGCCATCTGTCTGCCCAAGCTACCAGCCTATCTATGTCCTGCTGCATCGCCTGACAATGCTCCTCACTATCCGCAAGTCCAGCCATCTTTGTATTGTCTGCAAACTTGCTGATCACTCCACTTACTCCCTCTTCCAAGAGAAGCTTCCTCAGACCGGAGGCTGGTCAACAACGCACCTCCCTCGGGGTCCACATTCAGACATTTCTCCCTCTGACTGATATTAAAGAGCTGGAGCTGGGGATAACTTCAAATTGGGAATGAAACGTGGCAATATGGTGAAGCAGGAGGAGGATAATAATAGGCATCAGGAAGGCAAAGACAGCGCAGTGAACGGGCCAGACACAGCAGGGGAAATTTCAGACACAAACCAGATATTAGGCATTTTGGAAGGAGGAAATGTAAATGTAAATGTAAATTACTCAGTGTTCATTTAATGTTATTTTTGATTAGATGTGATTTGATTTATCACATATATTAGTACGCAGTGAAAAGAATTGTTTCTTTCATGTTATACAGACACAGCATACCATACATAGAGAAGGAAAGGAGAGAGTGCAGAATGTAGAGTTACAGTTATAGCTAGGGTGTAGAGAAAGATCAACTTAATGCGAGGTAGGTCCATTCAAGAGTCTGACAGCAACAGAGAAGAAGCTGTTCTTGAGTCTATCGGTACATAACCTCAGACTTTTATATCTTTTCCCGACAGAATAAGGTGAAACAGAGAATGTCCAGGGGTGTGTGGGATCCTTGTCAGTGGATGGGAGGCTGGTTTGAGCGATGGACTGAGCTTCCTTCACAACCTTTTGTAGTTCCTTGCAGTCTTGGGCAGAGCAGGAGCCCAGACCAAACTGTGATACAACCAGAAAGAATGCTTTCTATGGGGCATCTGTAAAAGTTGCCAAAATTCCTTACTGATCTGAGAAAGTAGAGGCACTGGTGGTCTTTCTTAATTATAGTATTGGCATGAGGGGACCAGGACAGATTGTTGATGATCCAGGTTTCTAAAAACTTGAAGCTCTGGACCCTTAAGGTCTGAACCCTTAAGAGTATTGATAAGCAGAGGGATCTGGATGTACAGGTACACCGGTTACTGAAAGTGGCAACGCAGGTGGAGAAGGTAGCAGCTCCAACAACACTCAAGAAACTCAATGCCATCCAGGACAAAGCAGATGACTTGACTGTTACCTCCCTCCACCACTAATGCACAGTGACAGCAGTGTGTACCATCTACAAGATGCCCTGTAGGAACTCACCAAGGTTCATAAGGCAGCACCTTCCAAACACTCAACCATTAACATCTAGAGGGCAAGGGAGCAGATTCCTAGGAACGCTACCACTTCCCCTCTAAGTCACTCACCATCCTGACTTGGAAATATATCAGCAGTTTCTTCACTGTTGCTGGGTCAAAATCTTGGAACACCCTCTCTAACAGCATTATGGGTGTACTATACCTCATGTAGAACACAGAACATAGAACATTACAGCACAAACAGGCCCTTCAACCTCCAAGTTGCGCCAATCACATCCCTACCTACCAGGCCTATCTATACCTCCCAATCCTATTAAATCCCATGTACTCATCCAGAAGGCTCTTAAAAGACCCCAGTGAGTTCACCTCTACCACCACTGATGGCAGCCGATTCCACTCACTCACCACCCTCTGAGTGAAAAACTTACCCCTAACATCTCCTCTGTACTTGCTCCCCAGCACCTTAAACCTGTGTCCTCTCGTAGCGACCATTTCAGCCCTGGGAAATAGCCTCTGAGAATCCACCCTATCTACTCCTCTCAACATCTTATAAACCTCTATCAGGTCGCCTCTCAACCTTCGTCTTTCCAAGAGAAGAGTCCCAGCTCCCTTAACCTATCTTCATAAGGCCTGCCTCCCAATCCAGGCAACATCCTTGTAAATCTCCTCTGCACCCTCTCAATAGCCTCTACATCCTTCCTATAGTGAGGCGACCAGAACTGTGCACAGTATTCCAAGTGGGGTCTGACAAGGATCTTATAAAGTTGAAGCATTACCTCCCGACTCCTAAATTCAATCCCTCGATTAATGAAGGCCAGTAAACCATACGCCTTCTTGACCACATCCTCCACTTGCGGGGCAGATTTAAGAGACCTATGGACCCGGACCCCAAGATCCTTTTGTTCCTCAACACTGCCAAGACTCCTCCCCTTGATATTATACTGCTTCATCTCATTGGCCCTGTCAAAATGGACCACCACACATTCATCCGCATTGAAGTCCATCTGCCACTTCTCCAGCTGTGCTGGTGATTCAAGAAGGCAACTCACCATCACCTTCTCAAGGACAATTAGGGATGGGCAGTAAATGCTGGCCAGCCCATGTCCTGTGAATGTCCACATCCTTTTTATTTATTCATGGAACTGTGTCTGCATGGATTTCCTCTGAATGCTATGGTTTCCTCCCATACCCAAAAAATGTGCAGGTTAGGTTGATTGGCAATGCTAAATTGCCCCTTAGTGTCCGGGGGATTATCCTGGTTGGTATGTGGGGTTATGGGGGTGGGATTGTTATCAGCATAGGCTCAATGGGCCAATCTTCTGCACTGTAGGGATTTCTATGAAATTAGTTCTAGACTCCCCCACCATCTTCTTTCTGAATCTACCCTGTTAGGATGGATCATCCTACACTTTGGCAAGAGCTGCATCAAAACTTAATCTTCTCTTTGTACCGCCTGCTGTCAAATGTTGTTTTGAGAACACGGTGATAAGTGTTGTGATGTTTTCCCTGGTGTTACACAGGCATTGCTGGCAGAAATCTGGAGTAGGAGCAGGACAAGTTGATACAGACATTAATGAAGCCTCCGGGATTCTTGACTTTATGCAGGTATAGAGTTACAAACACGCAGGAATGAGGCAAACCCTTCATTAAACACTGGTTAGTTGCCAGCTGTAAAGCACAGAGATTCGGAGTTGGGAAAGCTGCTATTCTTCCTATACAGAGAAATTGGGAAGATTGCTGGCTGGATACTCCCTGGTTATTGAAGACACACTCTGAGTGAGAACAGAGCGCAAGATAAACCTCGCCAGAAAATCTTAATTAACTCCGAGTACAACAAAAAAGCTCGAAACAATATTGAACTGAACAGTGTTTCCGGAGAGCAGTCATTCAGTAGCTAAATATTCAGGTCACATTAATAAAGCCTTTGGCAGCAGTGCGATGTGCTGAGACAATAGTGGGTCTGTCCATCGACACAGCATTGTGCACTGCGACACTTCACATCCACTCAACAGGGCACTGTCAAAGCAGCGGCCACACTGCCAATCTGCTTCTATTAAAGGGACACCCTGCTCACAGAAAGAGTGTTGGCAAATTTATCCCAGGGCAAAAGTTCAAGAAAACAGCCCCTAGTACACAACCTCGTCAAGATCTCACATCTAACAGCAGGGGAGGGACAGAAGGATTTGGAGAGAAAAGTACTGGCTTTGAGGGTGGGTGGGTGGACACACTTTGACCCAGGGGTACAGACACCCTGTAGTATTAACCAACAGATCACATCCCACACAGAACTAAAACCAAGGCTCCCTATTTCCATCTCAGTAACGCCAGTAAACTCTACCCTGACAGAGTTAGCGAATCCCTACAGTGCAGGAGGAGGCCATTCGGCCTATCGATTCTCCAACAGAGCACCTTAACCAGGCCCTCCCCTCCACCCTATCCCCA
Organism: Sphyrna mokarran; assembly: GCA_024679065.1. Lineage (NCBI taxonomy): Eukaryota > Metazoa > Chordata > Chondrichthyes > Carcharhiniformes > Carcharhinidae > Sphyrna > Sphyrna mokarran. The sequence goes on from JAGIQG010000032.1 coordinate 89,686, forward strand.
CAACCCCCCCCACATCTACCACGGCTAAATAACAATGACAATTTAGTACAGCCAAACTCACCTCACCTCACCTGCACATCTTTGGAGTGTGGGAGAAGACCGGAGCACTCGGAGGAAAACCACGCAGACATAGTTATCTGTCCAGCTGTGTTCCAGCTTGAAGCCAGAGAGGTGGGCTATAGCAGAAGTTGGTCGGCACTTCTCACAACGCCAGGGACCCTGGTTCAATTCCAGGTTTGGGTCACTGTCTGCATGGAGTCTGCACATTCTCCCCAGATCCACATGGAATTCCCCCAGGTGCATGTATACTCACACAGTTCATTCAGAATACACTGCCTACGTACTCACAGTGTATACTCCCTGTATACTCACAGTGTATACTCCTTGTATACTCACAGTGTATGCTCCCAGTATACTCACAGTGTATGCTCCCTGTATACTCACAGTGTATACTCCCTGTATACTCACAGTGTATGCTCCCTGTATACTCACAGTGTATACTCCCTGTATACTCACAGTGTATACTCCCTGTATACTCACAGTGTATACGCCCTGTATACTCACAGTGTATATGCCCTGTATACTCACAATGTATACTCCCTGTATACTCACAGTGTATACGCCCTGTATACTCACAGTGTATACGCCCTGAATACTCGCAGTGTATACTCCCTGTATACTCGCAGTGTATACTCCCTGTATACTCACAGTGTATACTCCCTGTATACTCGCAGTGTATACTCCCTGTATACTCACAGTGTATACTCCCTGTATACTCACAGTGTATACTCCCTGTATACTCACAGTGTATACTCCCTGTATACTCACAGTGTATACTCCTTGTATACTCACAGTGTATACTCCCTGTACAGACAGGTCATAGGGTTACTCCCATGCTTGTTATTATTAAGAATCTCTGATTGAATTCCTCGTGAACATTCATTTAGATGAGGTTCTGAGACACTCGGTTCTTCACCGTATGAAGGAAGCTCCTCAACAGAAGATTAGCCAGTTTGGTCTGACTGTCCAGCTCTATAACTGATCAGTATCGCATGTTCCACCAATCTGTCTCCGATTCCAGTAAATGTCAAATTCCATTTCCTGCCCAATGACTGGGGTTGTTCTATACAGACTTTCCAGGACACCTGCTGGTTTTTACCGAAACTTTCACTGATGTTTATTGGTGATGATGCTGACAGGTTTACGGGGATTAAACAGGCCGGATAATGTGGTGTTCTCTCTCTCCTGTACTAGAGGTACAGTCGGATACAGACTGTACACAGCCAGAAAAATGGCCAACCTCCCACCCCTCTGACCCACCAGCCTGCCTCCCCTACACCTCCCCTGATGGAAATGTTTAGAATTACAAATCATTTAAGACTGGATAGTCAGATGTTTTTTCCTAGGGCAGAAAAGTCAAGTATTGGGGATGTAAGGTGCAGGGGGGAAAATGTTTCGAGGAAATGTGTGAAGCAAGTTTTTTTTTTACACAGAAGGTGGTGAATGTCTGGAGCACACTGCCCGGGGAGGGGGTGGGAGCAGGTACGATCACAGAATTTAAAGGACAACTAGACAGATACATGGACAGGACGGAATGGAAGGATACGGACTCTGTAAGTGTGCACGGTTTTAGTTTAGGCATCGTGAACAGCACAGGCTTGAAGGGCCGAAGGGCCTGTTCCTGTGTTGTACTGTTCTTTGTTCTTTATTTGGGCATTTTGAATCCAAGTAGATTTCCAGAGGCCAAGAAGCTACAGTTACAGATTGGGGCAATAAATGGAACCAAAGCTGCAGGAAAGGATGCTTTTACTAAAAGTATTATTTGGTACAGTCCCATAGATTAGTGAAAGTTAAGGCAGCGATAATTCATGGAATCATAGACAACCTACAGTACAGAAAGAAGCCCTTTGGCCCATCGAGTCTATACTCGATGCAGTCAAGTCGAGAAGGTTGTTAAGAAGGCATATGGAGTCTTAGAACATAGAACATAGAACATTACAGCACAGAACAGGCCCTTCGGCCCTCGATGTTGTGCCGACCAAAATAAAAAGCAATGCCCCTCCAAACTAAACCATTCCCTTCTCTTCCATATACTTATCAATTAACCTCTAAACGCCACCAAACTTGGCGCATCTACAACAGCTGCAGGCAGGGCATTCCACTCCCTAATCACTCTTTGAGTAAAGAACCTACCTCTGATATCCGTCCTATAACTCATACCCCTTAATTTAAAGCTGTGTCCCCTCGTGCTAGCTTTCTCCATCCTAGGAAAAAGGCTATCACTGTCCACCCTATCTAAACCTCTAATCATCTTATATGCTTCAATAAGATCCCCTCTTAGCCGCCTCCTTTCTAACGAAAACAACCTCAAATCCTTCAACCTCTCTTAATAGGACCTGCCCTCCATACCAGGCAACATCCTAGTAAACCTCCTCTGTACCCTCTCCAATGCCTCCACATCTTTCTTATAATGTGGCGACCAGAACTGCACACAATACTCCAAGTGCGGCCGCACTAGAGTTTTGTACAGTTGAAACATGATGCTGCGGCTCCTAAATTCAATCCCCCTACCAATAAAAGCTAAGACTCCATATGCCTTCTTAACAACTTTATCCACTTGACTGCCTACTTTCAGGGATCTATTGACACATACCCCACGATCCTTCTGTTCCTCAACACTATTAAGAGCCCTACCATTAGCCCTATACTCTACACATTTATTGTTCCTGCAAAAGTGCATTACCTCACACTTTTCCACATTAAACTCCATTTGCCACCTCTCGGCCCAGCTCTGCAACTTGTCCAAGTCTCTCTGAAAACTATAACACCCTCTTCACTATCTACCAGTCCACCGACTTTAGTGTCATCTGCAAATTTACTAATCCATCCTTCAATACCCTCATCCAGATCATTTATAAAAATTAAAAACAGCAGGGGCCCCAAAACAGACCCCTGAGGTACACCACTTGTAACCGAACTCCACGATGAATATCTCCCATCAACCACCACCCTCTGTCTTCTATCTGCCAGCCAATTCCTAATCCAATTAGCTAAATCACCCTCTATTCCATACATCTGCATTATCTGTAGAAGTCTTCCATGGGCCACTTTATCAAACGCCTTAGCTTTTATTGGTAGGGGGATTGAATTTCGGAGCCGCAACGTCATGTTGCAACTGTACAAAACTCTAGTGCGGCCGCACTTGGAGTATTGTGTGCAGTTCTGGTCCCCACATTACAAGAAAGATGTGGAGGCATTGGAGAGGGTACAGAGGAGGTTTACCAGGATGTTGCCTGGTATGGAGGGCAGGTCTTATGAAGAGAGGCTGAGGATTTGAGGTTGTTTTCGTTAGAAAGGAGGCGGCTAAGAGGAGACCTAATCGAAACATATAAGATGATTAGAGGTTTAGATAGGGTGGACAGTGATAGCCTTTTTCCTAGGATGGAGAAAGCTAGCACGAGGGGACACAGCTTTAAATTAAGGGGTGATAGTATAGGACGGATATCAGAGGTAGGTTCTTTACCCAAAGGGTGGTTCGGGAGTGGAATGCCCTGCCTGCAGCAGTTGTAGATGCGCCAAGTTTGGTGGCGTTTAAGAGGTTAGTTGATAAGTATATGGAAGAGAAGGGAATGGTTTAGTTTGGAGGGGCACTGCTTTTTATATTGGTCGGTGCAACATTGAAGGCCGAAGGGCCTATTCTGTGCTGTAATGTTCTATGTTCTATACCGATCACAATCCCATCCAGGCCCTACCCCCATATCTCAACTTATTTACCCACTAATCCACCCATCTCAGGACACTAAGGGGCAATTTTTTAGCATGGCCAATCAACCTAACCCACACATCTTTGGACTTGGGAGGAAACCAAAGTACCTGGAGGAAACCCACGCAGACACGAGGACAATGTACAAACTCCACACAGACAGTGACCTGAGCCGGGAATCGAACCCAGGACCCTGGAGCTGTGAAGCAGCAGCGCTAACCGACTGTGCCACCGTGCTGCCCATGCTTCTGTGAAGCAGGTCGCTGAGAGTGAGGCAAGAGTTTCAAGCTGGAATGAGATAGTTTTTCATTGTCCAATCTGATTCACTCTGGGAAGTTACACACTTTGGCAGGAAGAATAAAGGGGTTGAAAATTATTTAATTGGAGAAAGACTGCAGAAAGTGACAGCACAGAGAGATTTGGAAATTCTCACTCCTAAATCAAAAAAAAGCTCGTATGCAAATTCAGCAAGTAATAGGGAAGGCAGGTGGAATATTGGCCTTTATTTCAAAAGGAATTGAATATAAAAATAGGGATGCCTTGCTAAACTGTACAAGGCACTAGTTGATCCTGGGTATGGATTTCCTTCTGAGGAGAGGGTGAGTGGATCGGGCTGCACTCACTGGAGTTTAGAACAATGAGAGGTGACCTGACTGAGATGCTCCAGGGGTTTGTCAGAGTAGAAGCTGAGAGGCTGTTTCCCCTTGTGGGAGAGTCTAGGACCAGGGGGTATATCTGAGTAAAGGGATCACCCATGTTAAGACAGAGATCAGGAGGAATTTCTTTTCTCAGAGAGTAGTGAATCTGTGGAACACTTTACCACAGAGAGCAGTAGAGGCTGGGTCATTATGTATATTCAAAGTTGAGACAGACAGATTATTAATCAGTAAAGAAACTGAGAGTTACACGGATAAAATAGGAAAGTAAAGTTTAGGATTATCAGATCACTCATGGTCTCATTGAATGGCAGAGCAGACTCAATGGGCTGAACGGCTCACTTCTGCTCCTACATCTTATGTCGAAATGTTAATACAATTATTGATAGACACTGATAGGATGCAGAGCTGGGCAGAGAAGTGGTAGATGGAGTTTAACCCTGACAAGTGTGAGGTGATTCATTTTGGTAGGACAAACTTGAATGCGGATTCTAGGGTCAACGGCAGGGTTCTGAGGAATGTGGAGCAACAGAGAGATCTTGGGGTTCATATCCACAGGTCTCTGAAGGTTGCCACTCAAGTGGATAGAGCTATGAAGCAGGCTTATAGTGTGTTAGCATTTATTAACAGGGGATTTGAGTTTAACAGCCGTGGGGTTTTGCTGAAACTATACCGGATGTTGGTGAGACCACATTTGGAATATTGTGTTCAGTTCTGGTCACCTCACTATAAGAAGGAAGTGGAACAGTTGAGGAAGAACTTCTTCACTCAAAGGGCAGTAAATCTCTGGAATCCTCTTCCCATTGCAGTGGTGGAGGCTTCCTCGTTGAATATATTTAAATCACAGGTAGATCGGTTTCTGATAGACAAGGGAATTAAGGGTTATGGGGAGAAAGCGGGAAAGTGGAACTGATCCACTTCAGATCAGCCATGATCTTACTGAATGGCGGGGCAGGCTCGAGGGGCTGGATGGCCGACTCCTGCTCCTATTTCTTATGTTCTTATCTGGAAGCATTGGAGAGAGCGCAGAGGAGATTTACCAGGATGCTGCCTGGTTTAGAGAGTAAGTTTTATGAGGAAAGATTGAGGGAGCTGGGGCTTTTCTCTTTCGAGTGGAGGAGGATGAAGGTGGCTTAATAGAGGTTTATAAGATGATGGGGGGGGATAGATAGAGTGGATGTGCAGAGACTATTTCCTTGGGTGAATGTAGCTGTTACTCAGCAACATAAGTGGGAGATATAGGAGGGATGTCCGAGGTAGATTCTTCACTCAGAGAGTGGTTGGGGTGTGGAATACACTGCCTGCTGTGATAGTGGAGTCGGACACTTTAGAGACTATCCTTGTTGGATAGGCACATGGAGCACCCCAGAATGAGGGGGAGTGAGATAGCTTGCTCTTGGGTTCAGATATAGCTCGGCACAACATTGAAGGCCGAAGGGCCTGTACTGTGCTGTAATGTTCAATAAGAACAAAGAACAATAACAGCACAGGAAACAGGCCCTTCGGCCCTACAAGCCTGCACCACTCATTGGTTCAACTAGACATTCATTTGTATCCCTCCATTTCCAGTCTGCTCATGTGACTATCCAGGGAAGTCTTAAATGATCCCAGTTTGTCCGCCTCCACCACCCTGCTTGGCAGTGCTTATATTCTATGTTCTTATCCCAGTGTGACTTGGTGAACCGGATGGGCTGAAGATTGTCTCCAGCTCAACAACTGCTGCTGTATTACATAGAACATAAACACAATTACCAGCCCACTGGCAAACCACCGGCATTACTGCCCCCCCCAACCCTGCCCAATACCCCCCAGTCCACCCCACTTCCTATATATATAAAATTGGATAATTCCAGAAGCAAAGAACTGGGACAGGCAAATTCCAAAACCCAAATCAGATCACTTGAGCTTCTCCAGTTGAATATTTGTTATTTTCTCCCAACTCCCAGCAGCCTTGGCCAGGAGCGATATCCCTCCTGAGTCAGAGTGCAGTGGTCAGCTGGTCAGTGAAACTCCCTTCCCTTATCCAGCCCCAGCATTCCTTTCAGGCCGATCCCTTCAACTGAGATTGTTGTTGGGCAAGTGGCTTCTGACCAGAGTCAAACCAGAGCCAGGGAGATAAGGAGTACAGTCGCTGATTAACCAGCCAGTGTAAGATTAACAAGTCACTCAGTGAGACAGACAGCAGGAATTGTACAGAAACAAACTCTCATTTAACTATTAGACAATGAATAAACATGGGCAGCAAATTGGCTATGTAAGAGAAAGATGATTTGATTTGGGGGGGATTGAGAAGCAGCGGGAGTGCTCCAGCAGGTCCCCAGGGTGGGGGGGTGGGGGGTTGCTGCGTACACAGTGTCCATTTGTATCATCATCGTTCATGGGCTATTAACAAAACCTCTGCTTCACTTGTGCAAAATTCTAATCAGTTCATACAGACTTTGGAATCATGAAGTGTCGTAAAATGTATTAATGTCTTGTGAGTTGGCAGCATTTCTGGAAATGATCAGTTCAATATTCAGAATTTGCTGAAGATCACCCAGATTCTACCTCCCTCCCTATTTCCCTTCTTCCCTCCCTCCCTAGCACCTCCCTCACTATCTCCCTTTCTCCGTATCTGCCTCCCAATCTCCTCTCTCCCTCCCGATCCCCTCTTTCCCTCCCTATCTCCTCCCTCTCTCCCTCCAGATCCTCTCCCTCCCTCCCTATCTCCCACCTGCCCAGCCGGTGAAGCTGCTATTTGAAGTCACCATGCTCTCACAGGGAGGGATTGCCCTGAGGCACAGACTGACCATCTTTCACACACTGACTGACTGAAACAGAATGGGCCATTCTCTCTCTGGGAGGACTATCCAATATCGGGGGTCCTGGGGAAGACGGTTCCTGTGATTCAAACCTTTCCATCCAAACTGAAACACTCGCCTCCCTCGAATAAAACACCCTCTACTCCCCTGGAGTGTGAGTCTTCCCAGAGTCCACAGCTTTGCCAAAATTCCTGAAAGCAAGTGACCCCCCAACCCTTACTCCTCCCACTGAAGGGTGAAGCATTTCTTAGATATAGTAATCATAGAACCTTACAGTGCAGAAACAGGTCCTTCATCCCATCGAGTCTGCACTGACAACAATCTCTATCCCCAAATCCCTACAGATTTACCCACTAATCCCTCTAAACTACACGTTTCAGGACACTAAGGGGCAATTTTAGCACAGCCAATCAACCTAATCCACACATCTTTGGACTGTGGGAGGAAACCGGAGCACCCGGAGGAAACCCACGCAGACACAAGGAGATTGTGCAAACTCCACGTAGACAGTGACCCAGGCAGGAATCGAACCCAGGTCCCTGGAGCTGTGAAGCAGCAGTGCTAACCCACTGTGCCATCTTGCCGCCAACGCAGAAATGTTGGGGGAAACATGTCTGAACATCGAGTCACCCCCAGGTAATCCCCAACCTGTCCCTCAGTATCTTCTATCCGTGATTCATTACATCAGAACCCAGCTGCAGAAACATTATAACTACTGCCCTGAGCCCAGGCCAGAGAATTTACTGTACAGCCACTTCACACTGGCTTTAAACGTGTAGGTTGCAAATTTGTAGACCGCAGGGAGCAGGGCGACAGGGAGGGTTAGAGACTGCTTACAGCTGAGGGACGCGGTATCGAGGGATGCCCCACTCCCTCCCCAACCCTATCTACCTCACTCTCTCCCCTCCCCCCCTCCTTCCCCTAAGAAGCTTCTGGTCACCTGTCCCAGATTTCCCCATCAGCCTCAGCATCTTGTTTGATGACAATCTCTGAGATGTTTAGTTATTCGCAAAGACAAGTTGTTGGGGGTGTAAACAAAAAGTGCAGCCTGATCGAGCGACGGAAACGGATTCAATCAATCCAGAATTGAATAAACTCTTGAAGAAAACAACTGGAGGTCACGGGGAGAGGGCAGGACACAGATTGTTCTTTGAAATAGTCACCACAGACTTGATGAGTTGAATGGCTCTTTATGCACTGTAATCAATATGTACGTCCCCCCTCCGTTAGATACCAGACCCTAAGAGGGTGTTAGCAACTATGGACTCCCTTTGGATTGGTCCATTATTATTACAGGTTCCCTACAATGCAGTAAGTGGCCATTCGGCCCATTCAATCTGCACCAACTCTCCTCGTCCTACCCTCCCCTCTACGTTATCCCCATAAACCCACACATTTACAATGGGCAATTCACCTAACCAGCATGTCTTTGGACTGGGGGAGGAAACAGGAGGAAACCCACGCAGACACTGGGAGAACATGCAGACTCCGCATAGACAGTGACCCAAGCCAGGGATCGAATCCAGATCTCTGGTGCTGTGAGGCAGCAATGCTAACCACTGTGTCACCGCGCCGTCCCGGGTCCCTGGCGCTGTGAGGCATGTGTGCCACTGTTCTTGGCAAAATACCAAATTCACTGAGATGTGATGCTCACCAAAAAGATATTATTATAGAATCCTCACAGTACAGAGAGAGGCCATTTGGCCCATCAAATCTGCACCAAACACAATCCCACCCAGGTCCTATCCCCCTACATTTTACTCACTAATTTCCTATGCATCCCAGGACACTAAGTGGCAATTTTAGCACGGCCAATCAACTTAACCCTCACATCTTTGGACTGTGGGAGGAAACCAGAGCACCTGGAAGAAACCCATGCAGACACGAGGAGAATGTGCAAACTCCACGCAGGCAGTGACCTGAGCCAGGAATCGAACCCATGACCCTGGAGCTGTGAAGCAGCAGTGCTAACCCACTGTGTTACCGTGCTGCCTATATTCTCCAAAGATTGTTTGCAAAGTGAGTGAGGATGAGAGTGTACAGGCAAGAAGCTACCTTTCTACACTGGAGAATTCGCTCATTGCAGAGGCTGCTGCAAACCACACCCCGGATGGAGAAATTTCACATTGGCCCTGGGGAGGAAGGGGGGGGCATCTATCCATTTGGACAGAGGTTTCCTGTCTGTTTGAGGAAGGAGATTTCTCACTCCATCTCTGTGAGTGAAACTGTCAGTTTTTGTGTGCAGGAACACCCACCCAGGTCAAAGTACACAGAGTAACAGAGCAAGTAATCAACTGGGATCCTTCATTCAGAACACTCAGCACTATCATCACTGTGATGCATTGAGATTTTATTGCTGGAAGGCTACCCCAGGCAGGGTGCCAGCTCCAGCCTGAAATAGCTGGCACGTTGAAAATTACCGGGAGCAATTTTCAGTTTGCCAATTGAATTATCTGAGAAACACTCAATGTGCCAACCTGAGAACACTACGACTTTCACCAACTTTACAGATGCACCACAGAAAGCATCACTTCCAATGTTTATTTATTAGTCACATTAGGCTTACATTAACACTGCAATGAAATTACTGTGAAATTCCCCTTCTAGCTGTATCACAGCTTGGTATGGGCTCCTGCTCTGCCCAAGACCGCAAGGAACTACAAAGCCTAGTCCATCACATAAACCAGACTCCCATCCACTGACAAGAACCCCACGCACCCTGGATATTCTCTCTTTCACTTTCTTCCATTGGGAAAAAGATATAAAAGCCTGAGGGTGTGACCAACTCAAGAACAACGTCTTCCCTGCTGCGATCAGATCATTGAATGGACCAATCTTGCACTATTTGATTTGATTTGATTTATTATTGTTACATGTGTGAACAGACAGTGAAAAGTATTGTTTCTTCCACACTATACAAAGCATACTGTTCATAGAGAAGGAAAAGAGACAGTTCAGATTATACTATTACAGTCATTCGTTAGGGTGTACAGAAAGGTCAACTTAATGGAAGTAGGTCCATTCAAAAGTCTGACAGCAGCAGGGAAGAAGCTATTCTTGAGTCAGTTGGTGCGTGACCTTAGATTTTTGTATCTTTTTCCCAATGGAAGAAGGTGGAAGAGAGAATATCCGGGTGCACGGGGTCCTTAATTATGTTGGCTGCTTTGCCAAGGCAGCGGGAAGTGCAGACGGTCAATGGATGGGAGGCTGGTTTGAGTGATGAATTGGGCTACATTTATAATCTTTTGTAGTTCCTTGCGGTCTTGGGGCAGAGCAGGAGCCCAGACCAAGCTGTGATACAACCAGAAAGAATGCTTTCTATGGGGCATCTGTAAAAGTTGGTGAGAGCTGGCATGCCAAATTTCCTTAGTCTCCTGAGAAAGTTGGTGGGGCTTTCTTATTTATAGTGTTGACGTTGAGGGACCAGGACAGATTACTGGTGATCTGGACACCTAAAAACTTGAAGTTCTCATTCTTTCTACTTCATCCCCATTGATGTAGACAGGGGCATGTTCTCCTTTACACTTCCTGAAGTCGATGACAATCTCCTTCGTTTTGCTGACATTGAGGAAGAGATTATTGTTGCCACACCAGATTCTCTATCTCATTCCTACACTCTCTCTTGTCATTGTTTAAGATCTGACCCACTACGCTGGTGTTGTCAGCAAACTTGAAAATCAGATTGGAGAGGAATTTGGCTGCACAGACAGCGGTGTATCAGGAGTATAGTAATGGGCTGAGAACACAACCTTGTGAGGCACCGGTGTTGAGGATGATGGTGGAGGAGGTGTTGTTGCCGATCCTTACTGATTGCAGGGTGTGGGTTAGGAATTCAGGATCCAGTCACAGAGGGAGGAGCCGAGGACCAACCATGGAGTTTGGAGATGAATTTTGTGGAAATAATGGTGTTGAAGGCTGAGCTGTGATCAATAAACAGGAGTCTGACATAGATGTTAAGCTGATGAATTTAATCTTTCTCTATGCCCTAGCTATGACTATAACACTACATTCTGCACTCTCTCCTTTCCTACTCTATGTACGGTATGCTTTGTCTATATAGTGTGCAAGAAACAATACTTCTCACTGTAATACCAATACACATGACAATAAAAAACCAAATCAGATCAATAATATGAACAAAGAACTAAGAACAGTACAGCACAGGAACAGGCCCTTGGGCCCTCCAAGCCTGTGCTGACCACATTGTCCTATTTAGATCAATCACTTACATTCTTCTATTTCCCCGTTTGTTGATATGCCAATCAAGATGAGTTTTAAATGTGGCTAACGTGTCTGCCTCGACCACCTCACCTGGCAGTGCATTCCATACCATCCTCTGTGTGAAAAAAATTACCCTCCGCACATCTCCACTGAACCTTTCCCTGCCTTTACCTTGAAGTTGGGCCCTTTGTAGTTGTCATTTCTGCCCCTGGGAGAAAGCTTGTAACTGTTCACCCTATCCACACCTCTCATTATTTTATAAATTCTATCAGGTCACCCCCTCAATCTCTGTCTTTCCCAGGAGAACAATCCCAGTTTATTCCATCTCTCCTCATAGCTAAGACCCTCCATACAACATGAACATTTTCCGCGCTCTCTCCAAAGCCTCCATATCCTTCTGGTAGTGCAGCAACCAGAATTGGACACAGTATTCTAAACGTGGCTTAACCAGTGTTTTAAATCACTGTAACATAATTTGCCTGATGAGCCAGATTTTCCCTGGTGAGTATCTTGAGGTAGCACATTCCACATTCCGCCCCCCCACTTCCACCCCCACCCGCAGGTCAGCACGCCCACCTCAAGAAAAATGCCCCAAAAAGGTGTCACACTGCCACAGTGGTTAGCACTACCACCTACAGCGTCAGGGACCTGGGTTCAAGTCCTGGCTTAGGTCACTGTCTGTGTGGAGTTTGCATGATCTCCCTGTGTCTGTGTGGGTTTCCTCCAGGTACTCCAATTTCCTCCCAAAAATGTGCGGGTTAGGGTGGATTGGCCATACTAAATTGCCCCTTAGTGTCCAAAGGTGTGCAGGTTAGGGGGATTAGTGAGTGGACTGTAAATGACCCGATGACTCCAGTTCAGTTCAGGATGTGTTCGAGTTGGCAGTGGCTCCAGTGAGGAATTACTTTCGGGTTAAGGTTCAAATCTCACTGCCGAGGACAACTCTGAGCCGATACTCCAGCATGGTTCTGAGGGAGAAGTGGGGGGGAGGTGGGGAGGTGGAGGAGGGGGGGTGCGGGCGTGGTGCAGCACTATCAGAGATAGAACATAGAACACTACAGCACAAACAGGCCCTTCGGCCCATAAGTTGCACTGATTATATCCATACCTACCAGGCCTATCTATAACTCTCAAACCCATTAAATCCCATATACTCATCCAGAAGTCTTTTAAAAGACCCCAGCGAGTTCGCCTCTACTACCACTGACAGCAGCCGATTCCACTCACTCACCACCCTCTGAGTGAAAAACTCACCCCGACATCTCCTCTGTACCTACTCCCCAGCACCTTAAACCTGTGTCCTCTTGTAGCAACTGTTCCAGTCCTTGGAAAAAGCCACTGAGAATCCATTCGATCAATACCTCTCAACATCTTATAAACCTCTATCAGGTCACCTCTCAACCTTCGTCTCTCCAGGGAGAAGAGTCCCAGCTCTCTCAACCTATCTTCATAAGGCATGCCTCCCAATCCAGGCAACATCCTTGTAAATCTCCTCTGCACCCTTTCAATAGCTTCCACGTCCTTCCTATAGTGAGGCGACCAAACTGCGCACAGTACTCCAACTGGGGTCTGACAAGAGTCTTATAAAGTTGCAGCATTACCTCCCGACTCCTAAACTCAATCCCTCGATTAATGAAGGCCAGTACACTGTACGCCCTCTTGACCACATCCTCCACCTGCAAGGCCAATTTAAGAGTCCTACGGACCCGGACCCCAAGGTCCTTCTGATCCTCTACACAGCTAAGAGTCTTAGCCGTGATATTATACTGCTTCATCCTATGTGACTTTTTTTTCCCCGAAATGGACCATTACACATTTATCCGGGTTAAGATGCTGTTTCTCAGATGAGATGCCAATCTGCTTTCTCAGGAAAGTAAAAGATCCAATGGCACTCTTTAGTGAACCCTCCCCAGTGTCTCTCAATGCTATCGCAAACTCATTGTTTGTGGGATTTAGAACCCTGACAATGCAGAAAGAGGCTATTCAGCCCATCGAGTCTGTACCAATCACAGGCCCTATCCCCATAACCCATGCATTTACCCTAGTTAGTCTCCCTGATACTGAGGGAGAATTTAGCATGTCCAAACTACTTAACCCGCACCTAACTCATGCAGACATAGGGAGATCATACAATCTGCACAGATTCTGACCCAAACTGGGAATCAAATCTGGTCTCTGGTGCTGTGAGGCAGCAGTGCCACCCATTGAGGATGTAGCCTCTTGCTGTGCTTTCCACAGTGAATACACTTCAAAAAGCAAAGCATTTTGGGACATGCTGAGATAATGAAAGGCCCCGAGATCCTTCCTTTGCTCGATGCGTGGAGGTGCAGGTCCACATGTGCTGCTACACAGGGTGGCTCAGTCACCAGAATGTGCCTCACCTCATCCTGAAGCAGAAACAACAGACCCTGGAGCTAACAACTAAAGAAGTTCTTCACCCGATCCCTGGTAGAAGCTGCCAACCGCTGAGTTCCAACCAGGAAACATCATCCTAGTCCCTGACTCACAGGGGCAGGAGCCCTCTCTCATGGGCAGTGCCAGTGTGTGCCATGGATCAGCAGTGACTGACACACACCCGATAAAGTAGGACAAACTCACAGCTTTCGAGCACTTTTCACATCATCAGGATGTTCCAAAGCACATACCTTATAATACCTTAATACCTTATTGAAACATATAAGATGATTAGAGGTTTAGATAGGGTGGACAGTGATAGCCTTTTTCCTAGGATGGAGAAAGCTAGCACGAGGGGACACAGCTTTAAATTAAGGGGTATGAGTTATAGGACGGATATCAGAGGCAGGTTCTTTACCCAAAGAGTGATTAGGGAGTGGAATGCCCTGCCTGCGGCAGTTGTAGATGCGCCAAGTTTGGTGGCGTTTAAGAGGTTAGTTGATAAGTTTATGGAAGAGAAGGGAATGGTTTAGTTTGGAGGGTCATTGCTTTTCTTTTTCAGAATTGGTTGGCGCAACATCGAAGGCCAAAGGGCCTGTTCTGCACTGTAATGTTCTATGTTCTATGTTCTACATCAGCCAGTGAACTGAAAACACTCATAGTGACATCTGCACTTCCAATTCTCTTCCCACACCTACTGATTGCACTAAGACAGACTGTGTCCAGAGCTGGTAATTCCCTGAACAGCTCACAACGTCTGTCACTGGGGGCTGTAACTAGAGAGGGTACAACTCCACATCAAGTGTGACTGACCAAGAGTCTCTCTTTCCACCAGTGCTGGCATATTTGGAAGGATTTGTAGTTTGACTCCCACCCTTTTTGGCCACATTATGAACGCATCTTCCTCGACCATCAAATCCTGGGTCTCAAACCTGGAGCTTCTTGATCAGAGGCAGGGACACTGCACCACAAAAGCTTCTCACCTGATCAGGGTGGCACCGTGATTAGCACTGCTGCCTCACAGCGCTAGGTTTGATTCCCGGCTTGGGTCACTGTGTGGAGTTTGCACATTCTCCCCGTGTCTGCCTGGGTTTTCTCCGATTTCCTCCCACAGTCCAAAAGACATGCTGGTTAGTTGCGTTGGTCCTCAGTGTACCCGAACAGGAGTGTGGCGACTGGGGGATTTTCACAATACCTTCCTTGCAGTATTAACGTAAGCCTACTTATTACACTAATAAAGAAACTTTAACTTTACTTGTTTTGAGATGATGGTGAGACAGACAGGAATTAACCAGGGCAGAAAGTCGCCAGGTTGGATGGTGAGTCCAACCAAATTCACCACTGCTGCTGTGACTTTGATAATCTGCGATCCTTTCATAGAGAAATAATCGGCTCTAACTGGAAAAACACAGCAGCTCAATGCCTTCATTCCTGGGACTTTGGCAGTGAGATTAGCAGTTAGAACATAGAACATAGAACA
>JAGIQG010000032.1:112500-444106 GCA_024679065.1 Sphyrna mokarran
AGTAATTTTGTTGCAGTGTTAATGTAAGCCTACTTGTGACAATGATAAATAAACTTCAAGCTTCAACCTGTGACCGGAATGGTTTTTGCCCTGTTCCGATGATACTGTGGGAATGCCTTCACTGAATATCAGTTCCAATCTCTGTAAATTTGGAGAATGCACTTTCTCATTTCCAAAGTGACATTTGCCAGAAGAAAGGTTACAAATCTTATTCTCATATTTCCTCACACCTCCCCAGCAAGAGGAACACAATCGTTTTGAGTTGACACAAACAGGCAGGTCACTCGCAGTGAGAGTGTTATGTGAGAGCAGCAACAGGAGAAAATGACAAGAAATTTATGAGGGGTTAAAAAACAAACATAAGACCATTACAGATAGGCCACTCGGCCCATCGAGTCTGCTCCAGCATTCAATCATGGATGATATTTTTCTTATCCTCATTCTCCCACTTTTTCCCCATAACCCTTGATCCCCTTATTAATCAAGAACCTATCTATCTCTGTCTTAAAGACACTCAATGACCTCTTTTTTTTTTGCCTTCTGCGGCAAAGAGTTCCACAGATTCCCCACTCTCTGGCTGAAGAAATTCCTCCTCATCTCTGTTTTAAAGATCGTCCCTTTAGCCTGAGGTTGTGCCCTCTGATTCTAGTTTTTCCTACCAGTGGAAGCATCCTCTCCACATCCACTCTATCCAGGGCCTCGCAGTATCCTGGAAGTTTCAGTAAGATCCCCCCCCTCATCCTTCTAAACTCAACAATTACAGACCCCAGAGTCGTCAACTGTTCCTCATACAACAGGCTCTTCATTCCAGGCATCATTCTTGCAAACCTCCTCTGGACTCCAAGGCCAACATGAACAAATGATATTGTCGGTAAAAGTAATGTGAGCCCTTTAAAAACATGTAGATAATATTCAAATGGGAAAGGAGGAAATGTCAGACGTGTTGAAGAATTACTTTGCGTCAGTTTCCACATTGGGAAGAGGATTATATAACCAAAATTACAGGGAAATTACGAATGAATCACGCGATGGGTCGTGAGAGGGCTGCTCTTGGATTTTTTTTGGAGAGTATCCTAGTGCTTCACATTAGTTATTGTAGCTTGACCTGGACCATTTGATAGGCAACACGACAGCTCAGTGACTATCACTGTGCTGTGCAGATACATGGATTTGGGCCTGTGTCTGTGGGAGTTTGCGCATTCTCCCCGTGTTTGTGTGGGTTTTCTCCGGGTGCTCCGGTTTCCTCCCACATCCCAAAGATGTGCTCTTAGGCTAACTGACAAAACAAATTCTCCCTAAATTGTCTCAAATTTGGTTTTTAATCCATAGATCTATAAACATGGACAGGGATCACAGGTAGAGGTGGGAACATCGGGGTGGCGGCGCGGGCTTGTTGGGCCAAAGGGCCTGTTTCCCGTACTGTTTTGTTCTTTGTTCTTTTGTTGAATTGAAACTGGAACACATTCAGATTAACACAAACTCCTGGGATTAAAACAGTAATGGTTCAAAACACTGACAAATGCCCAGGGTCAGGGGTTTGTTAAAACGGATGAGGAGGAAATTGTGGATGTTTGAATCGTAATCATCCAACTTGTCTGACAGTGACTGTGAAGGGAGTCAGAGTTCATTCCAAGTGGGATTCTCTGGCTGTTCACCCCAGTGGGATTCTCCAGTCCTGCTGCAGTGAGCAGAGATTTGGCTGAGTGCCAAATTCTCCATCGTCGTTTGCATTGACAGCAGGCTGTGAACAGCCAGGGAATTCTGGCCCATGTTTCAGGTGGATGAGCTTTTTGCAGGAAAGGTTATCAGCGTGAAACATTAACACTGTTTCTCTCCCCACAGATGCTGACAGACCTGCTGAATTTATCCGGCGTCCACGGTATTTTTTTGTATCTCAGTTCAAGATTCTGCTCTTTAAAATGTAATTCTATTATTAAAGGAAGATAAGAGACAGCAAAAAACAGGAAATTATAAACCTGATAAATCTGATATATTACGTGGGGAAAGTTATTGGAATCTAAGTTCATCTGAGCACGTAAAAGAAACTTAAGATGAGAGGGAGCCATCATTGATTTATGGATAAACACAAAATACTGTGGGTGTTGGAATACTGTGAAATACTGTGAAATGTTGCAACATTTCTTTCTACACAAACCCACTGAGTTTATCCAGCATTTTCTGTTTTATATCAATTTATGAAGCCAAGGACATATCTCCTCCTTCAGGTATCATTCCTCAGAGGGTTGTTGGCCTCCGTGAGCTTCCACTGGGTTGGCCATGATTATACTTGGTAAAGTACTGCAGTGGTTTGTCACTGCCTTCTGCAGTGTAGCTGAACAGGAAAGTCTCCCGCTCTTACTGCCTACCATTAGACATGTTGAAAGGCTGAGAATCAACCTGCTTGGTCATTTTTTAAACACTCCTTCCTTATCCATCAATTCTGGGGTAGGGACACTACTCACTGCATCACAAGACCTCACAGGTCGTATCCAACCAACTTAACTGAATCTTTTGAGGAACTCACTAAAGAAATAGACTGGGGAATGTGTTTGGATGGAGTTCATATGGATTTCAAAACAGCACGATAAAATTCCACATAGGAACATTTAGTCAACTGTGTTAGCTAAAAATTGAACATAGAACATTACAGCGCAGTACAGGCCCTTCGGCCCTCGATGTTGCGCTGACCAGTGGAACCAATCTAATGACCCTCTAACCTAAACTATTCCAATGTTATCCATGTGCCTATCCACTGACCATTTGAACGCCCTTAAAATTGGTGAGTCCACAACTGCTGCAGGCAGGGCATTCCACACCCTTACTACCCTCTGAGTAAAGAACCTACCTCTGACATCCGTCCTATAATTATCACTCCTCAATTTAAAGTTACGTCCCCTCATATTAGCCATCACCATCCGAGGAAAAAGGTTTTCACTGTCCACCCTATCTAACCCTCTGATCATCTTATATCCCTCAATTAGGTCACCTCTTAACCTTCTTCTCTCTGATGAAATTAACCTCAAACCCCTCAGCCTTTCCTCATAAGACCTTCCCTCCATACCAGGCAACGTCCTGATAAACTTCCTCTGTACCCTTTTCAATGCCTCCACATCTTTCTTATAATGTGGCAACCAGAACTGTACACAATACTCCAAGTGCAGCCGCACCAGAGTTTTGTACAGCTGCAACATGACCTCACGGCTCCAAAATTCAATCCCTCTACCAATAAAAGCTAACACACTATACGCCTTCTTAACAACCTTATCAACCTGGATGCCAACTTTCAGGGAGCTATGCACATGTACACCGAGATCTCTCTGCTCGTCGATACTACTGAGAGCCCTTCCATGCTGAGATTAGAAACAGGAGAGGAGAGGTCACCCTGTTGGGAGTCTTTTATAGACCTCCTAAAAGTTCTAGAGAGGTAGAGGAAAGGATTGCAAAATCGATCCTGGACAGGAATGAAAGTAATAGGGTAATTGTTATGGGGGACTTTAACTTTACTAATATTGATAGGAATAGCTATAGCTCTAGCTCGTTAGAGGGTGCAGTTTTTATACAAAGTGTGCAGGAAGGTTTTTTGACTCAGTATGTAGATAGGCCAACTAGAGGTGAGGCTACATTGGATTTGGTGCTGGGCAATGAGCCAGACCAGGTGTTAGACTTGGAAGTTGGTGAACATTTTGGTGATAGTGGCCACAATTCGGTTATGTTCAGCTTAGTGATGGATACGGATAGGCATGAAGCTAGGGGCAGTAGCTTTAGCTGCGGGAATAGAACATAGAACATAGAACATTACAGCGCAGAACAGGCCCTTCGGCCTTCGACGTTGCGCCGACCAATTAGGAAAAAGCAATGACCCTCCAAAGTAAACCATTCCCTTTTCGTTCATAAACTTAACTACTAACCTCTTAAACGCCACCAAACTTGGCGCATCTACAACTGACGCAGGCAGGGCATTCCATACCCTTACCACCTTCTGGGTAAAGAACTTACCTCTGACATCCATCCTATAACCACCACCCCTTAATTTAAAGCTATGTCCCCTCGTGCTAGCTTTCTCCATCCTCGGAAAAAGGCTATCACTGTCCACCCTATCTAAACCTCTAATCATCTTATTTGTTTCAATAAGGTCTCCTCTTAGCTGCCTTCTTTCTAACGAAAACAACCTCAAATCCCTCAGCCTCTCCTCATAAGACCTGCCCTCCACACCAGGCAACATCCTGGTAAACCTCCTCTGTACCCTCTCCAATGCCTCCACATCTTTCTTATAATGTTGGGACCAGAACTGCACACAATACTCCAAGTGCGGCCGCACTAGAGTTTTGTACAGTTGCAACATGAAGTTGCGGCTCCGAAATTCAATCCCCCTACCAATAAAAGCTAAGACTCCATATGCCTTCTTAACAACCTTATCGACTTAATTGCCAACTTTCAGGGATCTATGCACATATACACCAAGATCCCTCTGTTCTTCAACACTATTAAGAGTTCTACCATTAGCCCTATACTCTACACATTTGTTATGGTAATTATGAGGCCATTAGGAGGGAATTAGGGTGCATAGGTTGGACTAGGAAACTACAGGGACTGGGAACATCTGGAATGTGGAGCTTATTCAAAGAGCAGCTACTGCGAGGCCTTGATAAGTATGTCCCTGTCAGGCAAGGGGGAAATGGTCGAGTAAGGGAACCATGGTGTACTAAAAAAGTTAATTCGCTGGTTAAAAGGAAAAAGGAGGCTTATGTCAGGATGAGGCTTGAAGGTTCAGTTAGTGCACTGGATAGCTATAGATTAGCCAGGAGGGAACTAAAGAGTGAGTTGAGAAGAGCTAAAAGAGGACATGAGAAGACTTTGGCTGATAGGATCAAGGAGAATCCTAAAACTTTCTTTAGATATGTTAAGAATAGAAGATTGGTTAGGGCAAGATTAGGGCCAGTCAGAGACAGCAGTGGGAAGTTGTGCGTGGAGCCTGAAGAGATTGGAGAGGCACTGAACAAATATTTCTCTTCGATATTCATGCAGGGAGATGTAAATGTAGTTGTGGAGAACACTGGGATACAGGGTTGTAAACTGGAAAGTATTGAAGTAGATAAGGAGGATGTGCTAGATATTCTTGAGGGTTTGAAGTTAGATGAGTCCCCTGGGCCGGATGGGATTTACCCTAGGATTCTCTGGGAGGCGAGAGAGGTGATTGCAGAGCCTCTGGCTCTGATCTTCAGGTCGTCGTTGGTTACGGGTATAGTGCCGGAAGACTGGAGGATAGCGAATGTGGTCCCATTGTTCAAGAAGGGGAATAGAGACTTTCTGGGGAATTATAGGCCGGTGAGTCTTACTTCTGTTGTGGGCAAAGTATTGGAGAGAATTATTAGGGATAGGATTTATAGTTATTTAGAGAGAAATGAATTGATTGGGGCTAGTCAGCATGGTTTTGTGAAGGGTAGGTCGTGCCTTACTAACCTTATTGAGTTTTTTGAAAAAGTGACCAAAGAGGTGGATGGGGGTAAGGCATTTGATGTGGTATATATGGACTTTAGTAAGGCGTTCGATAAGGTGCCCCATGGAAGGCTTCTGCAGAAAATGCAGATATATGGGATTGAGGGTGATTTAGCTAATTGGATTAGGAATTGGCTAGCTGATAGAAGACAGAGGGTGGGGGTTGATGGAAGTTATTCATCGTGGAGTTCGGTTACAAGTGGTGTACCTCAGGGATCTGTTTTGGGGCCCCTGCTGTTTGTAATTTATATAAATGATCTGGATGAGGGTATTGAAGGATGGATTAGTAAATTTGCGGATGACACCAAAGTCGGAGGAGTGGTAGATAGTGAAGAGGGTGTTATAGTTTGCAGAGAGACTTGGACAAGTTGCAGAGCTGGGCCGAGAGGTGGCAAATGGAGTTTAATGCGGAAAAGTGTGAGGTAATTCACTTTGGCAGGAATAACAAATGTGTAGAGTATAGGGATAATGGTAGAACTCTTAATAGTGTTGATGAACAGAGGGATCTTGGTGTATATGTGCATAGATCACTGAAAGTTGGCAATCAAGTCGATAAGGTTGTTAAGAAGGCATATGGAGTCTTAGCTTTTATTGGTAGGGGGATTGAATTTCGGAGCCGCAACGTCATGTTGCAACTGTACAAAACTCTAGTGCGGCCGCACTTGGAGTATTGTGTACAGTTCTGGTCCCCAAATTATAAGAAAGATGTGGAGGCATTGGAGAGGGTACAGAGGAGGTTTACCAGGATGTTGCCTGGTATGGAAGGCAGGTCTTAAGAAGAGAGGCTGAGGGATTTGAGGTTGTTTTCGTTAGAAAGAAGGCGGCTAAGAGGAGACCTTATTGAAAAATATAAGATGATTAGAGGTTTAGATAGGGTGGACAGTGATAGCCTTTTTCCTAGGATGGAGAAAGCTAGCACGAGGGGACATAGCTTTAAATTAATGGGTGGTAGTTATAGGACGGATGTCAGAGGTAGATTCTTTACCCAGAGGGTGGTAAGGGTATGGAATGCCCTGCCTGCTGCAGTTGTAGATGCGCCAAGGTTGGTGGCGTTTAAGAGGTCAGTAGATAAGTTTATGGATGAAAAGGGAATGGTTTAGGTTAGAGGGTCATTGCTTTTTCTTAATTGGTCGGCGCAACATCGAAGGCTGAAGGGCCTGTTCTGCGCTGTAATGTTCTATTCGCCCTATATTCTGTACTCCTGTCACTCTTACCAAAGTGAATCACCTCACAGTTTTCGACATTAAACTCTATTTGCCACCTCTCGGCCCAGCTCTGCAGCTTATCTATGTCCATCTGCAAACTGTAACATCCATCCTCACTGTCTACAACTCCTCCAACTTTGGTGTTGACAGCAAATTTACTAACCAATCCCTCTACACCCTCATTCAGGTCATTTATAAAACTAACAAACAGTTTTTGGTTTAGGTCACTGTCTGTGTGGAGTCTGCACATTCTCCCGTGTCTGCGTGGGTTTCCTCCTACAGTCTGAAAAACAAAATGGTTGGGAGTGTTGACTTGAACAGGCACCAGAGTGTGTTGACTAAAGGACTCTCAGAGTAACTTCATTGCAGTGTTAATGTAAGCCTTACTTGTGACTCGTAAATAAGCTTTAATTTTCCAATCAGTGTTCTAACTTGGCGTCTTCAGTCTTTTAATGCTTCAGTTTTTGTCTTTCGGACTGTGGGAGGAAACTTGAGCACCCGGAAGAAATCCACGCAGGAGAATGTGCAGACTCCACCCAGACAGTGAGCCAAGCTGGGACCCTGGTGCTGTGAGGCAGCAGTATGCTGTCTGTTATAACCGGGGTTAGAAAATAAACAGGAACAAAGAAGAACAAAGAACAAAGAACAACACAGCACGGGAAACAGGCCCTTCGGCCCAACGAGCCCGCGCCGCCACCTCAATGTTCCCACCTCTACCCACGATCCCTGTCTGTGTTTATAGAATGGAAATGGACCTCACACCTTAGAATGAATACTCCAACCAAAGGAATGTCACACACCTACAATGGATCTCCAGGATTAAACTAGAGACTAAACTAGAGATAGCAAAAAACTAGGCTTGTCTTCCCTGGAATACTGAATGCTAAGGAACAATTTGATGGAAATTCTTAGCATTCTGAAAGAACTTGATATAACAGAGAATATTTTTTTATTGCTGCTAGAATAACTTTCAGGCTTGGGCCAGGTCATTTAGGAGAGAGATTAGCACACAGCCCCTCCACACAATGAAAGGTAGGAATTCTCTCCCACAAAAAAACAGGGAAGATGATGATGTAGTGGTATTGTCACTACACGAGTAATCCAGAGATCCAGGGGAATGCTCTGGGACCCGGGTCTGAATCCCATTATGGCAGATGGTGAAATTCAAATGTAATTTTTAAAAAACCTGGATTTAAAAGATTCATTGATGACATGAAACCATTGTCGATTGTTGGAAAAACCCATCTGGTTCACTAATGTCCTTTAGGGAAGGAAATCAGCCGTCCTGACCCGGGCTGGCTTACTTGCTACTCCAGAGCTACAGCAATGTGACTGACTCTCAACTGCCCTCAGGGATGGACAATAAATGCTGACCCAGCCAGTGACATCCACATCTCATGAACAAGTGCGGCCGCACTTGGAGTACTGTGTACAGTTCTAGTTCCCGCATTATAAGAAAGATGTGGAGGCATTGGAGAGGGTACAGAAGGGATTTACCAGGATGTTGCCTGGTATGGAGGGCAGGTCTTATGAGGAGAGGCTGAGGGATTTGAGGTTGTTTTTGTTAGAAAGAAGGCATCTAAGAGGAGACCTTATTGAAACATATAAGATGATTAGAGGTTTAGATAGGGTGAACAGTGATAGCCTTTTTCCTAGGATGGAGATAGCTAGCAGGAGGGGACATTGCTTTAAATTAAGGGGTGGTGGTTATAGGACGGATATCGGAGGTAGGTTCTTTACCCAGAGGGTGGTAAGGGTATGGAATGCCCTGCCTGATGCGCCAAGTTTCGTGGCGTTTAAGAGGTTAGTAGATAAGTTTATGGATGAAGAGAGAATGGTTTAGATTAGAGGGTCATTGCTTTTTCTTAATTGGTCGGCGCAACATCGAGGGCCGAAGGGCCTGTTCTGCGCTGTAATGTTCTAAGTTCTATGTTCTAAGAAAATGAATCATATTAAATCTGAGACTAACAGATTTCAGCCAAACTAAAATGAAGTTAGGATACAGATCAGTCACCATCGCATGGACAGCAGGACAAGTTTGATGGGCTGAATGGTCTCCTGTTCCTTTGTGATTAGATTCAAACATAAAGGCTGGGATTTTCCAGCTGTTTACGCTATACCACTGCAGACAGCGAGGTCAGAGAATTTGGCACTCAACCAAACCAAATAGGGACGAAATAGAAAGGATCAAGATCTTCAAGTTTTTATGTGTCCAGATCACCAACAACCTGTCCTGGACCCCCCCATGCCGACACTATAGTTAAGAAAGCCCACCAACGCCTCTACTTTCTCAGGAGACTAAGGAAATTTGGCATGTCCGCTACGACTCTCACCAACTTTTATACAGATGCCCCGTAGAAAGCATTCTTTCTGGTTGTATCACAGTTTGGTATGGGCTCCTGCTCTGCCCAAGACCACAAGGAACTACAAAAGGTTGTGAATGTAGTCCAATCCATCACACAAATCCATTGACTCTGTCTACATTTCCCACTGCCTCGGGAAAAGCAGCCAGCATAATTAAGGACCCCGGACATTCTCTCTTTCACCTTCTTCTGTCAGGAAATAGATACAAAAGTCTGAGGTCATGTCCCAACCGACTCAAGAACAGTTTCTTCCCTGTTGCAGTCAGGCTTTTGAATGGACCTACCTTGCATTAAGATGATCTTTCTCTACATCCCTAGCTATGAATATAACACTACATTCTACGCCTTTTCCTTTCCTTCTCAATGAACAATATGCTTTGTCTCTCTAGCACACAAGAAATAACTTTTCACTGTATGTTAATACATGAAGTCATAGAGTCATAGAGGTTTACTAAGGGATGCCAAAAGTTACAGCGGGACATAGACAGGATACACGACTGGGCGGAGAAGTGGCAGATGGACTTCAACACAGATAAATGTGTAGTGATCCATTTTGGCAGGAATAATGGGATGAAGGAGTACAATATAAGGGGTAGGAGTCTTAGCTGTGTTGTAGAGCAGAAGGGTCTTGGGGTCCGGGTCCATAAGACTCTTAAATCGGCCTCGCAGGTGGAGGAAGTGGTCAAGAAGGCGTACAGTGTACTGGCCTTCATTAATCGAGGAATAGAGTTTAGGAGTCAGGAGGTAATGATGCAGCTCTATAAGACTCTTGTCAGACCCCAGATGGAGTATTGTGCGCAGTTCTGGTCGCCTCATATAGGAAGGATGTAGAGGCTATTGAGAGAGTTCAGAGGAGATTTACAAGGATGCTGCCTGGATTGGGAGGCAGGCCTTATGAAGATAGGTTGAGGGAGCTGGGACTCTTCTCACTGGAGAGACGTAGTTGAGAGGCGACCTGATAGAGGTTTATAAAATGTTGAGAGGAATAGATAGGGTGGACTCTCAGAGACTATTTCCCCAAGCTGAAATGGTCACTACGAGAGGACACAGATTTAAGGTGCAGGGGAGCAAATACGGAGGGGATGTTAGGGGTAGGTTTTTCACTCAGAGGGTGGTGAGTGAATGGAACCGACTGCCGTCGGAGGTTGTTGAGGCAAACTCACTGGGGTGTTTTAAGAGACTTCTGGATGAGTATATGGAAAAGAATAGGATAGGGGGTTATAGATAGGTCTGTAGATTGGTAGATGTGATCGGCGCAACTCGTGGGCCGAAGGGCCTGTTTGTGCTGTATTGTTCTATGTTCTACGTTCTATGTTCTATGTTCTATGTTCTATGTACAGCATGGAAATAGACCCTTTGGCCCAACTTGTCCATGTTACCTTTTTTTAAACCCCTAAGCTGATCCTAATTGCCCACATTTGGTCCATATCTCTCTATACTCATCTCTATACCCATGTAACTGTCTAAATGCTTTTTAAAAGACAAAATTGTACCCGCCTCTACTACCACCTCTGGCAGCTCGTTCCAGACACTCACCATCCTCTGTGTGAAAAATTACCCCTCTGGATCCTTTTGTATCTCTCCCCTCTCACCTTAAACCTCTAGTTTTAGACTCCCCTACCTTTGGAAAAAGGATGTTGACTACTTTGACTATGCCCTCGTCATTTTATAAACATCATTTAAGGTCACCCCTCAGACTCCTCTGCTACACATGACAATAAATCAAATCTCCATTCGCTGCAGCGGGAGTGGACAATCCTGCTGGTTTGAGCAGTCAGAGAATTCCAGCCAAAGCCTCTTATGGAAGCATTTTTACCCTCGATGCATCGATGGTGGAACTCCCTCCAATCAGATACCAATATGAATACTGTGCTAGGTTAATTACCAATTAGCACGTGGTGATCACTAGTTCTGTGCCTGTTTCCCTCACCTCCACATTGCTTCGTCACTATTGGAGCCTCAGCGACATACAATCCACATTATTGGCTCAGACAGGGGAATCTAGCGCACTGCACTCACATTTACACCAATACAGGGAAAGTTGGGAAAACAAGTTGTGAGGAAGATACAAAGAGATTAAACGAGCTGGAAAACACTTGGCAGATGGAGTAAAATATGGAAAAATTTAAATTTGCCCACTTTGCTGGACACTGGCACTGACATTGGCTGATCCTGTTCCTGACAATGGGCTGGATTGGATCCTGGATCATAGAATCATAGAAACCCTACAGAGCAGAAAGAGGCTCTTCGGCTCATCGAATCTACACTGACCACAATCCCACCCAGATCCTATCCCCATAATCCTACACATTGTACCCACTGATCCCTGTAACCTAACCATCCTAGTTCACTAGGGGGTAATTTTAGCCTGGCCAGTCAACCTAACCTGCACATCTTTGGACTCTAATGTCAGGATCAGAATCTTGTTCCTGACATTAGACTCAGAGAGGTTTAAAGCATGGAAACAGGCCCTTCAGCCCAACTTGTCCATGCTATCCTTTCTTTTAAAACCCCTAAGCCAATCCCAATTGTCCACATTTGGCCCATATCCTCTATACCCATCATACCCATGTAACTGTCTAAATGCTTTTTAAAAGATAAAATTGTACTTGCCTCTACTACTACCTCTGGCAGCTTGTTCAGAGTCTCTGAAATTGCCCCTCCGGACCCTTTTGTATCCCTCCCCTCTCACCTTAAACCTCTGCCCTCTAGTTTTAGACTCCCCTACCTTTGGGGAAAGATATTGACTATCTACCTTGTCTGTGCCCCTCATTATTTTATAGACCTTTATAAGATCATCCCTCAGCCTCCTACGCTCCAGAGAAAAAAGTCCCAGTCTATCCAGCCTCTCCTTATAACTCAATCCATCAAATCCCAGTAGCATCCTAGTAAATCTTTTCTGCACTCTTTCTAGTTTAATAATATCCTTTCTATAATAGGGTGCCCAGAATTGCGCACAGTATTCCAACTGTGGCCTTACCAATGTCTTGTACAACTTCAACAAGACGTCCCAACTCCTGTATTCAATGTTCTGACCAATGAACCCAAGCATGCTGAATGCCTTCTTCACCACTCTGTCCACCTGTGACTCCACTTTCAAGGAGCAATGAACCTGTACCCCGAGATCTCTTTGTTCTGTAACTCTCCCCAACGCCCTACCATTAACTGAGTAAGACCTGCCCTGGTTCAATTTACCAAAATGCATCATCTCACAATTGTCTAAATTAAACTCCATCTGACATTCATCAGCCCACTGGCCCAACTGATCAAGATCCTATTGCAATTGGAGATAATCTTCTTCACTATCCACTATGCCACCAATCTTGGCATCATCTACAAACTTACTAACCATGCCCCCTTTATTCTCATCCAAATCATTAATATAAATGACAAATAACAGCACTGATCCCTGAGGTACATCATTAGTCAGGATGTGAAGATGCCAGCGTTGGACTGAGATAAAACACAGTAAGAACTCACAACACCAGATAAAAAACCTTCCAACCATCTGATGAAGGAACAACGTTTCTGAAAGCTTGTGGAGTTACATCAAATAAACTTGTTGGACTTTAATCTGGTATTATGAGATTTCTTATTGTGTATACCACTAGTCACAGGCCTCCAGTTTGAAAAACAACCACTCTCTGGGTTCTGTCAAGAAGCCAATTTTGTATCCATTTAGACACCTTACCCTGGATCCTATGAGATTTAACTTTATGCAACATATACAACATTTACCAATGCGGTACCTTGTCAAAGGCCTTGCTAAAGTCCATGTAGACAACATCAACTGCCCTGCTCTCATCTACCTTCTTGGTTACTCCTTCAAGAAACTCAATCAAATTTGTGAAACATGATTTTTCATTCAGAAAGCCATGCTGACTGTCCCTAATCAGCCCTTATATCTCTTAATGCCTGTAGATCCTGTCTCTCAAAATACCTTCCAACAACTTACCCATCACAGATGTGAGGCTCACTGGCCTGGAGTTCCCAGGCTTTTCCTTGTAGCCCTTTTTAAACAAAGGCACAACATTTGTCACTCTCCAACTTCAGACATTCCAATATTGGATCGGATCCTGTTCCTGACACCGGGATGAATCCTGCTCCTCACACCGGGATGAATCCTGTCAACACTGTGAATAGACTCCCACCCATCTATGCTCTCTGAAAGATTCCCCAGCCACCACAGTGAGACCAGCACACTCTTCAGTTCATTCCCCCTCATCCTCAGGAATCAACAGGAAGATCCCAATGTCTCCCCCCCACAATGGAAACTGTGATCTCCGTCCCATGTGTTAAGCATCCAACATCTACCTGGGGTGGGGTTGGGATTAGGGAGTGTGGGGAAAGGCTGGAGGGGTGCTCACTTTGCTTAAAGGGAACATGTTACAGAGCAGCTGTTTATTGGGGACATTTGACATTGAAACGAGGCAGGGGGTTTAACGTTTTATTTAAAGTAGCTCCCAGATAGTGTTGTTTTCTAGCCAGCTGTGTTAAGGACGTATAGAACATAGAACATAGAACAATACAGCACAGAACAGGCCCTTCGGCCTTCGATGTTGTGCCGACCAAAATAAAAAGCAATGCCCCTCCAAACTAAACATTCCCTTCTCTTCCATATACTTATCAATTAACCTCTTAAACGCCACCAAACTTGGCGCATCTACAACAGCTGCAGGCAGGGCATTCCACTCCCTAATCACTCTTTGAGTAAAGAACCTACCTCTGATATCCGTCCTATAACTCATACCCCTTAATTTAAAGCTGTGTCCCCTCGTGCTAGCTTTCTCCATCCTAGGAAAAAGGCTATCACTGTCCACCCTATCTAAACCTCTAATCATCTTATATGCTTCAAACACTTATATCTCAAACACTGGCCTCCAGCATT
Organism: Sphyrna mokarran; assembly: GCA_024679065.1. Lineage (NCBI taxonomy): Eukaryota > Metazoa > Chordata > Chondrichthyes > Carcharhiniformes > Carcharhinidae > Sphyrna > Sphyrna mokarran. Next base: position 126,453 of record JAGIQG010000032.1, read on the forward strand.
GGAAATTCCACTTAGTACCTGGATTTCCTCCGGCTCCAGTTTACCGGCTCTCTCTATAAAAGGCAAATTCTAATTAAAAGGTCTGCTAACTCACTCACTCCCCAGTAACGGTCACACAGTGAGCTGCAACTATAAAACCAGGTTTGATCTTTCTCCCAACTTTGGAACGTCTGTTAAACTGCAGAGCAATAAATTAAGAAAAGTTTCTGTGGGGATCACAGCCTCTGCACAGAGAAACAAACTGACCCCTTCCCAGCCCCCTCACCCTCTCCCACACCCTAACCCCTACTTTAACCTCACTCAGAGCTACCCCCCACCTTCCCCGGTACCCACACCCGCACCCTCCCAGGACCCCTAACCCTCTCCCACACACTAACCCCAACTTCAACCTCACTCACAGCTACCCTCTCCAACTCCCTCAACATCACTACACCCCTGAATCCTAACCTCCGCTACTCCAACCTCTGCCTCACCCTGAGCTACCCCCGCTCCTTCACCCTCTCTCAGTGAGGCCAGATGGGATTTACCCCAGGATTCTGTGGGAGGCTAGAGAGGAGATTGCAGAGCCTTTGGCTTTGATCTTCATGTCGTCGTTAGCTACAGGTATAGTGCTGGAAGACTGAAGGATGGCAAATGTTGTCTCTTTGTTCAAAAAGGGGAGTAGGGACCATCCTGGAAATTATAGACCGGTGAGCCTGACTTCTGCTGTGGGCAAGGTCTTGGAAAGAATTATAAGGGATAGGATTTATAAGCATCTAGAGAGGAATAAATTGATTAGGGATAGTCAGCACGGTTTTGTGAAGGGTAGGTCGTGCCTCACAAACCTTATTGAGTTTTTTGAGGAGGTGACCAAAGAGGTAGATAAGGGTAAGGCAGTTGATGTAGTGTATATGGATTTTAGCAAAGCGTTTGATAAGGTTCCCCATGGTAGGCTACTGCAGAAAGTGCAGATGCATGGGATTGAAGGTGGTTTAGCAGTTTGGATTAGGAATTGGCTAGCTGATAGAAGACAGAGGGTGGTGGTTGATGGGAAATATTCAACCTGGAGTGCAGTTACAAGTGGTGTACCTCAAGGATCTGTTTTAGGGCCACTGCTGTTTGTCATTTTTATAAATGACCTAGATGAGGGTGTAGAGGGTTGGATTAGTAAATTTGCTGACGATACCAAAGTGGGGGGAGTTGTAGACAGCGAGGATGGATGTTACAGTTTGCAGAGGGACATAGATAGGTTGCAGAGCTGGGCCGTGAGGTGGCAAATGGAATTCAATACGGATAAGTGTGAGGTGATTCACTTTGGTAGGAATAACAGGCATATGAAATATAGGGCTAATGGAAGGACCCTTAATAGTGTTGTCGAGCAGAGGGATCTTGGGGTACAAGTACATAGCTCTTTGAAAGTTGGCACCCAGGTTGATAAAGTTGTTAAGAAGGCGTACGGTGTGTTAGCTTTTATTGGTAGAGGGATTGAATTTAGGAGCCGTGAGGTTATGTTACAACTGTACAAAACTCTGGTGCGGCCGCACTTGGAGTATTGCGTACAGTTCTGGTCGCCGCATTATAAGAAAGATGTGGAAGCATTGGAAAGGGTGCAGAGGAGGTTTACCAGGATGTTGCCTGGTATGGTGGGAAGGCCTTATGAGGAAAGGCTGAGGGACCTGAGGTTATTTTCATTAGAGAGAAGAAGGTTACGCGGTGACCTAATTGAGGCGTATAAGATGATCAAGGGATTGGATAGGGTGGATAGTGAGAGCCTTTTTCCTCGGATGGTGATGACCAACACGAGGGGACATAACTTTAAATTAAGAGGTGGTAGTTATAGGACGGATGTCAGAGGCAGGTTCTTTACACAGAGGGTGGTGAGAGCGTGGAATGCCCTGCCTGCAGCAGTTGTGGACTCGCCTACTTTGGGGGCATTCAAATGTTCAGTGGATAGGCATATGGATGATATTGGAATAGTTTAGGTTAGAGGGTCCACTGGCCGGCGCAACATCGAGGGCCGAAGGGCCTGTACTGTGCTGTAATGTTCTATGTTGAGTGCCTAACCCCAACAAGCCCAATCTCTGTCTCACATCAAGTTACCCCCTCGACATCCTCAAACTCATTCATACCCTACCCCAATCCCAACTACTCCAAACTCTGCCTAGCAGATAGAATGAAAGAAGGGCTGAATGGCCATCCCTGTTTTGTGTCCCTAAACAATGTTACAGGGGATGTTTGACATTGAAATGAGGCAGGGTTTAACGCAAGCTTTTCTTTCTCCCCTGGGGGTTAACTGTCCCCTGGAACAACTGTCTTCTGGGGGCCAATTGATTGGAACTTGTAAACTTCTCATAATCCGACCAGGATTCATCATCTTAATGATTCTCAGCAGGCTGGTTAACCATGAAGGGCATCACACGCAAGTCACACCTTCACTTACACGCATTTGGGGGTGGGTGAGGGGGGAGGAGGGGTGGTTGGTGGGGGTGAAAGCGTGTGTGGGGTTGGGGTTGTTGAGGCTGGAAGGTTTTGGGGGCGGTTGCGGTTGGGGAGGGTATGGGAGGGTTGTACGGACTGGTGAGGGGGCAGGGGTTAGTAAGGTCTGGGGAGGGTTGCGGAGGATGATGAGGGGGGAGGGTGCAGGGGGAGTTGCAGGGGATGGTGAGGGGGTAGAGGGTGTAGGGGTAACAGGGAGGGTGTGGTGGGGGTTGTGGCGAATGGTGCGGGGGAAGGCTGAGAGGATGTGGGATGGAATAGCCTTGACCTTATGGTCTTCGATGAGCAGCTTCACAGCAGAGCAACAACTGAAGCTGGGTTCTTCAATCTAACCGCGTGTGAACTTACACAGGGCAGCTGGAAGACATGTGTGAGAGTGTATGTGTGTATGAGTCGTGTGTTGGGGTGGGTGTGTGTGTGTGTGTGTGTGTCTGTGTCTGTGTGGTTGTGTGTGTGTGTGTGTGGTGTGTGTGGTGTGTGTGTGTGTGTGTGTGTGTGTGTGGACAGTTGTGGCGAGTGAGAGCAATCGGATAGAGCTTGGTTTCAGTTATCGCTGCTCGTGGCAAGCTCTGGGACTGGTGTGGATCAGTCTGTTCAGCCGGTCTGGAGTGATTTCAATCTGTCCGCAACACTTCACTTTCCCGTTTAAAGGCTACAGACACACATCAAACCTCTCTCCATAGAAACATACAGCACAGTACAGGCCCTTCGGCCCTCAATGCTGTGCAGAGCTGTCCAATCACAAGATCAAGCTATCCCACTCCCTATCATTCTGGTGTGCTCCATGTGCCTATCCAATAACTGCTTGAAAGTTCCTAAAGTGTCCGACTCCACTATCACAGCAGGCAGTGCATTCCACACCCCAACCACTCTCTGAGTAAAGAATCTACCTCGAACATCCCTCCTATATCTCCAACCATGAACCTTATAGTTATGCCCCCTAGTAACAGTTACATAGAACATAGAACATAGGACATAGAACATTACAGTACAGAACAGGCCCTTCGGCCTTCGATGTTGCGCTGACCAATATAAAAAGCAATGCCCCTCCAAACTAAACCATTCCCTTCTCTTCCATATACTTATCAACTAATCTCTTAAACGCCACCAAACTTGGCGCATCTACAACTGCTGCAGGCAGGGCATTCCACTCCCGAACCACCCTTTGGGTAAAGAACCTACCTCTGATATCCGTCCTATAACTATCATCTATAACTATAATATATATATATTCATATAATATAATATTATATATCCTATAACTATACATCCATCTGAGGAAATGGTCTCCGCACATCCACTCTATCAATCCCTCTCATCATCTTATAAACCTTTATTAAGTTGAAATCTTAAGTCAAACTCCATCTTTCTCTCTCTGTCTCTCACTGTCTCTCTCCCCTCTGTCCCCCTTATTCACTTCCTCCCTCCCCATCTCCATGCCTGCCTGCACATGTGTCTGTATGTGTCTGTCTGCCTTCCTCCCCTCAATCCTCCCTCCCTCTCTCAGTCTCCCCACTCCTACCTCACCTGCCTCTTTCCTCCCCTTTGACCATCACTCCCCATCCCCACAGACCTCCTGCCCCCTTCCCTCCCTCACCTGTCCTCTCCCTTCTCCCTGTCTCCTTCTCCATCCAGAGGATAGTATGGACCAGGAATCCTGGCTGATATTTTACCAGCCCAGCAGTAGTGCTGTTACTGAGATCAGTTAGCTGGGCCTCTGGTGAAGCATTTCATTACTGTGGCCCCTTTCATACACTTTACAAACACCCTGTTCACACCCATTAACCCAACTCTTCAGCTGAAACTTACATATCAGCAGTTTCAGGAAGAAGTTAACTCACTGATACATTGTGGGGTATGAACAGAAATGACAGAACAAAGAGCAGCTGTTACTAATGACAGAGACTCAGGTGAAAACATACGGGAGTAAAACTCCTCGATCCCATCCACACCAACCTGCCGGTTGTAGATGGACCTGCACTGTCAGTATCGGTAAGAGTGGCCACCACACAGTCCTTGTGGAGGCAAAGGCCCTCACATTGAGAATAACTTCCACCATGTCGTGTGACACCATCACTGTGCTAAATGGGACAGAGTTCAAACTGATCGAGTAACTCAGGACTGGGCTTCATGATGGGCCAACAGCAGTGGAACTGTTCCCCAACGCAATCTGTAACCTCATCGTCCAGCACATCCCCCACTCAACCATTACCACCAAACCCAGGGGGTCAACCCTGGTTGAATAGAGAGTGCAGGAGGGTTTGCCAGGAGCAGCATATCCAAAAATGAGGTGTCAACCTGGTGAAGCTACCAAACAGGATTACTTGTGTACCAAATAACAAAAACAGCAAATGAGAGACAGAGCTAAGGGATCCCATAACCAATGGATCAGATTTAAGCTCTGCAGTCCTGTCACATCCAGCTGTGAATGGCGGTAGACAATTAAACAACTCACTGGAGGAGGAAGCTCCACAAATATCCCCATCCTCAATGATGGAGGAGCTGAGCACATCAGTGCAAAAGATAAGGCTGAAATATTCGCAACAATCTTCAGACAGAAATGCCACGCGGATGATTGATCTCGGCCTCCTCCATTGGTCCCCAGAATCTCAGATTCCAGTCTCCAGCCAATGTGATTCACTCCATGTGATATCAAGAAACGGTTTAATGCACTGGATGCTGTAAAGGTAATGGGCCCTGATAACATTCCGGCAATAGTATTGAAGATTTGTGCTCCAGAACTCACTGCTCCCCCAGCCCAGCTCTTCCAGTACAGTTACAACACTGGCATCTACCCAACAATGTGGAAAATTGCCCAGATGTGTCCAGTACACAAACAGCAGGACAAATCCAACCCGGACAATTACCACCCAATCAGTCTACTCTCGATCATCAATAAAGTGATGGAAGGGGTCATCGACAGTGCTATCCAGCAGCCCCTGCTCAGCAGTAACCTGATCAGTGACGCCCAGTTTGGGTTTCTCCAGAGTTATTCAGCTCCTGACCTCATTCCAGCCTTGGTTCAAACATGAATAAAAGGACTGAATTCCAGAGGTGAGGAGAGAGTGACAGCCCGTGGGATCAGGGCCGCATTTGACTGAGTGCAGCATCAAGGAGCCCAAGTGAAACTGGAATCAGTGGGTATCAGGGGGCAAACTCTCCACTGATTGAAGCCATACCTGGCACAAAGCAAGATGGTTGTGGTGGTGGAGGGTCAGTCATCCCAGCTCTGCAGGAGTCCCTCAGGATAGTGTCCTAGACCCAACCATCTTCAGCTGCTTCATCAATAACCTCCCTTCCATCATAAGGTCAGATTGGGGATGTTCACTGATTGCACAATGTTCTGCACCATTCACAACTGACACAGTCTATATCCAAATGCAGCAAGACTTGGGGAACGTCCAGGTTTTGGGCAAGTAATATTCTTGTCACACAACTGCCAGGCATCTCCAACAAGAGAAAATCTAACCATCTCCCCTTTATATTCAATGGTGTTACCATCACTGAATCCAACATCACTGAATCCACACCCTGGGGGATTACCACTGACCAGCAACTCAACTGGACCAGCCATATAAATACTGTGGCTACAAGAGCAGGTCAAAATGCTGGAACCCCCTCCCCAACAGCACAGAGAGAGTACATACACCTCACATTGCTGCAATTCAAGACACCTTCTCAAGGGGAATCAGGGATGGGCAATAAATGTTGGCCCAAATAGCAGCACCTGCAATGAAGGATATAATATTCCTGCCTGCACAACGCCAACCCATAATAACCCCATGGGGAAGGGTTAGGGCTATGATAGGAGCTAGATTCCAGCAGAACCTCTCCTCACTGTCCCCCTTATCCTCTCCCCCACTCTCCCCCTGCACCTCCACCCTCCCACCACCCCCCACCCTCTCCTCTCTACCTCCACCCTCTTCTCACCTCCCACACTCCCACCATCTCCTCACCGCCTTCTCACCTCCCCCCACTTCTCCCGTACACCCCCATCCTCTCCTCACCCATTCCACTTCAATGAAATCTCAATTCTTCTCATTTGCTCCAATTATTGGGGTCTGGTGGGTAATTCATGAACATTCCCCCTTCACCCATCACACAAACCAGCCTCCCATCTAATGACTCCGTCTACACTTCCCACTGCCTCAGCAAAGTACGCTGGACATTCTCTCTTAAACCATCTTCCGTCAGGAAAAGGATGCAAAAGTCTGAGGTCACACACCAACCGACTCAAGAACAGCTTCTTCCCTGCTGCTGTCAGACTTTTGAATGGACCTACTTCACATTAAGTGCTCTCTACACTCTAGCTGTGACTGTAATACTACATTCCACTCCCTCTCCTTTCCTTCTCTACCAATGGTTGCTTTGTCTATAAAGCACGCAAAAAACAATACTTTAACTCTATGTTAATATGTGATGATGATAAATCAATTTAATCGATTTTCCTTAGGGAAATGTGAGAGAGAATGGGGTATTTCTCAGGGGAAGGGGCACATTGAGGTTACAGAGTGAACACCCTAGCTGACATCAGTCAGTGACATTTGGAGTTAAAGCACAGGCGTAGAAAGATAACTGGAGATTAAGTCATTCCCTGGAGTGCTGGAGATGTGTGGAGCAAATTCGATGATAGTCAGTTTGCAATGAGGCATTGAGAGTGTTTGACATGGAACTAGGCAAAACTGCTCTCCCAGCTGGTTAACCAGAGCACACAGTGGATTGTAATATTCAGCAAACAAAAGTCCAAGGTGGGGGGTACAGTGGAGATTTTTGGGGTTCAGCACACTATGATCTATTGGGAAAGAAGCAGATTCTGAGTAACTTGTGAAAAGCAATTGGACATATACGGAAAGATCATTGAACAGTGCTCTGGGTGATATGGTAGCACAGTGTTAGCATTGCTGTCTCACAGCACCAGAGACCAGGGTTCAATTCCTGGCTTGGGTCACAGTCTGTGTGGAGTTTGCACATTCTTGCCGAGTCTGCATGAGTTTCCTCTGGGTGCTCCGGTTTCCTCCCAAAGTCTGGTTAGGGGCATTGTACCAAACAGGGCGTGAAGTGTGGTGACTGGGGGAAATTACGTAACCTCATTGCAGTGTTAATAGAAGTGTTACTTGCGACTAATACATAAAAAATGTAAACACCATTGCTCCCCTTGATACTGACCTCCGTCTACACTTCCCGCTGCCTCAGCAAAGTATGCTGGACATTCCCCCCCTCAACCGCAACACCCCCACCACCCCCCTGGCCCCCCGCCGAATACTCTCTGTTCCATACAGGACAATCCTAGCATCCCAGTCTTTACAGACCCTCCGTAATTCTAACACATTATCCTGACACATTTTCTAAATCTCGGTGCTCAGAAATGGGAAATCCAGTTCACCGCTAACAATGATTGACAACTATTTAGCCTAAATAGGTGTCAAATGGAGAGGTGGCAAATGGAGTTTAATGTGGAAAAGTGTGAGGTAATGCACTTTGGCAGGAATAATAAATGTGTAGAGTATAGGGCTAATGGTAGGATTCTTAATAGTGTTGATAGAACATAGAACATAAACATTACAGCACAGAACAGGCCCTTCGGCCTTCGATGTTGCGCCGACCAATATAAAAAGCAATGCCCCTCCAAACTAAAACCATTCCCTTCTCTTCCATATACTTATCAACTAACCTCTTAAACGCCACCAAACTTGGCGGCATCTACAACTGCTGCAGGCAGGGCATTCCACACCCGAACCACCCTTTGGGTAAAGAGCCTACCTCTGATATCCGTCCTATAACTATCACCCTTAATTTAAAGCGTGTCCCCTCGTGCTAGCTTTCTCCATCCTAGGAAAAAGGCTATCACTGTCCACCCTATCTAAACCTCTAATCATCTTATATGCTTCAATAAGATCCCCTCTTAGCCGCCTCCTTCTAATGAAAACAACCTCAAATCCCTCAGCCTCTCTCAATAAGACCTGCCCTCCATACCAGGCAACATCCTGGTAAACTTCCTCTTGTACCCTCTCCAATGCCTCCACATCTTTCTTATAATGTGGGGACCAGAACTGCACACAATACTCCAAGATGAACAGAGGGATCTTGGTGTATTTGTGCATAGATCCCTGAAAGTAGGCAGTCAAGTCGATAAGGTTGTTAAGAAGGCATACGGGGTCTTAGCTTTTATTGGTAGGGGGATTGAATTTCGGAGCCACAACGTCATGTTGCAACTGTACAGAACTCTAGTGCGGCCGCACTTGGAGTATTGTGTACAGTTCTGGCCCCCACATTATAAGAAAGATGTGGAGGCATTGGAGAGGGTACAGAGGAGGTTTACCAGGATGTTGCCTGGTATGGAGGGCAGGTCTTATGAAGAGAGGCTGAGGGATTTGAGGTTGTTTTCGTTAGAAAGGAGGCGGCTAAGAGGGGATCTTATTGAAGCATATAAGATGATTAGAGGTTTAGATAGGGTGGACAGTGATAGCCTTTTTCCTAGGATGGAAAAAGCTAGCACGAGGGGACACGCTTTAAATTAAGGGGTGATAGTTATAGGACGGATATCAGAGGTAGGTTCTTTACCCAAAGGGTGGTTAGGGAGTGGAATGCCCTGCCTGCGGCAGTTGAAGATGCGCCAAGTTTGGTGGCGTTTAAGAGGTTAGTTGATACGTATATGGAAGAGAAGGGAATGGTTTAGTTTAGAGGGTCATTGCTTTTTATTTTGGTCGGCGCAACATCGAAGGCCGAAGGGCCTGTTCTGTGCTGTAATGTTCTATGTTCTATGTTCTAACTTTCATTCTGTGCTCTCTCTCTGTTTCTAAACCGAAATATCTTGCAGCCTATTTAAAATCAGCTTGTCCTACCTCCATCCAGGAGTCTATGATTCTAAGTCAGTTATGAAGCAAGCATTGCAGCCTCACTATTTATTTTATTAGTGTCACAAGTAAGGCTCATATTAACACTGCAATGAAGTTACTGTGGAAATCCCCTAGCCGCCACACTCTAGCCCCTGTTTAGGTAATTGAGAGAGCATTTTGCACAGCCAATGCACCTAACCAGCACATATTTCAAATTGTGGGAGGAAACTGGTGCACCTGGAGGAAACCCATGCAGACATGGGGAGAATATGCAAACTCCACACAATAAGAAGTCTCACAACACCAGGTTAAAGTCCGAGAAGTTTATTTGACAGTAAATCCATAAGCTTTCGGAACGCTGTTCCTTCAACAGGTGAGTGGGTGAGCCACAAGTTCCAAAAGCTTTACTATCAAATAAACCTGTTGGACTTTAACCTGGTGTTATGAGACTTTTTACTGTGTTTACCCCAGTCCAATGCCGGCATCTCCACATCAAAACTCCACACAGACAAGCTGAGAATCAAACCCAGGTCCCGGGCACTGTGGAGTAGCAGCGCTGGTGCCACAGTGACACCAGACTGTAGATAGTACAGCAAATAAACACAGTCTGACAAATCCAGAGTAGTTACTATTCACATGCCTGCTGCAGCAACACTAAATTAAGGAGGCTTCTGGCTAAGCAAACACAATGGGGGAGGGGAAGGGTTAATGTGAGCAATGTGCCTTTAAATGTGTTGAATAAACCAAACAAAATAACACACAAGAAGTGATAATAGTCACACTGGGAGACACAAAGAGTGGCTATCAGGGAGTCGGAGGTGTTACACACAGTAATGCAGGGTAACGTGGAGAGACAGGAATAGAACCTAAAATCTGCGGGATTTTCAGCCACAGTGTGGGGCCAGCCTTGCTGAACACACAGTGAGACAAGCTCACAACTAAACCTTACACTAAACCTCCCAATTCCACACGCCACTGCCTCGCCTCCTGTTTCAGGAGGACAGGAGATTTGGGAAGAGTATAGGATCAGGGGATATATTCCAGGGTGGAGAGGGAGTCCACTTGCTGGGAAACTGGAATGCACAGTAGGAAGTTTCACAATACCAGGTTAAAGTCCAACAGGTTTATTTGGTAGTAAAAGCCACGAGCTTTCGGAGCACTGTTTCTTCGTCAAATGAGTCACTCTCCTGATGAAGGGCCAGTGCTCTGAAAGTGAGTGGTTTTTGCTATCAAATAAACCTGTTGGACTTTAACCTGGTGTTGTGAGACTTCTAACTGTGTTCACCCCAGTCCAATGCCAGCATCTCCACATCATGACTATTTGGAATGGCCCTGGGGCAGCAAGATCCCAAAACAGAGAGAGAGAGGAAGGAGCTATAAACTGGGGGCAAAGAAATAAGCAGAGATCAGGGGATCCTAGACCCCGGGTGGGGGGCAGGGGAGAGATCCCAGAGCCCTAGGAATCCCATAGCCCAAAGGATTCTTTACCCAAAGGGTGGTTCGGGAGTGGAATGCCCTGCCTGCAGCAGTTGTAGATGCGCCAAGTTTGGTGGCGTTTAAGAGGTTAGTTCATAAGTATATGGAAGAGAAGGGAATGGTTTAGTTTGGAGGGGCATTGCTTTTTATATTGGTCAGCGCAACATCGAAGGCCGAAGGGCCTGTTCTGTGCTGTAATGTTCTATGTTCTATGTTCTAACACACCAGGGTGGTCTCAGATCCTGGGGGATTCCCAGACGCCAGCGGTACCAAATCCTGGGAGATTCCTGGACTCTAAGAGGTCTCACACCCCAAAACATTCAATACTCCAAGGGGGGATTCCCAGACCCTGGGGATCCCAGACACTGAGAGATCCCAGACCTCAGATGAACTATCAGACCCTAAAGGGAATTCCAGATCCCTGGGGGATTCCCAGACCCGACCCCTCGCGCATGTCCCCTCTGTCCCCACTCACCAGCTTTACAGGGATCCTTGTAGTCGATCTGATCCGGAGAGTCCGACCCGAAACTGGATCCCAGATCCCGGCAGCAAAAGAGAGCGAGAATCACCCGGAGAATCATTGTCACCCCGGATCGCGGGGGGAAAGACAGGATCCTGGGAGAGTGGATCCCGGGACGCTGAATCCAGGGGGAGCGGAGCTGGATCCAGGGAGAGACAGTAGATCCCGGGGGAGAGACAGTGGATCCCGGGGGAGAGATAGTAGATCCCGGGGAAGCTGCAGCCGGAGTGCTCTCGGATCCTCTCTGATCCGCTTCTCCCGGTCCCCGATTCCCCACAGGCTCCACCCGCCTCCCTGTCAATCAAAGCGCTCCTACACCAATCAACTACCAGCACTGTCCCGGGACACAGACACACTGACCCTCACTGTCCCGGGACACAGACACACTGACCCTCACTGTCCCGGGACAGGGACACACTGACCTTCACTGTCCCGGGACACAGACACACTGACCCTCACTGTCCCGGGACAGGGACACACTGACCCTCACTGTCCCGGGACAGAGACACACTGACCCTCACTGTCCCGGGACAGAGACACACTGACCTTCACTGTCCCGGGACACAGACACACTGACCCTCACTGTCCCGGGACAGGGACACACTGACCCTCACTGTCCCGGGACAGAGACACACTGACCCTCACTGTCCCGGGACAGAGACACACTGACCCTCACTGTCCCGCGACACAGTCACACTGACCCTCACTGTCCCGGGACAGAGACACACTGACCCTCACTGTCCCGGGACACAGACACACTGACCTTCACTGTCCCCGGACAGGGACACACTGACCCTCACTGTCCCGGGACGGAGACACACTGACCCTCACTGTCCCGGGACGGAGACACACTGACCCTCACTGTCCCACGACACAGTCACACTGACCCTCACTGTCCCGGGACAGAGACACACTGACCCTCACTGTCCCGGGACAGAGACACACTGACCCTCACTGTCCCGGGGCAGAGACACACTGACCCTCACTGTCCCGGGACAGAGACACACTGACCCTCACTGTCCCGGGACAGAGACACACTGACCCTCACTGTCCCGGGACACAGTCACACTGACCCTCACTGTCCCGGGACAGAGACACACTGACCCTCACTGTCCCGGGACACAGACACACTGACCTTCACTGTCCCGGCACACAGACAGACTGACCCTCACTGTCCCGGGACAGAGACACACTGACCTTCACTGTCGCAGAACAGAGTCACACTGACCCTCACTGTCCCGGGACACAGACACACTGACCCTCTCTGTCCCGGGACACAGACACACTGACCTTCACTGCCCCGATACACAGACACACTGACCCTCACTGTCCCGGGACACAGACACACTGACCCTCACTGTCCCGGGACAGAGACACACTGACCCTCACTGTCCCGGGATACAGACACAATGACCCACACTGTCCCGGGATACAGACACACTGACCCTCACTGTCCCGGCACACAGACACACTGACCCTCACTGTCCCGGGACAGAGACACACTGACCCTCACTGTCCCGGGACGGAGATACACTAACCCTCACTGTCCCGCGACACAGTCACACTGACCCTCACTGTCCCGGGGCAGAGACCCACTGACCTTCACTGTCCAGGGACACAGACACACTGACCCTCACTGATCCGGGACAGAGACACACTGACCCTCACTGTCCTGGGACAGAGTCACACTGACCTTCACTGTCCCGGGACGCAGACACACTGACCCTCACTGTCCCGGGACACAGTCACACTGACCCTCACTGTCCCTGGACACAGACACACTGACCCTCACTGTCCCGGGACACAGTCACACTGACCCTCACTGTTCCGGGACACAGTCACACTGACCCTCACTGTCCCAGGACACAGACACACTAACCCTCATTGTCCCGGGACAGAGACACACTGACCCTCACTGTCCCGGGACAGAGACACACTGATCCTCACTGTCGAGGGACACAGACACACTGACCCTCACTGTCCCAGGACACAGACACACTGACCCTCACTGTCCCGGGACACAGACACACTGACCCTCACTGTCCCGGGACACAGACACACTGACCCTCACTGTCCCAGGACAGAGACACACTGACCCTCACTGTTCCGGGACAGAGACACACTGACCCTCACTGTCCCGGGACACAGACACACTGACCCTCACTGTCCCGGGACAGAGACACACTGACCCTCACTGTCCCAGGACAGAGACACACTGACCCTCACTGTCCGGGACAGAGACACACTGACCCTACTGTCCCGGGACACAGACACACTGACCCTCACTGTCCCGGGACACAGTCACACTGACCCTCACTGTCCCGGGACAGAGACACACTGACCCTCACTGTCCCGGGACAGAGACACACTGACCCTCACTGATCCGGGACAGAGACACACTGACCCTCACTGTCCCGGGACAGAGACACACTGACCCTCACTGTCCCGGGACACAGACACACTGACCCTCACTGTCCCGGGACACAGACACACTGACCCTCGCTGTCCCGGGACAGAGACACACTGACCCTCGCTGTCCCGGGACAGAGACACACTGACCCTCGCTGTCCCGGGACAGAGACACACTGACCCTGACTGATCTGGGACAGAGACACACTGACCCTCACTGTCCCGGGACAAGACACACTGACTGATGGGAGAATTTCAATTCAAAAAAAACCATCTGGAATTGAGAACCTGCTGATGGCCGTAAAACTGATTGTTGGAAAAACCTATCTGGTTCATTGATGTCCTTTGGGGAAGGAAATCTGCCGTCCTACCCTGGTCATAGAATCCCTGCAGTGTCGGAGGAGGCGATTTATCCCACAATCCCACTCAGGGCCTATTCCCTAACCAGCACCCCCGACACTCGGAGTAATTTAACACGGGCAGTCATCCTAACCAGCACATCTTTGGACTGTGGGAGGAACACTCAAAGGAAACCCAGGCAGATACATGGAGAACATGCAGACTCCACACAGTGACCAAAGGGCAGAATTGTACCCAGGTCCCTGGCAGTGGGAGACAGCAGCGCTAACCCCGTGCTGCATAGGTGTGACTCCAGGGCCACAATAATGCCCTCTGAATGATCTAACAAGGCACTTAGTTCAAAGATAACTCAGAATGAGCCAGCCAGTGATGCCCAAATCCTCTGAATGATTAAGAGGAAAGATGTTAGGAGCAAGGAGTAAAGCTGAAGATATAACTTCGTTAGGATTGACCCCCAGGTTAAGTGATGATCTGATAGAAGTGTCCAGGTTCTAAGGGGGAGTGGCTGCGATGCATTGAACACTGGGATAGGGATAGTGCTTCCGCCCCCCTGAAATCTAATCCCACTTTTCGGCTCACTTCACATTTCCTTTAATATCCCACCCAGCTCAAACTTACTGGTCAAAATCTTGAATATCTTTGTGCAGGGGGCAGATGTTGTACTGTCGTTGGATTAGTAATCTCGAGAACCAGAGGACACGTGTTCGAACCCCACCACATCCAAATCCCACCCTGGAATTACTAAAAGATGACCATGAAACAGTTTCTGTAAAATCCGTTTCATTCATTCCAGCAATGCTTTCTGGAATAGCACAGTGGATACCACTGAAGATTTAACTGAGTTAAGATTGACCAGGTTAAATGATGATCTGATAGAAGTGTCCAGGTTATTGTGGGAGTTGGGACAACTTGTTGAAGTTGTACAAGACATTGGTAAGGCCACATTTGGAATACTGTATGCAGTTCTGGTCACCCTATTATAGAAAGGATATTATTAAATTAGAAAGAATGTAGAAATCCTAGATTTAGTAGAATATTTAGGGATTTGATGGATTGAGTTATAAGTAGAGCTGGATAGACTGCAACTCTTTTCTCTGGCGTGTAGGAGGCTGAAGGGTGATCGTATAGAGGTCTATAAAATAATGAGGGGCACAGATCAGCTAGATAGTCAATATCTTTTCCCAAAGGAGGGGAGTCTAAAACTAGAGGGCAGAGGTTTAAGGTGAGGGGGGAGAGATACAAAAGAGTCCAGAGGGGCAATTTTGTCACACGGAGGATGGTGAGTGTCTGGAACAAGCTGCCAGAGGCAGTAGTAGAGGCAGGTACAATTTTGTCTTTTAAAAAGCATTTAGATAGTTACATGGGTACAATAGAGGGATATGGGCCAAATACGGGCAATTAGGATCAGTTTAGGGGTTTAAAAAAGTAAGGGTGGTGTGGATAAGTTAGGCTGAAGGGCCTGTTTTCATGCTGTAAACCCCTATAACTACCAGGTTTGATTCCAGCATCGAGTGACTGTGTGGAGTTTGCATGTTCTCCCTATGTCTGCATGGGTTTCCTTTGGGTGCTCCAGTTTCCTCCCACATTCCAGAAGAACATAGAACACTACAGCACAAACAGGCCCTTCGGCCCACAAGTTGTGCCCATCATATCCATACCTATCAGGCCATAGAACTATCTGTAACTCCTAATCCCATTAAATCCCATCTACTCATCCAGAAGTCTTTTAAAAGACCCCAGTGAGTTCGCCTCTACCACCACTGACGGCAGCCGATTCCATTCACTCACCACCCTCTGAGTGAAAAACTTACCTCTAACGTCTCCTCTGTACTTGCCCCCCAGCACCTTAAACCTGTGTCCTCTCGTAGCGACCATTTCAGCCCTGGGAAATAGCCTCCGAGAATCCACCCTATCTATTCCTCTCAACATCTTGTAAACCTCTATCAGGTCACCTCTCAACCTTTGTCTCTCCAGTGAGAAGAGTCCCAGCTGCCTCAACCTATCCTCATAAGGCCTGCCTCCCAATCCAGGCAACATCCTTGTAAATCTCCTCTGCACTCTCTCAATAACCTCTACATCCTCACCTCATTCTTAAATGGCTGACCCCACTTATGATACATGATACAAAGATATGCTGGTTAGGGGGATTGGCCATTCTAAATTGCCCCTTAGCGTCAGTAATGATCAGGTCCAATGAATAAATCCCACTCAGTGTATTCCCACTGACTTGCTCATTAATACCACATGCGACTCTGGCAAAGACAAACTTTTCCTTTTTTATCCATAACTGATGACACCCCCATCCTCATCTAACTGTGTGTGTGACAACATTCCATTCAGCCCCAGTGTACTGTTTATCACCTCCATGCTGCTGCTTAGAATAGGCTAGGTTTGTATAGAGACTGAATAGGCTAGGTTTGTACTCTTTGGAGTTTAGAAGGCTGAGGGGATCTTATAGAGATAATAAGATTTATTAATAAGATTTATTATTAGCAGGAATAATAAATGTGCAGAGTATGGGGCTAATGGTAGGATTCTTAACAGTGTTGATGAACAGAGGGATCTTGGTGTATTTGTGCATAGATCCCTGAAAGTAGGCAGTCAAGTCGATAAGGTTGTTAAGAAGGCATACGGAGTCTTAGCTTTTATTGGTAGGGGGATTGAATTTCGGAGCCGCAACGTCATGTTGCAACTGTACAAAACTCTAGTGCGGCCGCACTTGGAGTATTGTGTGCAGTTCTGGTCCCCGCATTATAAGAAAGATGTGGAGGCATTGGAGAGGGTACAGAGGAGGTTTACCAGGATGTTGCCTGGTATGGAGGGCAGGTCTTATGAGGAGAGGCTGAGGGATTTGAGGTTGTTTTCGTTAGAAAGGAGGCGGCTAAGAGGAGAACTTATCGAAACATATAAGATGATTAGAGGTTTAGATAGGGTGGACAGTGATAGCCTTTTTCCTAGGATGGAAAAAGCTAGCACGAGGGGACACAGCTTTAAATTAAGGGGTGATAGTTATAGGACGGATATCAGAGGTAGGTTCTTTACCCAAAGGGTGGTTCGGGAGTGGAATGCCCTGCCTGCAGCAGTTGTAGATGCGCCAAGTTTGGTGGCGTTTAAGAGGTTAGTTGATAAGTATATGGAAGAGAAGGGAATGGTTTAGTTTGGAGGGGCATTGCTTTTTTATATTGGTCGGCGCAACATCGAAGGCCGAAGGTCATGTTCTGCGCTGTAATGTTCTATGTTCTATAAAGTATATGGAGAGAAGGGAATGGTTTAGGTTAGAGGGTCATTGCTTTTTTATATTGGTCGGCGCAACATCGAAGGCCGAAGGTCATGTTCTGCGCTGTAATGTTATGTTCTATAAGATAATGAAGGGGATGGATAGGGTAGAGATTGAGAGACTCTTCCCGCTTAGCAAAGATAGCGGGACTAGAGGGCACAGCCTCAAGATTGGGGGGGGGGGGGGGGGGGGGGGGGGGGGGGGTTGGGGGTGGTTTTTCAGATTGGAGTTGCAGAGGAGTTTCTTCACGCAAAGGTTGGTGGAATCTTTGGAATTCTCTGCCTGATGAGGTGGTGGAGGCTTCTCACTGAATATGTTCAAGTCAAGAGTGGATAGGTTTTTAATTGACAAGGGAATTAAGGGTTACGGGGAGAAAGCGGGAAAGTGGAACTGAACCACTACAGATCAGTCATGATCTTATTAAATGGAGGGGCAGGCTCGAGGGGCTGGATGGCCGACTCCTGCTCCTATTTTTTATGTTTTTATATTGCTTAGTGACATTATCCAAAAACACAGTAATAGTTTCTCACGG
Source organism: Sphyrna mokarran (assembly GCA_024679065.1). Classification (NCBI taxonomy): domain Eukaryota; kingdom Metazoa; phylum Chordata; class Chondrichthyes; order Carcharhiniformes; family Carcharhinidae; genus Sphyrna; species Sphyrna mokarran. Next base: position 144,338 of record JAGIQG010000032.1, read on the forward strand.
ACATTGGTTTTGCAGCTTACCCTCACCATCACCCATCCTGATTGCCCCACTATTACCGAACTATAAATCATGTTCTCCATCACACATGAGAACACCCAAGCAGGTACACAGTACATAACTATTGTGACTCAGACACAGAAAAGGATGTCTTGAGGCATAGTACATCAGCCAGACCAAGCAGACGACAATGGATGAATGAACATCGCTCAACAATCATCAGGCAGGAGTGTTTCCTTCCTGTTGGAAAACACTTCAGCGGTCACGGGCATTCAGACTCTGGTCTTCGGGTAAGTGTTCGCCAAGGCAGCCTTCACGACACACGACAGCGCAGAGTCGCTGAGCAGAGACTGATAGCCAAGTTCCACACACATGAGGACGGTCTTAACGGGGATCTTGGGTTCATGTTACACTATCTGTGACCCTTACAATTTGACCTGGACTTGCAAAATGTTATTAACTGTCCTGTCTGGAGACAATACACATCTCTTTAACTGTGATTATCCCTCTCTCCATTGCACTGTCTCTACCTTTTAAGATTTGATTAAAGACTCGCATTCCAACCATTATTTTACAATTATCTGTCCATATATGTCATATTTCTGAACCCAACTTTCCAATCACCTGATGAAAAGGCAGCGCTCTGACCAAATAAACCTGTTGGTCTTTAACCTGATGTTGTGCCCTTACTGTGCCCACCCCAGTCCAACACTGGCATCTCCACATCATGGCTAAATTATCAGACTGCTTATCCAGCATCTGGTACTGGAAAGGTTAGTGTGCAAATTAAAGCATATGGGATTGGGAGTAATATATTAACATAGATTGACAGGAAACAGAGTCGGAATAAATGAATCTTTTGCCAAGTGGCAGGCAGTGACTGGAGAGGTCACATAGGGATCAGTGCTTAGGCCCCAGCTATTCACAATATACATCCATGATTTGAATGAGGGAACTAATTGTCACATTTTCAAGTTTGCTGATGACACAAAACTTGGTGGGAATGTGAGCTGTGAGGAGGATGTAAAGAAGTTTCAAGGTGATTGAGACAAGTTAGGTGAGTGGATAAATATATGGCAGATGCAGAATAATGTGGATAAATGTGACATTATCTACTTTGAATGGAGAAACAGAGTGGAAGGGTATTATTTAAAGTGATAGATTGGGACATGTTGATGTACAAAGAGATCTCGGTGTTCTTGTACACCAGTCACTGAAAGCAAGCATGCAGATACAGCAAACAGTTAGGAAGATACATGATACCTAGTCCTTCACTGCAAGAGAGCTTGAGCATGGATTTCATTTTGCATCTGCACGGGGACACGGTGAGACCACACCTGGGGTATTGTGTGCTGTCTTTGTCTCTTTATCTGAGAAAGGATAAACTTGTCACAGAGGGAGTGCAGCAAAAGTTCACCAGATTGATTCCTGGGGTGGCAGGATTGTCATATGGGGAGAGATTGGGTCGACTGGAATTTAGAAAAATTAGAATGATCTAATTGAAATGTATAAAATTCTATCAGCTGAATTTGGAACACTGTGTTCAGTTCTAGAACATAGAACATAGAACATTACAGCGCAGAACAGGCCCTTTGGACCTCGATGTTGCGCCAACCAATTAAGAAAAAGCAATGACCCTCTAATCTAAACCATTCCCTTTTCATCCATAAACCTATCCACGGACCTCTTAAACGCCCCAAACTTGGCGCATCTACAACCGCAGCAGGCAGGGCATTCCATACCCTTTACCACCCTCTGGGTAAAGAACCTACCTCTGACATCCGTCCTACAACTACCACCCCTTAATTTAAAGCTATGTCCCCTCGTGCTAGCTTTCTCCATCCTAGGGAAAAGGCTATCACTGTCCACTCTATCTAAACCTCTAATCATCTTGTATGTTTCAATAAAGTCTCCTCTTAGCCACCTTCTTTCTAACAAAAACAACCTCAAATCTCAGTCTCTCTTCATAAGACCTGTCTTCCATACCAGGCAACATCCTGGTAAACCTCCTCTGCACCCTCTCCAATGCCTCCACATCTTTCTTATAATGTGGGGACCAGAACTGTACACAATACTCCGCGGCCGCACCAGAGTTTTGTACAGTTTGGTCGCCTTACTAGCGGAGACTCTGGAGAGAATGCAGAGGAAGTTTACCAGGATGCTGCCTGGTATGGAACGTCTGAGTTATGAGGAGAGATTAGGCAAATTGGGACTGTTTTCCTTAGAAAGACGTAGAACATAGAACATAGAACAATACAGCACAAACAGCCCCTTTGGCCCACGAGTTGCGCTGATTACATCTACCAATCCACAGACCTATCTATAACCCCCTAGACTTAGAGGAGATCTAATAGAGGTGTACAAGATTATGAGGGGTATAGATAGAGTAAACAGGGTTAAGCTTTTTCCTACGATGGACTCAAATAGCACGAGGGGTCACGGGCTTAGGATGAGGAGGGTAAGGTATAATTTGGATCCTAGGGGGAGTTTTTTCACACAGAGGGTGGTGGGGGTATGGAATGCACTGACAAGTAAAGTGGTGGAGGCAGGTACTCTGGAGTTATTTAAGAAATACTTAGATGGGCACATGAACAGAATAGGAATGGAGGGGAATAGAAAACTGATTTAAAAATAGAGATCATGAGCCTTGGGAGTCCCTGGGAAGTGTGTAAATAGATGATGATATTGATGTACTTGTTTTTATCCTACAGGTGCTTTGGTCCACCTTGTTGTCTAACGAGGGGCATACACGTGATGGGTCGTGAGAGGGCTGCTCTTGGATTTTTTTCGAGAGTATCCTAGTGCTTCACGTCGTTAGTGTACGCTTGACCTGGACTATTTGATGGGCAACACGACAGCTCAGTGACTATCGCTGTGCTGTGCAGATACATGGATTTGGGCCTGTGTCTGTGGGAGTTTGCGCATTCTCCCCGTGCTTGCGTGGGTTTTCTCCGGGTGCTCCGGTTTCCTCCCACATCCCAAAGATGTGCTCTTAGGCTAATTGGCAAAACAAATTCTCCCTAAATTGTCTCAAATTTAGTTTTTAATCCATAGATCTATAAACATGGACAGGGATCGCAGGTAGAGGTGGGAACATCGGAGTGGCAGCGTGGGCTCTTTGGGCCGAAGGGCCTGTTTCCCGTACTGTTTTGTTCTTTGTTCATATGAGGAGAGATTGGGTAGACTGGAATTTAGAAAAATTAGAATGATCTAATTGAAATGTATAAAATTCTATCAGCCAGACAGACAGGGATATTGTTTCCTTTGGCTAGTGAGGGGATGGAGGGTGTGGTGACAGGTACCAGAATGTCTCCAACAACGGGTCACAGTCCCAGGATAGGCAGGCGGGGGGGGGTCGGCCATTTAGGAATGAGGTGAGGAGAAATGTCTTCACTCAGAGGGTAGTGAACATGTGAAATTCTCTGCAACGGAAAGCCGTGGAGGCCAAGTCACTGAATATTTTCATGAAGAAACTAGATAGATTTCTATTGTCTGAGGGTGTAAAGCGGAATGGGGAGATTGTTGTAGTGTGGTATGGTGTTAGAGGGTCAGCCATGATGGTATTGAATGGTGGGAAGACTCACGGGGCTGAATGGCTCTTCCTGCTCCTGGTTTCAATGCTGTTTACTGTTGCTCTCCCTGTCTGAGATTAAGTCAATCTACCTGCAAACTTTGTCACACTCAGCTGAGTTTTTGCTCACATGCTGATCAAACCCTGGTCCAGATTCGATCATTCCAATGACACCAAATGTCACCAAAGTCGGAGGAGTGGTAGATAGCGAAGAGGAGTGTTCTAGTTTGCAGAGAGACTTGGACAAGTGGCAGAGCTGGGCCGAGAGGTGGCAAATGGAGTTTAATGTGGAAAAGTGTGAGGTAATTCACTTTGGCAGGAAAAACAAGTGTGTAGAGTATAGGGCTAATTGTAGGACTCTTAATAGTGTTGATGAACAGAGAGATCTTGGTGTATGTGTGCATAGATCCCTGAAAGTAGGCAGTCAAGTCGAGAAAGTTGTTAAGAAGGCATACGGAGTCTTAGCTTTTATTGGTAGGGGGATTGAATTTCGGAGCCGCAACGTCATGTTGCAACTGTACAAAACTCTAGTGCGGCCGCACTTGGAGTATTGTGTGCAGTTCTGGTCCCCACATTATAAGAAAGATGTGGAGGCATTGGAGAGGGTACAGAGGAGGTTTACCAGGATGTTGCCTGGTATGAAGGCAGGTCTTATGAAGAGAGACTGAGATTTGAGGTTGTTTTGTTAGAAAGAAGGCGGCTAAGAGGAGACCTTATTGAAACATATAAGATGATTAGAGGTTTAGATAGGGTGGACAGTGATAGCCTTTTTCCTAGGATGGAGAAAGCTAGCATGAGGGGACATAGCTTTAAATTAAGGGGTGGTGGTTTTAGGACAGATGTCAGAGATAGGTTCTTTACCCAGAGGGTGGTAAGGGTATGGAATGCCCTGCCTGCATCAGTAAGATGCGCCAAGTTTGGTGGCGTTTAAGAGGTTAGTAGATAAGTTTATGGATGAAAAGGGAATGGTTTAGGTTAGAGGGTCACTGCTTGTTCCTAATTGGTCGGTGCAACATCGAAGGCCGAAGGGCCTGTTCTGCGCTGTAATGTTCTATGTTCTATGTTCTAATGCAGTCTCCCATTCTACTCTCTGTTAGTCTGAAATCATCCCAAACTCTGCAGTTTGCATCTTAACTTGTTCCAAAGCCCATTCGCCTGTCACTCCTCTGCTCGCTGACTCACATCGGCTTCCTGATTAAGCAATGGTTTCATTATAAAATTCTCATCCAGGTTTTCCAATCCCTGAACGGCCTTGCCCCCCTCCCCTTTCCTTCCCTCCTCCCCCCACTATCCCTGCAATCTCCTCCCGCTCCAGATTTAGAGATATTTGTGCTCTCCCAGTTTGGACCTCCTGTATTACTGATTATCATTCCTTCATCATCAGTGACTGTTTCCTGAACCCTAACTCTGCAGAATTCCCTCTCAACACCTCTCCGCCTCACTTTTCTCCTTTTAGTCACTTCCTGAAACTCACCTCTTTGACCAAGTTTTGGTCATCTGACCTATTACCTGCTTATGTGGTTAGGAGTCACATTTCCTTTTATAACGTCCTGTAAAGCATCTGGGAATGTTTCATATTTATTCAGAAAGAATGCTCCTAATTGTGGGGGAGTCTAGAACTAGGGGCAATGTTTTAGAACTGAGATGAGGAGAAATTTCTTCACCAAGAGAATGGTGAATGTGTGGAATTCTCTACCATAGAAAGAGCAAAATATTGTGTGATTTCAAGAAGAAATTATATATAGCTCTTGGGGCTAAAGGCATCAAGGGATACGGAGGAAAGGGGATCAAGAGATTGAATTAGATGATCAGCTATGATCATAATGAATGGTAGAGCAGGCTCGAAGGGCTGAATGGCCTCCTCTTGTTTCTAGTTTCTATATGACACTTTAACAAAGTTATTTGTTGTTATCCAATCGAATTCCATTCCATATAACATTTAAAATCCCATCCTAGTCTAATTGCACTATCCCCCTCACCCTCCCATATCCTATAGTATTCTACCCAGTCTAATTGGATGCCTCTGTTCAACTCCCCATATCTCCAATCTGCTGAGTTGGTGTAATGGTCTCACCCAATCTCAATGTGCTGGGAGCAGTTTTCACCTCATCTGATCCTGGCCATGATTAGGACCTTATTACTGGCCAAAGGTGCAGCAGAATGCACCAAGAGTACGCAAGGTTCACATTTTGAGGATGAGCTCCCCTCCCCGCACACACAGCTCAATTCCTCACTTCTTTTAGTTCTGAGGTTCTCTCTATTTCTGGAACCAGATTTTGACTGTGAAGACAAACCCAAAATATTTATTCAAAGCTTCATTCCCCATGGTCATTTCTCCTGTCTGTTTCTAAGGGAACAATGTTTGCTTTAGCTACTCTCTTCCTTTTATATCATCTCTTTCTACTTGTGTGCAGTTCTGGTCGCCTCATTATAGGAAGGATGTAGAGGCTATTGAGAGAGTTCAGAGATTTACAAGGATGCTGCCTGGATTGGGAGGCAGGCCTTATGAAGATAGGTTGACGGAGCTGGGACTCTTCTCAGTGGAGAGACGTAGGTTGAGAGGCGACCTGATAGAGGTTTATAAAATGTTGAGAGGAATAGATAGGGTGGACTCTCAGAGACTATTTCCCCGAGCTGAAATGGTCACTACAAGAGGACACAGATTTAAGGTGCAGGGAAGCAAATACAGAGGGGATGTTAGGGGTAGGTTTTTCACTCAGAGGGTGGTGAGTGAATGGAATCGGCTGCTGTCGGAGATTGTTGAGGCAAACTCACTGGGGTCTTTTAAAAGACTTCTGGATGAGTATATGGAAGCGAATAGCATAGGGGGTTATATAAAGATGTGGATTGGTAGATGTGATCGGCGCAACTCGTGGGCCAAAGGGCCTGTTTGTGCTGTATTGTTCTATGTTCTACATTCTATGTACTTGCAAAAGCTCTTAGAATCTGTTTGTGTGTTTCTGGCTAGTTCACTCATTCTATTTTTCCCACATTATGCTGGTCTTTCAATGATTTCTAAAACACTCCTGATGCTCAGATTTGCTACTGCACTTTGCAACTTTGGAAGCTTTTCTTTTGATCCTGAATTTTCCCACTGATCAGTTACCTCCATTGCTTTTAGACTATTAGCCAGTTCTCCTCTCATACCTATGTAATTAGCTTTTTAAGGTTAAGACTTTTGTTTGTGCCTTACGTTCATCACTTTCAAACTTAATATGGAATGGAAGTATATTATGATCACTATTTCCAGATGGATTTGTTATCACAACATTACTGATTAACTCCGCTTCATTACACAATACTGGATCTAAGATCAATTTACCCCTAGTTGATTCCCCAATGTATTGCTTCAAGAAATTCTACAAACTTATCCTCTAGACACTAGTGCTTGTTTAATTGTCTATCAGATTAAAATCTCCCATTTCTGACAACTGTTTTTTTTTTACAAGCTCTGATAATTTAAGAGTCTGTTCAGTGGTATAATAACTGTTACTTACACTTCCACTCGTGTTGTCCAATTCTCCCTATTCTTCAGTTGCACCCATGCTGATTCTTTTTTAACTTGAACATAGAACATTACAGCACAGAACAGGCCCTTCGGCCTTCGATGTTGCGCCAACCAATATAAAAAGCAATGCCCCTCCAAACTAAACCATTCCCTTCTCTTCCATATACTTATCAACTAAGCTCTTAAACGCCACCAAACTTGGAGCATCTACAACTGCTGCAGGCAGGGCATTCCACTCCCGAACCACCCTTTGGGTAAAGAACCTACTCTGATATCCGTCCTATAACTATCACCCCTTAATTTAAAGCTGTGTCCCCTCGTGCTAGCTTTCTCCATCCTAGGAAAAAGGCTATCACTGCCCACCCTATCTAAACATCTAATCATCTTATATGTTTCGATAAGGTCCCCTCTTAGCCGCCTCCTTTCTAACGAAAACAACCTCAAATCCCTCAGCCTCTCTTCATAAGACTTGCCCTCCATACCAGGCAACATCCTGGTAAACCTCCTCTGTACCCTCTCCAATGCCGCCACATCTTTCTTATAATGTGGGGACCAGAACTGCACACAATACTCCAAGTGCGGCCGCACTAGAGTTTTGTACAGTTGCAACATGACGTTGCGGCTCCGAAGTTCAATTGAAGGAGGCCATTCTGCCCATTGTCACATCAATTCTCCTAAATAGCACCTTACCAAGCCCACCTCCCATCCTACCCCCGTAACCCCTGCATTTACCATGGCGAATCCACTTAACAAAGAACAAAACAGCCCGGGAAACAGGCCCTTCGGCCCAATGAGCCCACGCCGCCACCCCAATTTTACCACTTCTACCCGTGATCCCTGTCTATGTTTATAGACCTATGGATTGAAACCAAATTTGAGACAATTTAGGGAGAATTTGTTCTGCCAAAGAGCACATCTTTTGGATGTGGAAGGAAACCGGAGCACCCGGAGAAAACCCGCGCAAGCATGGGGAGAATGCTCAAACTCCCACAGACACAGGTCCAAATCCATGTGTCTGCACAGCACAGCGATAGTCTCTGGGCTGTCGTGTTGCCCATCAAATGGTCCAGGTCAAGCATACACTAACGACATGAAACACTAGGATACTCTCGAAAAAAATCAAAGAGCAGCCCTCTCACGACCCATTGCATGTATGCTGCTCGTTAGACAACAAAGTGAACCAAAGCACCTGTAGGATAAAAACAAATACATCAATATCATCATCTATTTACACACTTCCCAGGGACTCCCAAGGCTCATGATCCCTATTTAAATCAGTTTTCTATACCCCTCCATTCCCATTCTGTTCATGTGCCCATGTAAGTATTTCTTAAATAACTCCAGACTGCCTGCCTCCACCACTTTACTTGGCAGCGCATTCCATACCCTCACCACGCTCTGTGTGAAAAAACTCCTCTAGCATCCAAATTATATCTTACCCCCCTCACCCCTGAGCCTCGTGCTATTTGAGTCCATCCTAGGAAAAAGCTTAACCCTGTTTACTCTATCTATCCCCTTCATAATCTTGTACACCTCTATTAGATTTCCTCTAAGTCTACGTCTTTCTAAGGAAAACAGTCCCAATTTGCCTAATCTCTCCTCGTAACTCAGACCTTCCATACCAGGCAGCATCCTGGTAAACCTCCTCTGCACTCTCTCCAGTCTCCACGTCCTTCCGGTAGTAAGGCGACCAGAACTGGACGCAGTATTCCAAATGAGGTCTAACCAGCGTTTTATACAACTGCAACATTAAAGGCCAGCTCTTGTACTCTATACCCCTTCCTATAAAGGCTGGCATACTATATGCTTTCTTCACAACCTTCTCCACTTGCTCTGCCACCTTCAGAGACTTGTTCACCTGCACCCCAGGTCCCTCTGCATTTCTATACTCTTAATAGGTCTACCCTTTATCATATACCTCCCCCTACATTCTTTCTCCCGAAATGCATCACCTCACATTTATCAGGATTGAATTCCATCTGCCATCTGTCTGCCCAAGCTACCAGCCTATCTATGTCCTGCTGCATCGCCTGACAATGCTCCTCACTATCCGCAAGTCCAGCCATCTTTGTATCGTCTGCAAACTTGCTGATCACTCCACTTACTCCCTCTTCCAAGTCATTTATATATATTACAAATAGAAGAGGTCCCAGTACCGAGTCCTGCGGCACACCACTAGTGACCAACCTCCAGCTAGAGAAACACCCTTCCACTGTTACTCTCTGTCTCCTATTACCAAGCCAGTTACTTATCCATCTAGCTACCTGTCCTTGTATCCCATTTGCCTTGACCTTCTCGACTAACCTCCCATGAGGGACTTTGTCAAACGCCTTACTAAAATCCATATAGACGACATCAACGGCTCGCCCTTCGTCCACCATTTTCGTCACCTCCTCAAAAAATTCTACCAGATTTGTAAGGCACAACCTCCCCTTAACAAATCCATGCTGCGTATCCCTAATCAGATCGCAACGCTCCAAGTGCCTATACATCCTATCTCTAAGAATCCCCTCCAACAGCTTCCCTACCACTGACGTCAAACTCACCGGCCTATAATTTCCAGGGTTATCCCTACTACCCTTTTTAAACAACGGTACAACATTAGCTATTCTCCAGTCCTCTGGGACCTCACCTGTGTCCAAGGAAGAGACAAAGATTTGCGTCAGAGGCCCAGCAATTTCACCTCGCACCTCCCTAAGCAGCCTGGGATAAATGCCATCAGGCCCTGGAGATTTATCAGTTTTAATGCTACCTAGAAGCTCTAACACTTCCTCCCTCGGTATGGATATTTCCCTCAACTGGTCCACAGCTCCCTCAGAGACAGGCGCTGTCAACAAGCCCCTCTCCTTCGTGAATTCTGATGCAAAGTATTCATTCAGGATCTCTGCCATTCCCTCGGGCTCTAAGCACAGTTCCCCTCCTCTGTCCCTAAGACGTCCGATTTTTTCTCTAGGCTGATACCAGAGATGAGGGCGTTGGATTATGAGGAGAGACTGAATAGGCTAGGTTTGTACTCTTTGGAGTTTAGAAGGCTGAGGGGGGGATCTTATAGAGACATATAAGATAATGAAGGGGATGGATAGGTTAGAGGTTGAGAGACTCTTCCCGCTTAGCAAAGATAGAAGGACTAGAGGGCACAGCCTCAAGATTAGGCGGTGGGCGGGGGGGGGCGGTTCAGATCGGAGTTACGAGGGGTTTCTTCACGCAAAGGTTGGTGAATCTTTAGAATTCTCTGCCTGATGAGGTGGTGGAGGCTTCCTTGCTGAATATGTTCAAGTCAAGAATGGATAGGTTTTTGATTGACAAGGGAATTAAGGGTTACGGGGAGAAAGCAGGAAAGTGGTACTGAACCACTACAGATCAGTCATGATCTTATTGAATGGTGGGGCAGGCTCAAGGGGCTGGATGGCCGACTCCTGCTCCTATTTCTTATGTTTCATTAGATTCTATGACCACTTCAGAGATTAGTGGACAATTAGGGTTAGTGGCATCAAAAGAAGACCTCAACATAATTTCAAAGGAGTAAAAATGTGAACTCCTCCAGTTTATATTTAAGAATGAATCAAGCAGAAACTACTGGCGCTGGTGCAATTAGCTGTGCAAGTTAGTAAACTTCTTCCTTATGCTCCTGCAGCTTTGCTGAGCCTGTATCTCAAAGAGATCCATTCTCCAGTTCAATGAAGTTGACATACTCACAGGTTGTTCATGAACTCACTGTGTGTAGGCGATTTTTAACAGTGTGCCAATCTCCTAGCACTGTTAATTCACTTTTCCAAATGTAGAGTCCCATTCCTTCAGACTGAGATTTTACAAAAATAAAAAAAAAATTCATTTTGAATGCCAGCTATCTTTCCCTTTAATTCACTTTCCGGATAAGGTGATAAATTAAATATTCAAACTAAGTTTCCTGATGACACTGGTATGCTTTAGAAGGATTCTTCTACTTGGATACACACTTGCTTGCCCTGCCCATAAAGGTCCTAGATCACCAATACAGGATTGCTAAAGATTACCAGCTTAAAGGATAAGAAAGGCAAATAACTGGTGCTGAGTATTCATCACTAACTACAAAATCCAAGTCAATATTTTTCGAAAGGGTCCCTTAATCATAGCTTGCTGCATGCAAAATTCTCATCATCACCTGAAATCTGTGCCATCTGTGTATGAACCCTCCTTATGCTATCAAAAGGAATAGGACTGACCTATCTCAATTTAATCACTATCCTTGCTATTTTGAGAAAAAGAAAACACTCCCAGATTACAAACGCTTTTAAAATCAAGAAAATGGGAAATCATTCAAGAAGTACAATACTTTAGAATATCTACAAGCTAACCCTATCTCGTAAATTTTATTGGATATAAATCTTTTCTACATTCTAGCCGACTGTAATATTACAGTCTGCACTCTCTCCTTTCCTTCTCCCTGGTATATTCTATGAATAGTATGCTTCATGTAAGAAATACATTTTTACTATATCCCAGTACACACAACAATAATCAAATCATTCTCCCCTATATACTCTATGAACAGTATGCTCTATCTGTATAATGTACAAGAGACAATACTTTCACTGCGTCCCAATACACGTGACAATAATCAAATATGTATATAGTTTGCTTATCTTCATCTCGATATCTTTTACTTTCTCTTCATTTCCTCCTGAGAATATCTCAGCCATCTTCAAACACCAAGATGCTTATCAGCAATCGTATTTCTGGATCAGCTAATCTTTCATTTCTGATGATGCAATTTTATCTGCAGTGCACACAACTATTCCATTCTTAAAGACCACAATAACGCTTATGTCTGAAAAGTTTTTATTTTGTTTTCATTACTCCTGAACATTCCTTCAAGCCATAACGCTCCAGGTGATGCACGTGTTGAGTGCTCAGGTCAGATTAACAAAATTTTAGGTTCTAAATTACAATTTTGTTGAGCCTTCAGAGACAGAATTGGAAAAATACTAAAGAAGTCAGAGTAACATCCACACATATAATGGAGATACCATTTCCATGCAATGGCAGGCAAGATGTAAAAAGCCACCCAAAAATCATCACACATTTATACACCAAATTAATTTGTTATCAGAAAAAGTACTATGTAATAAATCTGTACATCCAAATAAATTTGGGTTCTACGCCTAAAGTTACATTATAAGGTTATATACATTTATTACCCCCTTTCATATTATCTTAAGTAAAGCCTTCATTCCCACCGCAACAGAAAACAAGACTAAGCTGCAAGACTAACTCTTGGAGAGAAGGAAAAGAAAAACAAGAAAATCAGTTTATACGCCCAATTAAAATATTTCACTTAGAGCTTTCTAATAAAAACCATCAACAGATCACCAGCCTTTCAAACTGTACACTCGGGTTTTTTACTGTATGCTAACTACCGTGAAGTTCAGTGCAGACAATCATCTCTGTCCCTAAGTCTTCACTCTTTGGATGGACTAAAGCCGAGAACTAATTTATAACTTGTATCTCAGACTTGATGTACAGAAATTGAATTGGTCCAATTATAATCACAACTGATGCTCCTCCTATCACTGAAGATAATATATAAACTGTGTCAGATTTACAAATTAAAATAAATGCAATAAGCTCCCATTGATAAAGTACAAAAAAACATAGCAGGTTTGTGAGCAATAGTCCCAGAAACTCAAATGCTCAGCTATTCTACAGTTACCTTCTTGATCTGTTTGGAAAGGTAACCGTCTCAGAATGGAGGCTCAATTAACTTTTATCTAGTCAGGTTTTCCCCTCCTCAATGGAACAAATGATATTAAATAAACTGTTTGTCCTCTTCATTGAAGAGAGCTAGTCTATTCTTCATTAATAAGCTATGTTTTATGTGGGAAGATTAGCACTGTATTGTAGTAATGCTTACTGCATATAATCCAAGCTTTTGCTGAACAGTTGGTTAAAGCAGTCAATATGAGCTCAGGATCAAGGGAAACAGATGTTGCTTTAAGCTTCCATGAATGGAACCCACACTTTACCCAGTGTTAACCCAATGTCTTCTTGCAGTTTAAACTGTGCAAGTTCCAGCCTAATGAACAAAAAGCAGTAAGTGATCCTCAGCTCCCTGGGTCTCTGGCCTTTGTTAGTCAATTTTCACATTGGTGTAGATCTTTCGGACAAAGGCACTTGTTCCCATATAACCAACAGCACCTGGAAAAAAAGAATATGTTGTTACGGGGTGAGTATCTATTTATCTGTAGGATCTGTATAACAGCAAAGAATCTGCCCGTTCATTTGTATCTAATTTATGTCAGTTCTGATTTATAATAAAGTAAAAATTGCTGCGCCTCTGACGCAAATCTTTGTCTCTTCCTCGGACACAGGTGAGGTCCCAGAGGACTGGAGAATAGCTAATGTTGTACCGTTGTTTAAAAAGGGTAGTAGGGATAACCCTGGAAATTATAGGCCGGTGAGTTTGATGTCAGTGGTAGGGAAGCTGATGGAGGGGATTCTCAGAGATAGGATGTATAGGCACTGAGAGCATGGCGATCTGATTAGGGATACGCAGCATGGATTTGTTAATAGAACATAGAACATAGAACTTACAGCACAGAACAGGCCCTTCGGCCTTCGATGTTGCGCCAACCAATATAAAAAGCAATGACCCTCCAAACTAAACAATTCCCTTCTCTTCCATATACTTATCAACTAACCTCTTAAACGCCACCAAACTTGGTGCATCTACAACTGCTGCAGGCAGGGCATTCCCCTCCCGAACCACCCTTTGGGTAAAGAACCTACCTCTGATATCCGTCCTATAACTATCACCCCTTAATTTAAAGCTGTGTCCCCTCGTGCTAGCTTTCTCCATCCTAGAAAAAGGCTATCACTGTCCACCCTATCTAAACCTCTAATCATCTTATATGTTTCGATTAGGTCCCCTCTTAGCCGCCTCCTTTCTAACGAAAACAACCTCAAATTCCTCAGCCTCTCTTCATAAGACCTGCCCTCCATACCAGGCAACATCCTGGTAAACTCCTCTGTACCCTCTCCAATGCCTCCACATCTTTCTTATAATGTGGGGACCAGAACTGCACACAATACTCCAAGTGCGGCTGCACCAGAGTTTTGTACAGTTGCAACATGACGTTGCGGCTCCGAAATTCAATCCCTCTACCAATAAAAGCCAAGACTCCATATGCCTTCCTAACAACCTTCTCGACCTGACTGCCTACTTTCAGGGATCTATGCACCTACACACCAAGATCCCTCTGTTCATCTAGACTACTAAGAATCCTACCATTTGCCCTATACTCTACACATTTATTATTTCTGCAATAGTGCATTACCTCACACTTTTCCACATTAAACTCCATTTGCCACCTCTCGGCCCAGCTCTGCAACTTGTCCAAGTCCCTCTGCAAACTATAACACCCCTCTTCACTATCTACCACTCCACCGACTTTAGTGTCATCTGAAAATTTACTAATCCATCCTTCAATACCCTCATCCAGATCATTTATAAAAATTACAAACAGCAGGGGCCCCAAAACAGACCCCTGGGGTACACCACTTGTCACCGAACTCCAAGATGAATATCTCCCATCAACCACCACCCTCTGTCTTCTATCTGCTAGCAATTCCTAACCCAATTAGCTAAATCACCCTCTATCCCATACATCTGCATTTTCTGCAGAAGTCTTCCATGGGCCACCTTATCAAACGCCTTACTAAAGTCCATATATACCACATCAACCGCCTTACCCACATCCACCTCCTTAGTCACTTTTTCAAAAAACTCAATGAGGTTAGTAAGGCACGACCTACCCTTCACAAAACCATGCTATCTCCAATCCATTCATTACTCTCTAAATAACTATAAATCCTATCCCTAATTATTCTCTCCAACACTTTGCCCACCACAGAAGTAAGACTCACTGGCCTATAATTCCCTGGAAGGTCTCTCTTCCCCTTCTTGAACAATGGGACCACATTCGCTATCCTCCAGTCCTCCGGAACCACATCCGTACCAACGACGACCTGAAGATCAGAGCCAGAGGCTCTGCAATCTCCTCTCTTGCCTCCCAGAGAATCCTAGGGTAAATCCCGTCCGGCCCAGGGGACTTATCTAACTTCAAACCCTCGAGAATATCTAGCACATCCTCCCTATCTACTTCGATACCTTCCAGTTTGCTACCCTGTACCTCAGTGTTCTCCATAACTACATTTACATCAACCTGCGTGAATACCGAAGAGAAATATTTATTCAGTACCGCTCCAATTCTCCTCAGGCTCCACGCACAACTTCCCACTGCTGTCTATGACTGGCCCTAATCTTGTCCTAACCAATCTTCTATTCTTAACATATCTAAAGAAAGCTTTAGGATTCTCCTTAATCCTATCAGCCAAAGTCTTCTCGTGTCCTCTCTTAGCTCTCCTCAATTCACTCTTTAGCTCCCTCCTGGCTAATCTATAGCTATCCATTGCACTAACCGAGCCTTCAATCCTCATCCTGACATAAGCCTCCTTTTTCCTTTTAACCAGCAAATCAACTTTTTTCGTACACCAAGGTTCTCTTACTCGACCATTTCCTCCTTGCCTGACAGGGACATACTTATCAAGGACTCGCAGCAGCTGCTCCTTGAATAAGCTCCACATTCCAGATGTTCCCAGTCCCTGTAGGTTCCTAGTCCAATCTATGCACCCTAATTCTCTCCTGATGGCCTCATAATTATCCTCCCCCAGCTATAACTACTGCCCCCAGCTTCATGCCTATCCCTATCCATCACTAAGGTGAACGTAACCGAATTAAGGGGAGGTCGTGCCTTACAAATCTGGTAGAATTTTTTTAGAAGGTAATGGAAACGGTCGGTGAAGGGCGACCCGTTGATGTTGTCTATTTGGATTTCAGTAAGGCATTTGACGAAGTCCCTCATGGGAGGTTAGTCAAGAAGGTCAAAGCAAATGGGATACAAGGACAGGTAGCTAGATGGATAAGTAACTGGCTTGGTAATAGGAGACAGAGTGTAATAGTGGAAGGGTGTTTCTCTAGCTGGAGGTCAGTCACTAGCGGTGTGCCGCAGGGCTCGGTACTGGGACCTCTTCTATTTGTAATATATACAAATGACTTGGAAGAGGGAGTAAGTGGAGTGATCAGCAAGTTTGCAGACGATACAAAGATGGCTGGACTTGCGGATAGTGAGGAGCATTGTCAGGCGATGCAGCAGGACATAGATAGGCTGGTAGCTTGGGCAGATAGATGGCAGATGGAATTCAATCCTGATAAATGTGAGGTGATGCATTTGGGGAGAAAGAATGTAGGGGGGAGGTATATGATAAAGGGTAGACCTATTAAGAGTATAGAAACGCAGAGGGACCTGGGGGTGCAGGTGAACAAGTCTCTGAAGGTGGCAGAGCAAGTGGAGAAGGTTGTGAAGAAAGCATATAGTATGCTAGCCTTTATAGGAAGGGGTATAGAGTACAAGAGCTGGCCTTTAATGTTGCAGTTGTAAAACGCTGGTTAGACCTCATTTGGAATACTGCGTCCAGTTCTGGTTGCCTTACTACCGGAAGGACGTGGAGACTCTGGAGAGAGTGCAGAGGATGTTTACCAGGATGCTGCGTAGTATGGAAGGTCTGGGTTACGAGGAGAGATTAGGCAAATTGGGACTGTTTTCCTTAGAAAGACGTAGGCTTAGAGAAGATCTGATAGAGGTGTACAAGATTTTGAAGGGGATAGATAAACAGGGTTAAGCTTTTTCCTAGGATGGACTCAAATAGCACGAGGTGTCACGGGCTTAGGGTGAGGGGGGTAAGGTATAATTTGGATGCTAGAGGGAGTTTTTTCACACAGAGGGTGGTGGGGGTATGGAATGCGCTGCCAAGTAAAGTGGTGGAGGCAGGTACTCTGGAGTTATTTAAGAAATACTTAGATGGGCACATGAACAGAATGGGAATGGAGGGGTATAGAAAACTGATTTAAAATAGGGATCGTGAGCCTTGGGAGTCCCTGGGAAGTGTGTAAATAGATGATGATATTGATGTACTTGTTTTTATCCTACAGGTGGTTTGGTCCACCTTGTTGTCTAACGAGGGGCATACACGCGATGGGTCGTGAGAGGGCTGCTCTTGGATCTTTTGAGAGTATCCTAGTGCTTCACGTCGTTAGTGTACGCTTGACCTGGACCATTTGATGGGCAACACGACAGCTCAGTGACTATCGCTGTGCTGTGCAGATACATGGATTTGGGCCTGTGTCTGTGGGAGTTTGCGCATTCTCCCCGTGCTTGCGTGGGTTTTCTCCGGGTGCTCCGGTTTCCTCCCACATCCCAAAGATGTGCTCTTAGGCTAATTGGCAAAACAAATTCTCCCTAAATTGTCTCAAATTTGGTTTTTAACCCATAGATCTATAAACATGGACAGGGATCGTGGGTAGAGGTGGGAACATTGGGGTGGCAGTGCGGGCTCGTTGGGCCGAAGGGCCTGTTTCCCGTGCTGTTTTGTTCTTTGTAACTGGAATTTTGTTGGTAACATTCATTTTGGGGTTACTGAGTACATTGCTTATTTTGATTTGGATACTGATATTCAATTACTGGCAATGTAAAATGGTTTTGCATCACTAACAATACATGATACCACACAAGGGGTCATTGGACAAGACTGTGATTCAGTTTGGGGGTAATATGAGCACCAAGAAAAGGTCATTTAATCCCACGAGTCTTTTCTACAATTCCTATACTATACTATTTATGGTTAACAAAAATCCATTAATCTCAATGGCCCTATGTCAACTGCTGTTTGCAGAAGAGAGATTTAAAATTCTAATGCCTTTGTGTGTGTAGAAATGTTTGCTATTTTCCTCCTAACTCTAATTTTCACTGTATGCCCCCTTGTCCTAAATCCCGGAGAGATAGTTCCTATCGACTCTACTCATTTCCAATAATATGTCTGGTGCCCAAAATTGATCTCAGTATTCCAGATGTTATCCAAGGAATCTTGAAGCATGACTTCCACCCCAATGTGTTCCATACATCTATACATAAAGTCCAGCATGCCACTATTTTAAAATTATTCTTGTTACCGGTTTGTGACATTTTAAATGATCTACTTGGACTCTGAATCTCTTTGATATTCACCAAGCCAGGCAATTTCCACAGTAACTAAACACAGCTACCTGAGCTCTCCGCTGAATTGTATCAGAGGCAGTCTTCAATGATGTGAGTCACTAATTAGGGTGCATCACAGCCGCAGCACAGGTTCCTGGCAAGGACCCACTGTGCCGATTTGCCGCACAGAGACCTTGATCATTGCGGAAGCAATTCAGTGCTCAATGGTGGCAGGTTGAAGCTGGGAGGGTGGGCTGTGGGACCTGTGTTGAGGAAGTGTTTTTAACTGATAGTATGTGGGGTTCCATTCCATAAGACTTTACGAAATAGAAATAGGAGGCCATTTAGCCCCTTGAATTTTTTTGAAGATGTGACTAAACACATTGATGAAGGAAGAGCAGTAGATGTAGTATATATGGACTTCAGCAAGGCATTTGATAAGTGCCCCAGGCAAGGCTTATTGAGAAAGTGAGGGGGCATGGAATCCAAGGGGACATTGCTTTGTGGACCCTGAACTGGCTTGCCCACAGAAGGCACAGAGTGGTTATAAATGGGTCATATTTTGCTTGGAGGTTGGTTATCAGTGGAGTGCCCCAGGGATCTGTTCTGGGACCTTTGCTCTTTGTGATTTCTATAAATGACCTGGATGAGGACGTGGAGGGATGGGTTGGTGGGTTGGTAGGTTTTCCAATGACACAAAGGTTGGTGGTTTTGTGGATGGTGTAGAGGGATGTCAGGAGTTGCAGTGAGACATTGATAGGATGCAAGACTAGGTGCAGAAATGGCAGATGGACTTCAACCCAGATAAGTGTGAAGTGATTCATTTGGCAGGTCAAATGGGATGGCAGAATACAATACTAATGGTAGGACTCTTGGCAGTGTGGAAGATCAGAAGGATCTCGGGGTCCGAGTTCATAGGACACTTCAAGCATCTGCTCTGGTTGAAGCTGTGGTTAAGAAGGCATATGGTGTACTGGCCTTCATCAATCGAGGAACTGAATTTAGGAGTTGTGAGGTAATGTTGCAGCTATATAGGACCCCATTTGGAGTACTGTGCTCAGTTCTGGTCGCCTCATTACAGGAAGGACGCGGAAGCCATTGCAGAGATTAACAAGAATGTTGCCCGGATTGGGGAGCATGCTTTACGAAGATAGTTGAGGGAGCTCGTCCTTTTCTCCTTGGAGAAACGCAGGATGAGGGGTAACCTGAAGAGGTGTATAAGATGTTGAGAGGTATTGATCGAGTGGATAGTCAGAGGCTTTTTCCAAAGGCTGAAATGGTTGCCACAAGAGGATACAGGTTTAAGGTGCTGGGGAATAGGTACAGAGGAAATATCAGAAGTAAGTTTTTCAGTCAGAGAGTGATGGGTGTGTGGAATGGGCTGCCGGCAATAGTGGTGAAGGCAGATTTGACAGGGTCTTTTAAGAGACTGCTGGATGAGTATATGGAACTTAAGATATAGGGTTATAGATAAGCCTACTAATCTCTAAGGTAGGGACATATTCAGCACAACTTTGTGGGCCAAAGGGCCTGTATTGTGCTATAGTTTTTCTATGTTCTAGAATTCCCAACTTTTGACCTGCTCTTGTAGTCATTTTGTGGTCCAGTTCAGTTTCTCAATGGTAATCCATAAGATGTCAATCACGGCAGAATCAGCAATGATAATGCCATTGAATGTCAGGGGACAAGGTAGATTCTGGAGGTGGTCATTGCTGGCATTTAGAGAGGCAAAGCTTAGTTAGGGATAGTTAGCATCGCTGATTCAGAGGAAGGTAATATCGATCAAATTTGATTGAATTTTTTTGTGGTGACCAGGTACGTAGATGAGGATAGTGCAGTTGATGTAGTTTATGTAGATTTCGGCAAAGCTTTTGACGAAATCCCACATGGGACACTTACAAAGAAGGCAAACGCAAATTTGTTAAAGTGGATTCAAAATTGGCTCAGTTTTAGGAGACAGAGGGTGATGACAGAAGGCTGCTTTAGTGACTGGCTTCTAATCACTAGTGGTGTACCACAGGGATCTGTATTGGGTCCCTTATTTTTCATCATTTATAGAAACAACATACATGACCTCTGGAGAAGGTGAGAGGGCATGGGATCCAAGGGGCTTTGGCCTCGTGGATCCAGAACTGGCTTGCCGGCATTTGCCTGACAAAGACACAGTGTCGAAAGCTCGCAAATTTACTATCAAATAAATCGGTTGGATTTAAAATTGGTGTTGCTAAATTCTTACTGAGTTCTTACTACCCCAGTCCAATGCCGGCATCTCTACATCTTGCTGGCAGAAGGCAGAGAGTGGTTGTAGATGGGTCTTGTTCTGCATGGAGGTCGGTAACCAGTGGAGTGCCCCAGGGATCTGTTCTGGGACTCCTGCTGTTTGTCATTTTCATAAATGACCTGGATGAGGAAGTGGAGGGATGGCTTAGCAAGTTCGCCAACGATACAAAGATCGGTGGTGTTGTGGATGGTCTGGAGGGATGCCAAAAGTTGCAGCGAGACATAGACAGGATGCAAGACTGGGCAGAGAAGTGGCAGATGGACTTCAACACAGATAAATGTGTAGTGGTCCATTTTGGCAGGAATAATGAGATGAAGAAGTACGATATGAGGGTTAGGAGTCTTAGTTGTGTTGTAGAGCAGAAGGATCTCGGGGTCCGGGTCCATAGGACTCTTAAATCGGCCTCGCAGGTGGAGGAAGTGGTCAAGAAGGCGTACGGTGTACTGGCCTTCATTAATCGAGGAATAGAGTTTAGGAGTCTGGAGTTAATGATGCAGCTCTATAAGGCTCTTGTCAGACCCCAGTTGGAGTATTGTGCGCAGTTCTGGTCGCCTCATTATAGGAAGGATGTAGAGGCTATTGAGAGGGGTCAGAGGAGATTTACAAGGATGCTGCCTGGATTGGGAGGCAGGCCTTATGAAGATAGGTTGAGGGAGCTGGGACTCTTCTCAGTGGAGAGACGTAGGTTGAGAGGCGACCGGATAGAGATTTATAAAATGTTGAGAGGAATAGATAGGATGCACTCTCAGAGACTATTTCCCCGAGCTGAAATGGTCACTACGAGAGGACACAGATTTAAGGTGCAGGGAAGCAAATACAAAGGAGATGTCAGGGTAGGTTTTTCACTCAGAGGGTGGTGAGTGAATGGAACCGACTGCCATCGGAGGTTGTTGAGGCAAACTCACTGGGGTCTTTTAAAAGACTTCTGGATGAGTATATGGAAAAGAATAGGATAGGGGGTTATAGATAGGTCTGTGGATTGGTAGATGTGATCAGTGCAACTCGTGGGCCGAAGGTCCTGTTTGTGCTGTGTTGTTCTATGACTATAAACAGGTAGGACAAGTAAGTTTGGGGATGACACAAAAATTAGATTGGTGATTAACAGTGAGGCAGTGAGAAGATATAATGGAATGGTCAAATGGGCAAATAAGTGGCAGATGGAATTTAACCCAAAAAACTGTGAGGTGATACACTTTGGAAGGAGTAATTTGACAAGGAAATACTCAATGAATCATGGAACACCAGGAAGTTCTGTCGAACAAAGGGACCTTTGCGTGTTTGTCCACAGACTGCTGAAGGGATAGATATGTTCGTAGGCTGGTGAAAAAGGTATAAGGTACACTTGCCTTTATCAATCGAGGCATAGGTTACAAAAGCAGGGAACATTGGTGAGGTCACAGCTGGAGTACTGTGTGCAGTTCTGTTTGCCACATTATCAGAAGGATGTGACTGCATTGCAGAAGGTAAGAGGAGATTCACCGGGATGCTTCCTGAGATGTAACATTTAAATTATAAAGAGAGAATGGATAGGCTTGCGCTATTTTTGTTGGAGCAGAGAATGAGAGGCGCCCTGATCGAGGCATACAAGATTATAAGCGGCATGGACAGAGTGGATAAGGAATAGCTATTCCCCTCAGTTATAGGGAAGATACAGGCTCAAGGTGAGGGGCAGGAGGTTTAGGAGGATGTGAGGAAAATCTTTTTTTTAACCCAGAGGGTGGTGACTGTCAGAAATACGCTACCTGGAAGGTTGGGTAGAAGCAGGATGCCTCACATCCTTTAAAAAGGACCTGGATGAGCACCTGCCATTAGGTGGGAGTTCAGGCACTTCTAATGTGTTGGGACAGACTCGATGGGCCGAAGAGCCTCTTCTGTAGCGTAAGATTCTATGATTGTATGGTGTGAATGTTACTTGCAACTTAGCAGCCGAAGCCTGAATTATACCCAGTTCAGCTCAGCCAAGCTCTTCGTAAATGGAGAATAAAGTCTGAACAGTCCTATAATCTACTCCTGCTCCCGTTTCTCTGAGCAGAAGAATCTAGGGATTGAATGACATTATCCATGGAATTAAGTGCACTTCCAGGGAATTAAGCCATGATAAAGTTAACAGCATTTTGGTATAATAAATGGAGACAAAAAGGTAAGGAACATAGAACATTACAGCACATAACAGGCCCTTCGGCCTTCGATGTTGTGCCGACCAATATAAAAAGCAATGCCCCTCCAAACTAAACCATTCCCTTCTCTTCCATATACTTATCAACTAACCTCTTAAACGCCACCAACTTGGCGCATCTACAACTGCTGCAGGCAGGGCATTCCACTCCCGAACCACCCTTTGGGTAAAGAACCTACCTCTGATATCCGTCCTATAACTATCACCCCTTAATTTAAAGCTGTGTCCCCTCGTGTTAGCTTTTTCCATCCTAGGAAAAAGGCTATCACTGTCCACCCTATCCAAACCTCTAATCATCTTATATGTTTCGATCAGGTCCCCTCTTAGCCTCCTCCTTTCTAACGAAAACAACCTCAAATCCCTCAGCCTCTCCTCATCAGACCTGCCCTCCATACCAGGCAACATCCTGGTAAACCTCCTCTGTACCCTCTCCACTGCCTCCACATCTTTCTTATAATGTGGGGACCAGAACTGCACACAATACTCCAAGTGCGGCCGCACTAGAGTTTTGTACAGTTGCA
Source organism: Sphyrna mokarran (assembly GCA_024679065.1). NCBI lineage: Eukaryota > Metazoa > Chordata > Chondrichthyes > Carcharhiniformes > Carcharhinidae > Sphyrna > Sphyrna mokarran. The sequence continues at coordinate 167,461 of JAGIQG010000032.1, forward strand.
CATGACGTTGCGGCTCCGAAATTCAATCCCTCTACCAATAAAAGCCAAGACTCCATATGCCTTCCTAACAACCTTCCCGACCTGACTGCCTACTTTCAGGGATCTATGCACATACACACCAAGATCCCTCTGTTCATCAAGACTACTAAGAATCCTACCATTATCCCTATACTCTACACATTTATTATTCCTGCCATAGTGCATTACCTCACACTTTTCCACATTAAACTCCATTTGCCACCTCTCGGCCCAGCTCTGCAACTTGCCCAAGTCCCAAGGACTTGGGAGGAGAGCAGTTTGGGAACAATGATCACAATTAAGTAAGTTTTTAGATACTGATGGATAAGGACAAGTACAGTCCTTCCTCAGGTGAAGAAGCTAAATTGGGGGAAGGCTAATTACAGCAATATTAGGCAAGAACTGAAAAAATGTAGAGTGGGGACAGATGTTTGAGGGCAAATCAACATCTAGCATGTGGGAGGCTTTCAAGACTAAGTTGATCGGAACTCAGGATCAGCACATTCCTGTAAGAATGAGGGATAAGTATGACAGGTTTTGGGAACCTTTAATAATGAGAGATATTGTGAGCCTACTCAAAAAGAAAAGGCAAGCATTTGCCAAGGCTAGGAGGCTAGGAACTCATAAAACAAGTGTGGAATACAAGAAAAGTGGAAGGTGGTGGTGAGTGAATGGAATCGGCTGCCATCAGTGTTGGTAGAGGCGAACTCGCTGGGTCTTTTAAGAGACTTCTGGATGAGTATATGGGATTTAATGGGATTGGGAGTTACAGATACTCGTATGGCCTGGTAGGTACTGATATGATCAGCACAACTTGTGGGCCGAAGGGCCTGCTTGTGGTGTAGTGTTCTATGTAAACTTAAGCAACGAGTATGGAAGGCTAATAAGGGTCAGGAAAAGGCATTGGCCAACAGCGTTAAGGAAAAGGAGGGAATCTACGCATAGAGCCAGAAAAAATGGGCAAGGTACTTGCTGAGTACTTTCTGTCAAGATTCACCAAAGGAAAGGACTTGGTGGATGACGAATCTGGGAAATGTGTGGATAATTTGAGTCATGTTGAGATCAAAAAGGTATTGGGAGTCTTGAGAAATATTAAGGTAGATATACTTTCAGGGCCTGATGGGATTTACCCCAGAATATTAAGGTGCAAAGCAATAAATTGGTGGGTCTTTGGGAGAAATCTTTGTATCCTCACTGGCTATAGGGGAGGTTCCAATGACTGGAAAATAGCCAATGTTGTTCCTTTGTTTAAGGAAGGTAGCAAGGGAAATCCAGGTAATTACAAGCTGGTGAGCTTTACGTCACTGGTAGGGAAATTATTGGATTCTTGAAAACAGGCCTTACTCGCACTTGGAAATGAGTATTAACAAGAGGCAATGTGGTTTTATGAAGGGGAAGTTGTCTCTGACTAACTTGATCGAGTTTTTCGAGGAAGTGACAAAGATGATTGATGAGTAGAGCAGCGGATGTTGTCTACATATGCTTCAGTAAGGCTGTTGACAAGGTCCCTCATGGCAGACTGGTACAGAAGATAAAGTTGTACAGGATCAGAGGTAAGCTGGCAAGATGGATACAGAACTGGCTCAGTCAGAGATAGAAGATAGGGGGTAGCAGTGGAAGGCTGTGACTAGTGGCATTCCTCAGCAATCAGTGCTGGGATCTTTGCTGTTTGTAATATATATATTTTATTTATAAATATATATAAAAATGATTAGGAGGAAAATGTAACTGGTTTGATTAGTAAGTTTGTGGATGACAGAAGTCGTAGGATTGTGGATAGCGATGAGGGCTGTTGGAGGATATGGCAGGATACAGATCAGTTGGACACTTCGGCTGAGAGATGGAGTTTAATCTGAATAAATGTGAGGTAATGCATTTTGGAAGGTCTAATATAGATGGTAAATATATAGTTAATGGCAGAATCCTTAAGAGAATTGATAGGCAAAGGGATCTGTGTATACATGTATATAGGTCATTGAAAATGGCAACACAGGGGAGAAGGTCGTTAAGAAGGCACTTGGCATGTTTGCCTTCATCGGCTGGGGCATTGAGTTTAAAAATTGGCAAGTCATGTTGTAGTTTTATAGAACCTTAGTTAGGCTGTACTTGGAATATAATGTTCAATTCTAGTCGCCACACTACCAGAAGGATGAGGAAGCTTTAGACAGAGTACAGAAAAATTTATCAAGATTTTGCTTAGTTTGGAAGGCATTAGCTATGAGGAGAGGTCGGAGAAACTTGGTTTGTTCTCACTGGAACCACGGAGTTGAGGGGCGACCTGGCAAGCTTATGAGGGGCATGAACAGAGTAGATAGTCAGAAGCTTTGTGAAAACCGTGATTACTATCAGGTGTACGTTTAGGGTCTGAGGGCAAGGGATAAAGGAGATGTACAAGGCAAGTGTTTTACACCTAGGGTGGTGTGTGCCTAGAACTTGCTGCTGAGTTAGTGGAAACAGATACGATAGTGACTTTTAAGGGTCACTGGACAACTACATGAATAGGATGGGAATAGAGGGATATGGTACCCAGAAAGGTAGGGGGTTTCAGTTCACATGGGCAGTGTGGTCAGTGCAAGCTTGGAGAGCCGTATACTCTTTGTTCTTTATAGTTGAGGCCTGATGCAAGATAGTGCACTGTTTCCAGTGGAGCTGAAACAGCCAGAAGATTTAATGTCACTTCAATAAAACCATCCAAAATTTTCAAAATTAATACAGAATGACTATTTCCTCTGATTGATGAAAGCGCTTAGGAAAAGTTTCTTTACACAGAAGTTTTATTGGAACATGGGATATATTGCAGTGTGAAATGTTTGCGGCTGAGATAATTGATTGGAGTATAGGCAGTTTATGGAACTATAGAAAGGGGAGAATGGCAATACTTTTGCAAACAGTCAACACTAACACAATAAACTGAAAAACTATTTGTCATTGCTGTAAACACCTGTACAGATTACAGCCCTCCCCAAGCCTTTTGGGTGAACAGAGTTTCCACTGATCCTACAGAAAATTTTCACATAGGTTCCAATACTTTGAAATGCTAATTGCCCAATAAAAAACTGAACTATATAGCTCGTTTCATTACTTCAGAACGTCCCAAAATAGAGCCAATTAAGAACTTTTTTTTGAAGTGTAATTGCTGTTGTAATATAGGAAAATGCAGTTAATTTGTGTACAATGGGTTCCCAGAAACATCAATAGCCAAGTAACACACTTTGTGTGTTATTTGAAGGACAGATACTGGCCAGATCACTGGGGAGAACGCCTCTGCTCTTCTTTCAAACTGTGCCACCTGCAGACAGGGCCTCAAATCTGATTTAATATTAATCTGAAAGATGGCACCTCTAACAATGCTGCACTCTTTCAGTACTGCAGTGGAATGTCAGCCTTGGCTAAGTACTCTGGAGTGAGACTTGAACTCATAACACTCTAACACAGACACAGAATTTCCACCTCTATCACTGAAGGTGCTAGCTTTTTGTTTTGGTGATGACAGGCCCACTTCACTGTGTAAGAGATCAGGCATTCAATGTCAGTGTGTAAATTTAACCTGCTCTCACTGATATACCCACTTCCCAATGCGAATTGTGGCTTACTTCAAAGATGGAAGCTAATACCATGCTAAGGGAAAGGGGGGTAAACAGCACATTAACTAATGATATCTACAATAAAGGTAGCAGAGAAACTGGGACATATTTCATCAGAAAAAGAGGTAGAGACATTTAAAGAAATGTCTAATAAATATTTGCAGCACATAAGTATGAGTATGGGATATAATGAAGCTAGTTTTCTATTTTTCCAATAGATATAACAGTCAGGGCAATCTAATAGACCCGGAATAAATTATAGCAAGTAAAAGTTGTATCGATTTTGCAGCTCCTGATTTTAAAGGAATGTGAATGAAGTACAGTTTTACATTCAGAGAAAGTGTTTTTAAACTTTATCTATCCCATCACACAGATAAAGTAATGTTTATTACTAGATCTGGGACATTCACTGAAAGCAAACCCTGGATGATAATTCTAGAAAGCTTCATGTTTTAATTCTAAACCAAAGACCATCGTTTTGCCAATAAACAAATTCAAGTACCGAGTTTAAACTGGTAGCTCTGGATTTATCTATTTGCCTTCTGGCACTTTGACGAACCTTGATCCATTCATTTTCATTTCACTTACCACACATGATCCCAAGTGCAGTGCTGAATACTGCCATGTATCCAAAGTAGAACGCTGTTTGAAACAGTCCATACATTCTGTTGTGGGAAGAAGGTAAAAGAGGTAAGTAGCACACAAATACATCATTTCAAGCACGTGATTTATTTTGATCAATATAATGGAGTTGAGTTCTATTTTCCATCCAGGCCACAGTGCTAGCTAGTGATCAGTCTCTATTATGAAATGCAGAGCAAGTCCTGTCTGCACAATTCCTTTCTGCAAAAGCCTGAGTTTACCATCTCCCACACAACTCATCCTGTGCACTGAAGGAAAACTCACATTTCAGAAACAAATTAGGAGCAATGGTGTCCACGAATCCCCAAGAGGAAAGTGAAAAATCACCAATCCTATTTCAGACAGAGCTCTTAAAGCCGGTATACAGAGGTATTGGCTGGATTTAACCTCAGGTCCCACAGGTTCAAAGGTCTGTGACACCATCACCCTGCCTCAGCTCATTTGTTACCATAAAACATTCAACTGTGGCTTCGCTAGACTTGACTGTAGTCCTGGCTAGCTTCCCACATTGTGTCCTCTGTAAATCCAGAACTCTATGCAAGTTAAGGCAAAGACAATAAAGTCCCATTCACTCATCACCTGTCTTTACAAGTCTATAGCAGTTCCACACCATAATTTTAAAATTCTTACCCTTGATTTCAAACTCCTGCATGTCCTCTCCCTTTCTATTTGCCTCTTCTTTTCTTAATAATCCTCAGGTGTCTAATACTTGTCTAATTCTGGGGCCAGATTTTACTAATTTGAGGCTAAGGGCCGGATCCGGACGTAAAACGGATCTGAGCCCGGAATGCCCGTTCCAGTGCACCCACACGCTTTTTATCGGATCCGGTCCAGTCTGCGCTGTGGGTGGGGCTTAGAGCTGACAGGACGATCGGAGCTCCGAAAACTGTGCAAAAATCTGAAACAGCGCACCCGGGCGCGAAAGACAAAAACAGCGAGACAATTGGTACGGGGGGTTTGGGGATGGGGATTTGGAAGGATGAACTGTGATCAGACACCCCTGGAAGGCAGCAACCACCTCCCCCCTGCCACCCCTGGCAAATGCCACCCCTACCTGGATTGCTGCTCTGCCTCCATTATCCTTCTGATTTGTACCCGATGTGGAGATGCTGGTGTTGGACTGCGATAAACACAGTAAGAAGTCTCACAGCACCAGACTGAAGTCCTGTTGGAGTTTAACCTGGTGTTGTGAGACTTCTTACTGCACACGTTGAACAGCCTGCAACACGTTCCCGGCCTTCCGCTGGCATCTGCCGGAGGAGCGGGGGAGAGGTTCAAATAGATCTCTGGTTGGGTGTGGGGAGGGGGATGGAGATTGTCTCAAGTCCATCCTCCACCAGCAGCCCCCTGTCTCCAACCTGAGATCCATCTGAGCCCACCCCACCCCCTCCTCTGGCAGACACCAGCAGAAGGCCAGGGAAGTGCTGCAGGCTTCCAAGGTGTGCAGTAAGAAGTATCACACCAAATTAAACTCCAACAGGACTTTAGCATGAACACTTCTTACTGCATTCACCCCAATTCAACACCGACATCTCCACATCAACGAGTGTAGGTCAGAAGAACAGTGCAGGGACAGCAGCAATCCAGGTAGATTGGGGGTGTGCTTTGCCGAGGGGAGGCCTGACTCTGGGGGTGGTGTGGAGGTGGAGTTGGGGCTGGGGCGAGGGGTGGTAGGGTGCTGCCTCGTGGGGGCTTCTGACCACTGGGGAGTGTGCTCTGCCGAGGGGTGGTCTGCCTCCCGGGGGTTCAGACTGCCTGGGTGGTTAGCAGGGGTCTGCGAATGGTCTTCAAAGAGAATGGGCTTTGGAGGCTCCCCTGCAGAATAGAAATCCACTTCAGATTTTTATTCCGCAGGTTGGTAACAACGCAGATCCTAAATGGATCCGAAGACAGTGAAGTGGGATTTATCGGTACGGTTGGGCGTGCGGTTTATTAAATCGATTGCTAACGCATTTAAATTGTTGGGCTACCCAATGGGGGTGCACACTGGATCTGTGCCCAAATCGGGTGTCGGTAAAGGGGCAATCTGCTCGGTTTCAGATACAGATCATGTTGGAGGTCCAATCCCTGAATTTACCGCGATTTTGCACCCAGAAATGGGCACAAATGTTTGGTAAAATCAGGCCCCTGGTCTGGAGCACATCCCTGTTTTCAATCACACCATCAATGGTGACAAACTCTAGGAACTACTTTCCTAGCCCTCCTTGGTCTCTCCTCCCTCCTTTAAGATGCGCATTAGACCACTTGTCCTAATATCTCCTTGTGACTCAGTGTCAAATTTTGCTTTATACAACTCCTTGGTAAATTTAATTATGTTACAGCTCTACAAGTTCCTGTTCTTCCACTGTACAGTACCACATGTTTAGAAAAGCAGGGGAATATTTTAGAGGAGTTGAATAATAGGATGTGCAGAGCCCAGGTTAAATAGAACATAGAACATAGAACAATATAGCACAGAACAGGCCCTTCGGCCTTCGATGTTGTGCCGACCAAAATAAAAAGCAATGCCCCTCCTAACTAAACCATTCCCTTCTCATCCATATACTTATCAACTAACCTCTTAAACGCCACCAAACTTGGCGCATCTACAACAGCTGCAGGCAGGGCATTCCACTCCCTAATCACTCTTTGAGTAAAGAACCTACCTCTGATATCCGTCCTATAACTCATACCCCTTAATTTAAAGCTGTGTCCCCTCGTGCTAGCTTTCTCCATCCTAGGAAAAAGGCTATCACTGTCCACCCTATCTAAACCTCTAATCATCTTATATGTTTCGATTAGGTCCCCTCTTAGCCGCCTCCTTTCTAACGAAAACAACCTCAAATCCCTCAGCCTCTCTTCATAAGACCTGCCCTCCATACCAGGCAACATCCTGGTAAACCTCCTCTGTACCCTCTCCAATGCCTCCACATCTTTCTTATAATGTGGGGACCAGAACTGCACACAATACTCCAAGTGCGGCCGCACTAGAGTTTTGTACAGTTGCAACATGATGCTGCGGCTCCTAAATTCAATCCCCCTACCAATAAAAGCTAAGACTCCATATGCCTTCTTAACAACTTTATCCACTTGACTGCCTACTTTCAGGGATCTATTGACACATACACCAAGATCCTTCTGTTCCTCAACACTATTAAGAGCCCTACCATTAGCCCTATACTCTACACATTTATTGTTCCTGCCAAAGTGCATTACCTCACACTTTTCCACATTAAACTCCATTTGCCACCTCTCGGCCCAGCTCTGCAACTTGTCCAAGTCACTCTGTAAACTAAAACACCCCTCTTCACTATCTACCACACCACCAACTTTAGTATCATCTGCAAATTTACTGATCCATCCCTCAATACCCTCATCCAGATCATTTATAAAAATTACAAACAGCAGGGGCCCCAAAACAGACCCCTGAGGCACACCACTCGTCACCGAACTCCACGATGAATATCTCCCATCAACCACCACCCTCTGTCTTCTATCTGCCAGCCAATTCCTAATCCAATTAGCTAAATCACCCTCTATTCCACACATCTGCATTTTCTGTAGAAGTCTTCCATGGGCCACCTTATCAAACGCCTTACTTAAGGTTAACTTAATAAAACTGCTCATTCAATTATTAACTCCAATTTTGTGTTAAGTACTTCAAAATGAGAGTATGTGGGCAACATTTTTGACATGGCGATTATATAGAAAATATAATTGCTTACTTTGTTTTGAAGAAATAGTAGTAGAACGAGTACATGTAAACATAGACTGCAGTGGATGCAGCAGAAAGGAAGCTTGTCCATTGCCTGCAATACAGCAAAATATATGTTTAAAAAATGACTCATTAGAATGAATTGATGGCTAACAAGTTTTGAGAATGAAAACGTCAAGTACAATACAAGTTTTAAAGCGAAAATGTGCTCATCTCAGAGCTTATTTTGAGAAAACAGTGCTACAATTGTATTAAACCAGCCATTATTTAATAATGTAAAATGGTGTCCAAATTCTGATAGCCGTGCCTGTCTTGTCTTAGAAACAGATCTTTGTGCGATACATTTTTGTTCTGAATGAAAAACTCCATCTAATTCAAAAACAGAGTCACGTGGCAAAGGTCTGACCCCACTCTGTACGGGGCTCTTTACTGCAACTGGCTGTGGGAGAGAGGTGAATGGTTCAAGGTTGATGCTGATGCAGTGAAAGTCAAAGAACGTTTGTCATATAAAATGCCAGCTTTTAATCAAAACTACCACAATCTCAACTCCTCTGGCCATCAGGTTGTTCTAATCTAAGCAGGGCACTTAACACAAATAGAAGTGAAACTAAACCCATATTACGACAGGTTGAGATAACTGCATTAGGAAATGGGCATTTCATGTATAAGACCAGGGTTCCCAATCTACAGCAGTAACGAGCCTGCGAAGCAGCACAAGAGGTGAGCACTAGAAAAGGCTGAGACAGAGAGTAATAGTGAAAGGGTGTTTTTCTAGCTGGAGGTCGGTCACTAGTGGTGTGCCGCAGGGCTCGGTACTGGGACCTCTTCTATTTGTAATATATACAAATGACTTGGAAGAGGGAGTAAGTGGAGTGATCAGCAAGTTTGCAGATGATACAAAGGTGGCTGGACTTGCAGATAGCGAGGAGCATTGTCAGGCGATGCAGCAGGACATAGATAGGCTGGTAGCTTGGGCAGATAGATGGCAGATGGAATTCAATCCTGATAAATGTGAGGTGATGCATTTCGGGAGAAAGAATGTAGGGGGAGGTATATGATAAAGGGTAGACCTATTAAGAGTATAGAAACGCAGAGGGACCTGGGGGTGCAGGTGAACAAGTCTCTGAAGGTGGCAGAGCAAGTGGAGAAGGTTGTGAAGAAAGCATATAGTATGTTAGCCTTTATAGGAAGGGGTATAGAGTACAAGAGCTGGCCTTTAATGTTGCAGTTGTATAAAACGCTGGTTAGACCTCATTTGGAATACTGCGTCCAGTTCTGGTCGCCTTACTACCGGAAGGACGTGGAGACTCTGGAGAGAGTGCAGAGGAGGTTTACCAGGATGCTGCCTGGTATGGAAGGTCTGAGTTACGAGGAGAGGTTAGGCAAATTGGTACTGTTTTCCTTAGAAAGACGTAGACTTAGAGGAGATCTAATAGAGGTGTACAAGATTATGAGGGGTATAGATAGAGTAAACAGGGTTAAGCTTTTTCCTAGGATGGACTCGAATAGCACGAGGGGTCACGGGCTTAGGGTGAGGGGGGTAAGGTATAATTTGGATGCTAGAGGGAGTTTTTTCACACAGAGGGTGGTGGGGGTATGGAATGCGCTGCCAAGTAAAGTAGTGGAGGCAGGTACTCAGGAGTTATTTAAGAAATACTTAGATGGGCACATGAACAAAATGGGAATGGAGGGGTATAGAAAACTGATTTAAAATAGGGATCATGAGCCTTGGGAGTCCCTGGGAAGTGTGTAAATAGATGATGATATTGATGTACTTGTTTTTATCCTACAGGTGCTTTGGTCCACCTTGTTGTCTAACGAGGGGCATACACGCGATGGGTCGTGAGGGCTGCTCTTGGATTTTTTTTTGAGAGTATTCTAGTGTTACACGTCGTTAGTGTATGCTTGACCTGGACCATTTGATGGGCAACACGACAGCTCAGTGACTATCACTGTGCTGTGCAGATACATGGATTTGGGCCTGTGTCTGTGGGGGTTTGCGCATTCTCCCCGTGTTTGCATGGATTTTCTCCGGGTGCTCCAGTTTCCTCCCACATCCCAAAGATGTGAAATATGGAGAGTCACAAATATGTGAAAAGTAAAAGGATGAGGAGAAGGGATAGGGCCTATAAAAGGTGAAGGGGGAAAAGTCTGTGTGAATCCGGAAGAAATGGCAGAGGGATTAACGAGTACTTTGCCTCAGTATTCACGGTGGAAAGTGAACTGGGAGATTGCTCTGCAGGTTTGCGGCATACGGAAAAGATTGAGTATGTGGATGTTAGGAAAGAGTATGTGTTAGACCTGTTAAATTCTATCAAGGTAGACAAGTCGCCGGGACCGGATGGGATGTACCCCAGGTAATAACCTGGGAGGTCGGGGAAGTGGTTGCAGAGTCCCTGGCGATGATCTTTGCGTCGTCCATGGAAACGGGAGAGGTTCCGGAGGATTGCGGATGTGGTTCCTATCTTTAAGAAAAGGAACAGGGATAGTCCAGGAAATTACCGACCGGTGAGTTTGACTTCAGTGGTTGGTAAGCGGATGGAGAGGCTTCTGAGGGATAAGATATATGAACATTTGGAGAAGTTTGGACTGATTAGAAATAGTCAGCATGGTTTTGTTAAGGGCAGGTCATGCCTTACGAGCCTAGTTGAGTTCTTCGAAAATGTGACTGAACACATTGACGAAGGAAGGGCGGTGGACGTAGTGTACATGGACTTTAGTAAGGCGTTTGATAAGGTCCCACATGCAAGACTTCTGGAGAAGGTGAGAGGGCATGGGATCCAAGGGGCTTTGGCCTTGTGGATCCAGAACTGGCTTGCCGGCAGAAGGCAGAGAGTGGTTGTAGATGGGTCTTGTTCTGCATGGAGGTCGGTAACCAGTGGAGTTCCCCCGGGAACTATTGTGGGACTCCTGCTATTTGTCATTTTCATAAATGACCTGGATGAGGAAGTGGAGGGATGGGTTAGTAAGTTCGCCGATGATACAAAGATCGGTGGTGTTGTGGATGGTCTGGAGGGATGCCAAAAGTTGCAGCAGGACATAGACAGGACGCAAGACTGGGCGGAGAAGTGGCAGATGGACTTCAACGCAGATAAATGTGTAGTGGTCCATTTTGGCAGGAATAATGGGATGAAAGAGTACAATATAAGGGGTAGGAGTCTTAGCTGTGTTGTAGAGCAGAAGGATCTCGGGGTCCGGGTCCACAGGACTCTTAAATCGGCCTCGCAGGTGGAGGAAGTGGTCAAGAAGGTGTACGGTGTACTGGCCTTCATTAATCGAGGAATAGAGTTTAGGAGTCAGGAGGTAATGATGCAGCTCTATAAGAACTCTTGTCAGACCCCAGTTGGAGTATTGTGCGCAGTTCTGGTCGCCTCATTATAGGAAGAATGTAGAGGCTATTAAGAGGGTTCAGATGAGATTTACAAGGATGCTGCCTGGATTGGGAGGCAGGCCTTATGAAGATAGGTTGACGGAGCTGGGACCCTTCTCACTGGAGAGACGTAGGTTGAGAGACGACCTGATAGAGGTTTATAAAATGTTGAGAGGAATAGATAGGATGCACTCTCAGAGACTATTTCCCCAAGCGGAAATGGTCACTACGAGAGGACACAGATTTAAGGTGCAGGGAAGCAAATACAAAGGAGATGTCAGGGTAGGTTTTTCACTCAGAGGGTGGTGAGTGAATGGAACCGACTGCCGTCGGAGGTTGTTGAGGCAAACTCACTGGGGTCTTTTAAGAGACTTCTGGATGAGTATATGGAAAAGAATAGAATAGGGGGTTATAGATAGGTCTGTGGATTGGTAGATATGATCGGCGCAACTCGTGGGCTGAAGGGCCTGTTTGTGCTGTGTTGTTCTATGTTCTATGTTCTTAGGCTAATTGGCAAAACAAATTTTCCCTAAATTGTCTCAAATTTGGTTTTTAATCCATAGATCTATAAACATGGGCAGGGATCGCGGGTAGAGGTGAGAACATCGGGATGGCAGAGCAGGCTTGTTGGGCCGAAGGGCTTGTTTCCCATGCTGTTTTGTTCTTTGTATAAAGCCCTTCAGTTCGAAAGCCTGATGAAATGCACTATTCATCTGGACAGCCTTTGGCTGTGAAACTGCATCGTTCAGAGGGTGAGCAAGGGGAGACAGGCTCTGTTTCTTTTTCCAGCATGGCTTATTCTCATGGTAGATTCACTTTTATGTGAGGAACAGGTTGCAGACTTGAACAGAATAAATTTTTGCCAACGTTTAAACAGATGGACAAGAGTCTTAAACTTACCACCTGTAGTCTTCAGCATTGAGCAGGAAATAAGTGCAGACGATGGTCACACAGACTGTCACGATACAGAGAATAACCAGGACAAGCATCATAAAGCCATATACATAATAAATCTTGTAAGCCCAAAAAGAAGTGAAGATGAAGTACCTAAAGACAAAAAGCTCAACATGAATGTTCCCTCCAATTAATCTGGCCAAGCACAGGGGCAATACATGTAATAACTGTTCACAAATCTGCTCTCCCCACACCATGATAATATTTAATGACATACCAGGTTTTCTACTTACTTTCCACCACGGAACACAGCAAGTTGATTCATGCACTGCTGCGATCAATTTTATAATTGGTATCAAAATATGGTACAATTTTACAATTAAATTTTTGATATTGAGACATTTGTCAGCTCACAGCAATTACCCCGGTGGGTCTGTGTCCTTCAGTATTCCTGGCTGTGGGACGGTGACACAGTAGTTATATGTTACTTGGCCAATTCTGGTAATGACTAAAGGTTAACTGCCAACCTGAAATGATAACTGTTTCCCGCTTCGCAGATGCTGCCAGATCTGCCAAGTATTCCAGCATTTTTTGTTTTAATGATAAAAATCCAGAAATTTGGATAATGATTTGAACATAAAGTTAATTGACACCTTGATTTTAAACTCTCGTCCTTGTTTTCAATTCCCCCCATATCCTTACTTTTACTCTTCTCCAGCCCCACAGCCCTCAGAGATATCTGTGCTCATCCAATGCTGGCCTCTTGCCAGCATTTTAATGACATACCAGGTTTTCTACTTACTTTCCACCACGGAACACAGCAAGTTGATTCATGCACTGCTGCGATCAATTTTATAATTGGTATCAAAATATGGTACAATTTTACAATTAAATTTTTGATATTGAGACATTTGTCAGCTCACAGCTGACAAATGATTTTAATTGCTCCATCACTGGTGACTGTGTCTTCAGCTGCCTTGGCACTAGGTTCTCAAATTCCCTCGGTCCACCTTTGATTCTCTCCCTCTTTTCTCCTTTAAGAGGGTCTATAAAACTTCTCTCCTTGACCAAACTTTTGACTTATGTCTGAATCTTGCCGAATGCGGCTTGGCATCAAATTTATATCACTGTGAAGTGCCTCAGGACATTTTATTAATGTAAAGGTGCCTTAGAAACAGAAGCAGTAGTTGTCAAATCCCACCAAGGCAGTTGGCCGCAAGTTCAGTCGTTTAAATAAATCTGTGGTAAAAACCTAACATCAGCAACAGTGACCATGAAACAACTGGAAAGTCATAAAATATCCACCTGGTTCAGTGAGTGTTCTCTGAAATGACCTCGAAATTCACTCCATTGTATTAAACTGCAATGAAAAAGCCTCAAAATTGGACAGATTATCTGGTTTCGATACGAGTGCTGGACACTACAAAAGAACACTTTATCCACCTGTGACTTTAGTGTACCTTTAAAAAGGTGCTTTTAAAAACAATCATGTACTCTGCAGTTGTGGGCAAACCTTTTCAGTTTGTTTTTCTCACTGTTGCCCAGCTATGAGTGTCTTTTTATTGCTGCTCAAACAGTGGATTGTTTATGTTTACTGGGATGTTTATGACTGCATTATTAGGAAAAAAATTGGTTGGCAGGTCAAATGGTAGTTTTGTTTTCATTTTCAGCTGGATCTGCAAGTGAATTTTAGTTTTAGAAGGGGCACCAAGCTGAAAAGGAGTCTCTCTCTCTCTCTCTCTCTCCCCCCCTGGTTTTGGAAATTCTGCTGGTTAGCTGAAAGCAAGGTCTTGCCTTTCTGAAGGGGGAATTTGACTGTTGGTGGCTTGCCTAGAGTTTCTGGTGTTTTGGGAAGCTGTTCTGACTAACTTGTTCTGAGACTATCCAGAGAACTGCAGACTTCATCCAAAGATCTCAATTTCAGTATCACATGAGCATTGGTCTTTGCTATGTTAAACCTGTGGAAAGGGTCCTTTGTCTATGGGATTGGTTTAAATGAAACACAAGATATATTTGTTGAGGTACATTATTGTGGTTTTGTTTTGTAATTAATAACAGTGATTGTTAATTTTCTTACTATACACATTAACTATATTTTTAAATAAACTCTGTTTGATAAAAGCTCCCTAGTGGATCATTTGAATCATACCTGAGGTGAAACATATTATGCTTATCCTAGCCAAATTCAAGATGCAAAATTTATGATCAAAGCATGCTCCATAAAACATTGGAGTTTCTGTACCGAACCATAACACTAACTCTGCAAAATTCTCTCTGATTCATACAGTGGTTGCAGCACATAAAAAGGCCATTCAGCCTGTTGCTTCTGTGCTGTGCTAACTCACCTTGAGCCATTCCCTTGCCCATAGCCCTTGCGTCTTTTACATATAGTAACCCAATTCTTTTCTGCAAGCCTTGAATGACCCTGCCTCCACCATGCACATGCACACAAGAGTAGTGGATTCCAGATCCTCACATTCATTGTTTGAAAAAGATTTTTCTCATGTCACCATTGTTTCTTTTACCAATTACCTCAAAGCTGTGCTCTCTGGTTGACAATCCGTCCACCAGTGGGAACAGTTTTTTCTTACTTACTCTCCAGACTTCCCAGTGATTTTGAAAATCTTTGTCAAATTTTCTCGCAATCCTCATTTCTTCAAGGAGAACAGCCCCAACTTCTTCAATCTTTCTAGGTGACTATCCTTCCTGAAACCATTCTCATGAATCTCTTCCATACCTCGATTATACCTTCACATCCTTCCTGAAGTGTGATTCCCAGAACTGGACACAATTGTCCAATTGCTAAATCAGTGCTTACGCAAGTGTAACAACTTTCTAGCTTTTGGGCATGCCTCTATTGATATGGCCTAGGATGCCTCATTAACATCTGGGGATCTGTGCCAAAACTGAAACATCTGTCATACAGACTAGTCAAGCATCAGCCTAACAGTCATACCCGCAAAACGAAATTCTTCAGCTAACATTTCAGATGTCATCAACATCCCTGGTATATACTATTATCCTGTCTCATTAGCAGGATAGATCTACCAAAAATCGCAGCATAGTACTGTAGAGTCAGGGGGCAGTGGCACATGGAAGTCCTCAACATTCCCATGAAGTCTCATTTGTCAAGCCAAACATCGACTAGTAACCTCCTAAATTTCACTTGAATTATAACAAACACACTAAAAGCTGGGTTATTTCTACACAAGAAATTTTAACTGTAGAACACTGATTTATTAAAGTTGTTGGCAGAGGTTTAGATGTGGCAATGAATGAAGATAATTGTCACACTGCTACAGTGAATGCAGACTGTATTCCCTATACTATATTTGTTGCAACGCACTGAATCCCAACAACACTGCAAGTACTTCAGATAAACAATCTCAATAAGACACCTCACGACTTTCACTTCACAATGAAATATACTTAAGACATGGTAGATGTGAAGAATGCTGAAAATATTCAGTGCAAGTAGCATTTTCCCATAGAAACAGAGTTAATCTTTCAGCTCGATGAACCTTTGTCAGACCAGCTGAGCATCTGCAACACCTGCAGTATTTTGCTTTGCTGAACAGATATTTTCTTCTCTCCAAAAAATTAGATCTAAGCAGCTACTGAGAGTGAAGCACCCAACTTTCTTTTTGAGGCCATTTCACTAATGTCGCTTGTGTTTATGATCGATAGAAGGATTAGACGGGAAATGAGGAAGACCATTTTCGCACAGAGAGTGGTAGGGGGTCTGGAACTCTCTGCCTGAAGGGGCAGCAGAAGCACAAACCCTCAACTCATTTTAAAAATATCTGGATTAGCACCTCAGCTGCTGTAACCTGCAAGGTTACAAATCAACGCTGGAAAGAAGGATTAGATGTGTAGGGAAGGAATCGTCTTTTGCAAAAGGCAGAATGAACTCCTTCTGTGCTCTAGCTTTTGCTACATTTTCTAAAATGTTGAAGTATCTGACGAGAGGGATGTGACGAGAGGATAAGCGACTGACAGCATCCTTAGGAACAGCCAGCACTGACACAATGGGCTGAATAACCTTCATTGGTGCTATAAAATTATATTCTATAATACATTATGGAGCATCAATGTAAGTTATGAATTCAACTTTGAACTACACAAAACAATGTGAACTTGCGCTGAGGCAGAATGAAGAGCATACAACACAAAGAAACTTACATTTCAATAAAAATAGATCCAAAAGGCAGGATTCCACCCAAGCATACAATAACAGCAGGCTCCATGAACCTGTAACACAAGATCAAAATTAGAAATAGTCAGCTTAATGCAACAAGTCAAAAGCATCATCTGTGGATGCAGCATTGTCCAAAAGAGATTCCAACTGTGAAGAGGCCTTTTAATTTGGTTTTGTGAGCTAGCTTCCTCTGCACAGCAAGGTCAAAAGGTTAACAACTTTTACCCTTCCAACAACAAAGGAAAGAGCCTGTTTTCCCGCTGAAGGAAATTGTGAATTGCCTTTTTACCCCCCCAGAGAGCACTCAAATAGAGCCGGATAAACACGGTATTCCACAGATCACTAAGCATTTATATAAGGCGCATTAAAAATGTTAAATTACTAGCTTAAGCACCTTGTTGAATGCTAGTGAGGATTGCAGGCAAAATGGACACTAAGTTCTTCCCAGTGATAGCAGCATACATAGACTACATAAGCAAGCTTTCTAAAGAGTGAAGATGAAAGTCAGGCAATGAAATGGGAGGAGACAGGGGGTGGGGAAAAGAAGACCATAATTTCTGAAATTATTAAACGTCCTGAATTTCCACCCCAATTCTGAAACCACCTTTTTCATTGCCTTCCTTTTGGAGCTACTTTAATCTTCTCATTTTCCCTGCCTGAGATAACCTTTGAATTATTTTACAATTCTTAACCTTGCAAACTTCCTTCATTTTAAAAAAAATCGAAACTGTTAACCTCCAACTGTATTGTGACAGTTCATATTCTGGACTCTTGGTTTCTTGCAGTTCCCTATCCTTCCTTGTTTTCAAGGGCATGCTAGTTTAGTGATTATGATTTCTGAACCAGCAAGAGTGGGGTCATGAGTTCAAGTCATGGCAAATTGTGAATCTGAATTTGATAAATTGCCTCTCAGCACGCTGTGAAGTGGCCTGGCAAGCTGTTCTGCAGTAAAGACACAACAACAATAAATGCAGTTCTGACTGCATCACAAGGATAAAGTCAAATTATTCAGTCTTAGCACGCCAGTGTTTGAAAAGGATCTAAATTCAAACATTAACCAATCTTTTCTAGATAAAGGACCAACATTTAAATAGTGTCCTTTACAATTTCAGGACATTCCAAAGTTTTCACATAAAGCAGTTTAAAACAGTCACAGAGATAAACAATTTGCCCACACAGCAAGCTCCCACAAACAACCAACATTAACACATCATCTGCTGTCGTAATGACTTGTACCTTGGTGCATAGGACACAATTTCAAAGTTTGCTGACGAAATGAAACTTTGAAGCATTATGAATGAAGAAGAGGATACGTAGAACTTTGAAAGGGCATAGACAAGTTGATAGAATAGATGGAACATAGTAGATGAAATTCAATGCAGGGAAGTAAGAATTGGTTCATTTTGGCAGGAACATCATGGAGACATAAATTAAAAGGTACAAACTCTAAAGGAGCAGAGGAATCTGGGTATATATGTGGCAGGACAGGTTGAGAGAGCAGTTAATGAAGCAAGTAGCATCCCTGGACTTTATTAAGAGGATCATAGAGTACAAGAGTAGAGGATATGCTGAGACAAGGCAGAGGTTCAGCTGCAACTGAAGTTTCCAGGCTGGGTACCATATTTTGGATGTGAAGGCGCTGGAGAGAGTGAAGGAAAGATTCACAAGAATTGTTCTAGGGATGAGGAGCTTCGCTTATGTAGACAGACTGGAGAGCTTAACACTGACTTCCCTGGAGAATAGAAGGCTGAGAGAACTTTTAGAACATAGAATATTACAGCGCAGTACAGGCCCTGTTGCGCTGACCAATGTAACCAATTTTATGACCCTCTATCCTAAACTATTCCAATGCTATCCATATGCCTATCCACTGACCATTTGAACGCCCTTAAAATTGACAAGTCCACAATTGCTGCAGGCAGGGCATTCCACACTCTTACTACCCTCTGAGCAAAGAACCCACCTCTAGCATCTGTCCCATAACTACCACCCCTTAATTTAAAGCTATGTCCCCTCGTGTTATCCATCTCCAACTGAGGAAAAAGGCTCTCACTATCCACCCCATCTAATCCTCTGATCATCTTATATGTCTCAATTAAGTCACCTCTTAGCCTTCTTCTCTCTAATGAAAATAACTTCAAGTCCCTTAGCCTTTCCTCATAAGACCTACCCATCATACCAGGCAACATCCTGGTAAACCTCCTCTGCACCCTTTCCAATGCCTCCACATCTTTCTTATAATGTGGTGACCAAAACTGTACACAATACTCCAAGTGCGGCCGCACCAGAGTTTTGTACAGTTGCAACATAACATCTTGGCTCCGAAATTCAATCCCTCTACCAATAAATGCTAACACACTATACGCCTTCTTAACAACCTTACCAACTTGAGTACTAACTTTCAGAGATCTATGCACCTGTACACCGAGATCTCTCTGCTCATCTACACTACTAAGAGTCCTACCATTAGCACTATATTCTGCACATATATTACTCTTACCAAAGTGAATCACCTCACACTTTTCCACATTAAACTCCATTTCCCACTTCTCGGCCCAGCTCTGCAACTTATCTATGTCCCTCTGCAAATTGTAACATCTGTCCTCACTGTCTGCAACTCCTCCGACTTTAGTGTCGTCAGCAAATTTACTAACCCATCCCTCTACATCCTCCTCCAGGTCATTTATAAAAACAACAAACAACAGTGGCCCCAAAACAGATCCCTGAGGTACACCACTAGTAACTAAACTCCAGGTTGAATATATCCCATCAACCACCACCCTCTGTCTTCTATCAGCTAGCCAATTCCTGATCCAAATTGCTAAATCTCCCTCAATCCCATACACCTGCATTTTCTGCAGTAGTCTTCCATGGGGAACCTTATCAAACACTTTGCTAAAATCCATATACACCACATCAACTGCCTTACCCTTATCCACCTCTTTAGTCACCTTTTCAAAAAACTCTAAGGTTCGTGAGGCACGACCTTCCCTTCACAAATCCATGCTGACTATCCCTAATCAATTCATTTCTTTCTAAATGACTATAAATCCTATCCCTTATAATTCTTTCCAAAACTTTTCCCACTACAGATGTAAGGCTCACTGGCCCCAGATAGAGGTAGTCAAAATCACAAGGGCCTAGACAGAGTAGATATGGGAGTGACTACTCCCATTGGTGAATCAAGAACGAGGGGGCACAGATTGAAGGTAATTGGCAAAAAAAAGCAATGCAGATACGAAGAGAAACTGTTTAACACAGCAAGTGGTTAGTGTCTAGAATAAACGTTCTGACAGTGCAAAGACAGCAAGTGGTTACAGTCTGGAATGTGCATTCTGACAATACGGTGGAGACAGTGAATGGTTACAGTCTGGGGGAATATGCGCTGTGACAGTGCGGAGACAGTGAGTGGTTAGGGTCTGGAATGTGCGCTGTGACAGTGCGGAGACAGTGAGTGGTTAGGGTCTGGAATGTGCGCTGTGACAGTGCGGAGACAGTGAGTGGTTAGGGTCTGGAATGTGCGTTCTGACAGTGCGGAGACAGTGAGTGGTAGGGTCTGGAATGTGCGTTCTGACAGTGCGGAGACAGTGAGTGGTTAGGGTCTGGAATGTGCGCTCTGTCAGTGCGGAGACAGTGAGTGGTAGGGTCTGGAATGTGCACTCTGACAGTGCAGAGGAAACAGGCTCAATTGAGGCATTCAAGAGGAAATAGGATTACTTGAAAATGATGGATGTACAGAGTTATGAGGAGAAGGCAGGAGAATGGCATTTGGTGAATTGTGCCTGCAGAAAGTCGGTGCAAACATATGGGCTGAATAGCCTCCTTGTGTCGCAATTCTGTGAATGATGCTGATTGATGGATAAGCATTGGAGAGAATAGAGGAAGAGCCTCTCTGCATTTCAAATGGCATTATGGGACCTTCTGCGTCTAAATGACAGGAAAGATCAAACTGGGTTTAACATCTGATCTGAAATGTATCACTTCAGAAAGCTGCAGCACTCCCTCAGTATGACACTGGGATTTCACTTGGTTTATGTGCACAAAGTTTTGGGAGTGGAACTTGAAACTATAACCTTTGGTTGACACCTTCCAGGCACACCGTGACAGATGATAGGAAAAGACCAAAGCTACTTCCTTCGGACAACACTACAAGCTCTCTTCCCAAGCCACTGATTTCATTCCTTTCACTGGCATAAGGATGAATCAAATCGTTTATAATCTTGGAATATATTGAGCTTTCTGCCCTGTGTCCTCTCCATCATTCAGACCAACTACATAAACCTCCATAACATCCCACGTCCCTGCCTCTGCCTATCTGCTGCATGAACCTCAATGATCCCTGAAAGTAGGCAGTCAAGTCGAGAAGGTTGTTAGGAAGGTATGGAGTCTTAGCTTTATTGGTAGGGGGATTGAATTTCAGAGCTGCAACGTCATGTTGCAACTGTACAAAACTCTAGTGCAGCCGCACTTGGAGTATGTGTGCAGTTCTGGTCCCCACATTATAAGAAAGATGTGGAGGCATTGGAGAGGGTACAGAGGAGGTTTACCAGGATGTTGCCTGGAATGGAGGGCAGGTCTTATGAAGAGAGGCTGAGGGATTGAGGTTGTTTTCGTAGAAAGGAGGCGGCTAAGAGGGGACCTTATCGAAACATATAAGATGATTAGAGGTTTAGGATAGGGTGGACAGTGATAGCCTTTTTTCCTAGGATGGAGAAAGCTAGCACGAGGGGGACACAGCTTTAAATTAAGGGTGATAGTTATAGGACGGATATCAGAGGTAGGTTCTTCACCCAAAGGGTGGTTCGGGAGTGGAATGCCCTGCCTGCAGCAGTTGTAGATGCGCCAAGTTGGTGGCGTTTAAGAGGTTAGTTGATAAGTATATGGAGAGAAGGGAATGGTTTAGTTTGGAGGGTCATTGCTTTTTATATTGGTCGGCGCAACATCGAAGGCCAAAGGGCCTGTTCTGTGCTGTAATGTTCTATGTTACTGTTACATAGAACATAGAACACAGAACACTACAGCACAGAACAGGCCCTTCGGCCCACAAGTTGTGCCGAACACATCAAAACCTACCCAGCCATAGACCTATCTATAACCCCCAATCCCATTGGATCCCATATACTCATCCAGAAGTCTTTTAAAAGACCCCAGCGAGTTTGCCTCGACCACCACCGACGGCAGCCGATTCCATTCACTCACCACCCTCTGAGTGAAAAACTTTCCCCTAGCATCCCCTCTGTACTTGCTTCCCTGCACCTTAAATCTGTGCCCTCTCGTCGCGACCATTTCAGCCCTGGGAAATAGTCTCTGAGAGTCCACCCTATCTATTCCTCTCAACATCTTGTAAACCTCTATCAGGTCGCCTCTCAACCTTCGTCTCTCCAGGGAGAACAGTCCCAGCTCCCTCAACCTGTCTTCATAAGGCATGCCTCCCAATCCAGGCAACATCCTTGTAAATCTCCTCTGCACCCTTTCAATAGCTTCCACGTCCTTCTTATAGTGAGGCGACCAGAACTGCGCACAGTACTCCAAGTGTGGTCTGACAAGGGTCCTATAAAGCTGCAGCATTACCTCCTGACTCCTGAACTCAATCCCTCGATGAATGAAGGCCAGTACACCGTAAGCTTTCTTAACCACATCCTCCACCTGGGAGGCCGATTTGAGAGTCTTATGGACCCGGACCCCAAGATCCCTCTGCTCTTCCACACAGCTAAGACTCCTACCTTTGATAGTGTACTCATTCATCCCGTTGGATCTGCCAAAATGGACCACAACACATTTATCCGCTTGAAGTCCATCTGCCACTTCTCCGCCCAGTCTTGCATCCTGTCGATGTCATGCTGCAACTTCTGACATCCCTCCAGACCATCCACAACACCACCGACCTTCGTGTCATCGGCGAACTTACTCACCCATCCCTCCACTTCCTCATCCAGGTCATTTATGAAAATGACAAACAGCAAGGGTCCTAGAACAGATCCCTGGGGCACTCCACTGGTGACCGACCTCCATGCAGAAAAAGAGCCATCCACAACCACCCTCTGCCTTCTGCAGGCAAGCCAGTTCTGGATCCACAAGGCCAAAGCCCCTTGGATCCCATGGCCTCTCACCTTCTCAAGAAGTCTTGCATGTGGGACCTTGTCAAATGCCTTGCTGAAGTCCATGTACACCACGTCCACTGCTCTTCCTTCGTCAATGTGTTCAGTCACATTTTTGAAGAACTCAATTAAGCTTGTAAGGCATGACCTGCCTTTTACAAAACCATGCTGACTATTTCTAATCAACCTAAACTTCTCCAAATGCTCGTAAATCTTGTCCCTCAGAAGCCTCTCCATCAGCTTACCAACCACTGAGGTCAGACTCACCGGTCGGTAATTTCCAGGACTATCCCTGTTCCCTTTCTTGAAAATAGGGACCACATCGCAATCCTCCAATCCTCTGGAATCTCTGGACTATTCCAATGCTTTTTTTAGTCGGCCTCCCGTATTGTACACTTCTTCACCTGCCCACATTCTAACTTTAACAATTTCCCATTTATCCATCATTCTTGGATTCCATGCCCTGCAGCAGCTGCCGATTAAATTATGCCTCATTTCAAAATCCTCATCTTTGTTTTTAAATCTCTCCGTGGTCCTGTATACCCCACACAAGCCGCTGGAAAAATCACCACCTGGAAGCTCCATTTCAGGCTAAATCATACAATCACTGGAGTGCAGGGGTAGACCAATCGGCCATTGAGTCGGCACCCACTCTTTGGCAGAGTGCCAGACCCAGAGTCTCTGCCCCTACGGCTAAACTTCCTAGTCTACACATCTTGGGACACAAAGTGGTCAATTCACCTAACCTGCACATCTTTGGATCATTTGCAACAAAGTTTAAAGTTTATTTATTACTGTTTCAAGTAGGCTACACTGCAACGAAGTCACTGTGAAATCCTCCAGCTACCACATACTTTTTCAAGCAGACAGAGAGAATTTAGCATGGCCAAAGCACCCAACCTGCACATCTTTGAACTGTGGGAGAAAACCCACAATGACCCAAGCCGGGAATTAAACCTGGGTCCGTGGTGCAGTGCCAAGCTGGATGAGTTAACAGCACAAAAAATGTAAAAAGGTATGATCTAACTATCATTACAGAGATGTGGCTGAAGGGTGACCAAGGTTGGGAACTGAAAGTTCAAGGGCATTTAGGAAGAATAGGCAAAAAGGAACATAGAACATTACAGTGCAGAACAGGCCCTCCGGCCTTCGATGTTGCGCCGACCAATTAAGCAAAAGCAATGACCCTCTAACCTAAACCATTCCCTTTTCGTCCATAAACTTATCTACTAACCTCTTAAACGCCACCAAACTTGGCGCATCTACAACTGACGCAGGCAGGGCATTCCATACCCTTACCACCCTCTGGGTAAAGAACCTACCTCTGACATCTGTCCTAAAACCATCACCCCTTAATTTAAAGCTATGTCCCCTCGTGCTAGCTTTCTCCATCCTAGGAAAAAGGCTATCACTGTCCACCCTATCTAAACCTCTAATCATCTTATATGTTTCAATAAGGTCTCCTCTTAGCCGCCTTCTTTCTAACGAAAACAACCTCAAATCCCTCAGCCTCTCTTCATAAGACCTGCCCTCCATACCAGGCAACATCCTGGTAAACCTCCTCTGTACCCTCTCCAATGCCTCCACATCTTTCTTATAATGTGGGGACCAGAACTGCACACAATACTCCAAGTGCGGCTGCACTAGAGTTTTGTACAGTTGCAACATGACGTTGCGGCTCCGAAATTCAATCCCCCTATCAATAAAAGCTAAGACTCCGTATGCCTTCTTAACAACCTTTTCGACTTGATTGCCAACTTTCAGGGATCTATGCACATATACACCAAGATCCCTCTGTTCATCAACACTATTAAGAGTCTTACCATTAGCCCTATACTCTACACATTTGTTATTCCTGCCAAAGGAATCAGTACTTTAATGAGACAAAACCTTAGATTGGAAAATAATGAATCAGTTTGGATGGAGCTAGGGAACAGCAAAGAGCAGCAAATGTTTAGTAGGTAACCTTTGTATACATGGGCTTCAATAAGCATGGGCAGATGACACTAAAGTCGGTGGAGTGGTAGATAGTGAAGAGGGGTGTTATAGTTTGCAGAGGGACTTGGACAAGTTGCAGAGCTGGGCCGAGAGGTGGCAAATGGAGTTTAATGTGGAAAAGTGTGAGGTAATGCACTATGGCAGAAATAATAAATGTGTAGAGTATAGGGCAAATGGTAGGATTCTTAGTAGTCTAGATGAACAGAGGGATCTTGGTGTGTATGTGCATAGATCCCTGAAAGTAGGCAGTCAGGTCGAGAAGGTTGTTAGGAAGGCATATGGAGTCTTGGCTTTTATTGGTAGAGGGATTGAATTTCGGAGCCGCAACGTCATGTTGCAACTGTACAAAACTCTAGTGCGGCCACACTTGGAGTATTGTGTGCAGTTCTGGTCCCCACATTATAAGAAAGATGTGGAGGCATTGGAGAGGGTACAGAGGAGGTTTACCAGGATGTTGCCTGGTATGGAGGGCAGGTCTTATGAGGAGAGGCTGAGGGATTTGAGGTTGTTTTCGTTAGAAAGGAGGAGGCTAAGAGGGGACCTGATCGAAACATATAAGATGATTAGAGGTTTAGATAGGGTGGACAGTGATAGCCTTTTTCCTAGGATGGAAAAAGCTAGCACGAGGGGACACAGCTTTAAATTAAGGGGTGATAGTTATAGGACCGATATCAGAGGCAGGTTCTTTACCCAAAGGGTGGTTCGGGAGTGGAATGCCCTGCCTGCAGCGGTTGTAGATGCGTCAAGTTTGGTGGCGTTTAAGAGGTTAGTTGATAAGTATATGGAAGAGAAGGGAATGATTTAGTTTGGAGGGACATTGCTTTTTATTGGTCGGCGCAACATCGAAGGCTGAAGGGCCTGTTCTGTGCTGTAATGTTCTATGTTCTATAAAGCCTTTGACAAAATACCTCATGGTAGAGTGATAGGAAAGGTAAAATTACATGGGATTTAGCAATATTTAGCAAGATGGATGCAGAACAGGCTTGGCCATAGAAGACAGAAGACACTCTTCCCAAGTCTGCTTTTCTGAATGGAAGGCGGTATTCCACAGGAATCAGTTCTGGCCTCTTTGTTGTTCGTAGTATATATAAATGATTTGGAGGAAAATATAGCTGGTCTGATTAGTAAGTTCACAGATGACAAAAATTTGTTGGAATTGCGGATAGTGAAAAGGATTGTCACAGGACACAGCAAGATATAGATCATTTGGAGACTTGGGCACAAAAATGGCAGATGGGGTTTAATCCAGAAAAGAGAGAGATATTTCATTTTGGAAGGTCCAATGCATGTAGGAATTAGTAAATGGAAAGAACACTTAGCAGTATTGACATGCAGAGAGATCTGGGTGTACATTGCCACTTTCAGTGATTGGTGGACATGCAGGGGGATAAGAAAGTTGAGAATACATACAACACTCATCAGTCAGGGCACTGAATATAAAAATTGGCAGGTCATGCTGCAACTGTACAGAACCTTACTTAGGCCTCATTTAGAATATTGTATACAATTCTGGTCACCTCACAATCAGAAAGATGTGGATACTTTGGAGAGGTACAGAAGAGAAGAGGTACAGACCATGATGCTGCCTGGTCTGGAGGGTATTAGTTATGAAGAGGTTGGATAAATTGATTTGTTCTTGCTGGAACAACAGAGGTTGGTAAGATCTACAAGATTATGAGGGGCATGGACACAGTGGATAGTCAGATGCTCTTTCCTAAAGTAGAAAGGTCAAGTACTAGGGGACATAGGTTTAAGGTATGTGGGAGAAAATTTAGAAATGTGCAAGGCAAGTTTTTTTTAAACTTAGAGGGTGGTGAATGCCTGGAACGTGCTGCCTCGCGAGGTGGTGGAATCAGATGTGATAGCGGCATTTAAGGATATCCGGACAAATACATGAACAGGGCGTGAATGGAAAGGATACGAACTCTGTAAATGCATTGGGCTTTAGTTTAGGCAGACATCACGATCAGCACAGACTTGGAGGGCTGAACAGACTGTTCCTGTGCTTTACTGTTCTTTGTTTTAGTACACGAAGTTTGAAACTGTTGTAGTGCAATCTGAAACTAGTGCTTTAATCTAAACATGGGAAATTATGAAGGTACGAGGGGCAAGTTGGCTGAGATAGACCGGGGAGTTACATTAATAAGTATGACATCGGACAGGCAATGGCTAGTATTTAAAGAATATATGATTTGCAACAAATTTACACGCCTGTAAGGTACAAAAAGCCAACAGGAAAGGTAATCCAACTAAGGTTAACGAGTTAAAGATTCTACACATAGAACATAGAACAATACAACACGAACAGGCCCTTCAGCCCACGAGTTGCGCCGATCACATCTACCAATCCACAGACCTATCTATAACCCCCATCCTATTCTTTTCCATATATGCATCCTGAAGTCTTTTAAAAAACCCCAGTGAGTTTGCCTCAACAACCTCCGACAGCAGTCGGTTCCATTCACTCACCACCCTCTGAGTGAAAAACCTACCCCTGACATCTCCTTTGCATTTGCTTCCCTGCACCTTAAATCTGTGTCCTCTCGTAGTGACCATTTCAGCTCGGGGAAATAGTCTCTGAGAGTCCACCCTATCAATCCCTCTCAACATTTTATAAACATCTATCAGGTCGCCTCTCAACCTACGTCTCTCCACTGAGAAGAGTCCCAGCTCCCTCAACCTATCTTCATAAGGCCTGCCTCCCAATCCAGGCAGCATCCTTGTAAATTTCCTCTGAATCAGCAAATTTGCTGATGACACTAAGATGATTGGATTGGCGGGTACTGAGGAGCAGTGCCTGGCAATACAACACGACATAGATAGGCTGGCAGATTGGGCAGATAGATGGCAAATGGAATTTAATCCGGATAAATGCGACGTGATGCATTTTGGCTGGAATAATGTAGAGGGGAGTTATAGGATAAAAGGTAAAACTATCCGGAGTATAGAGATGCAGAGAGACCTAGGGGTGCAAGTTCACAAGTCTCTGAAGGTGTCAGTACAGGTGGAGAATGTGGTAAAAAAAAGCGTATGGTATGTTAGCCTTCATAGGAAGAGGTATAGAATACAAGAGTAGGAGTCTGATGTTGCAGGTGTATAGAACGTTGGTTAGGCCTCATTTGGAGTACTGCGTCCAGTTCTGGTCGCCATACTACAGGAAGGATGTAGAGGCCCTGGAGAGAGTGCAGAGGAGATTTACCAGGATGCTGCCTGGTATGGAAGGGCTGTCTTACAAGGAAAGATTGAAAACACTGGGGTTGTTTTCCCTTGAAAGACGTTGGCTGAGAGGGGATCTTTTAGAGGTATATAAGATTATGAGGGGTATAGATAGAGTAAATGGTGGTAAGCTTTTTCCACCATTAGAAATGGATAGAACGAGGGGTCACGGGCTCAGGGTGAGGGGGGCTATGTATAAGACGAATATTAGAGGCAGTTTTTCACACAAAGGGTAGTGGGGGTGTGGAATGCACTGCCGAGTAAGGTGGTGGGAGCAGGCACGCTAGGGTTGTTTAAGGGTCTTTTGGACAGCCACATGAGCAGTCTGCAGATAGAGGGATATAGCAGGACTGTTTGAATATCGGGAGGACCAAATAGTAGTAGACTATCTTTTAGTTTCGTCTCGGGAATGTCTTAGTTTTTTTTAGCATGTTTAATTAAGTCTTATTTGTTTCCGCAGGCAATTCGGTCCACCTTGTTGACCAACAAGGGGCATGCATGCGGCATGTCGTGCGAGAGCTGCTCTTGGAGGTTGCTTCAGGAGTTGCCTAGTGCTTCATGTTGTCAGTGTATGCTTAAACTGGACCATCTGATGGGCAACATGACAGCTCAGAGACTACCGCTGTTGCTGTGCTGACACATGGATTTGGGCCTGTGTCTGCGGGAGTTTGCGCGTTCTCCCCATGGTTGCGTGGGTTTCCTCCGGGTGCTCCGGTTTCCTCCCACATCCCAAAAATGTGCTCTTAGGCTGATTGGGTAACAAATTATCCCTATATGGGAATCTTCAACAATAGGCATAGCCTAAAGTCAAGAATATGTCATTAAGACATTAGGACGGCAGCGTGGGTTCGTTGGGCCGAAGGGCCTGTTTCCTGTGCTGTGTTGCTCTTTGTTCTTGTTGTTCTTTGTAACTCTCTCAATAACCTCTACATCCTTCCTATAATGAGGCAACCTCTCAACATTTTATAAACCTCTAGCAGGTCGCCTCTCAACCTACGTCTCTCCACTAAGAGTCCCAGCTCCCTCAACCTATCTTCATAAGGCCTGCCTCCCAATCCAGGCAGCATCCTTGTAAATCTCCTCTGAACTCTCTCAATAGCCTCTACATCCTTCCTATAATGAGGCAACCAGAACTGCGCACAATACTCCAAGTGGGATCTGACAAGAGTCTTATAGAGCTGCATCATTACCTCCTGACTCCTAAACTCTATTCCTCGATTAATGAAGGCCAGTACACTGTACACCTTCTTGACCACTTCCTCCACCTGCAAGACCAATTTAAGATTCCTATGAACCCGGACCCCGAGATCCTTCTGCTCTATAACACATCTAAGACTCCTACCCCTTATATTGTACTCCTTCATCCCATTATTCCTGCCAAAATGGATCACTACATAAACACATTTATCTGTGTTGAAGTCCATCTGCCACTTCTCCGCCCAGTCTTGCATCCTGTCTATGTCCCACTGCAACTTTTGGCATCCCTCCAGACCATCCACAACACCATCGATCTTTGTATCGTCGGCGAACTTACTAACCCATCCCTCCACTTCCTCATCCAGGTCATTTATGAAAATGACAAACAGCAGGGGTCCCAGAACAGATCCCTGGGCACTCCACTGGTTACCGACCTCCATGCAGAACAAGACCCATCCACAACCACTCTCTGCCTTCTGCCGGCAAGCCAGTTCTGGATCCACGGGCCAAAGCCCCTTGGATCCCATGCCCTCTCACCTTCTCCAGAAGCCTTGCATGTGGGACCTTTTCAAACGCCTTACTAAAGTCCATGTATACTATGTCCACCGCCCTTCCTTCGTCAATATGTTCAGTCACATTTTCGAAGAACTCAGCTAGGCTCGTAAGGCATGACCTGCCCTTGACAAAACCATGCTGACTATTTCTAATCAGTCCAAACTTCTCCAAATGTTCATATATCTTATCCCTCAGAAGCCTCTCCATCAGCTTACCAACCACTGAAGTCAGACTCACCGGTCGGTAATTTCCTGGACTATCCTTGTTCCCTTTCTTAAAAATAGGAACCACATCCGCAATCCTCCAATCCTCCGGAACCTCTCCCGTTTCCATGGACAACGCAAAGATCATCGCCAGGGGCTCTGCAACCACTTCCCTCACCTCCCACAATAACCTGGGGTACATCCCATCCTGTCCCGGCGACTTGTCTATCTTGATAGAATTTAACAGGTCTAACACATCCTCTTTCCTAACATCCACATACTCAATCTTTCCCGTATGCCGCAAACCTGCAGTGCAATCTCCCAGTTCACTTTCCACTGTGAATACCGAGGCAAAGTACTCGTTAAGCACCTCTGCCATTTCTTCCGGATTCACACAGACTTTTCCCCCTTCACCTTTTATAGACCCTATCCCTTCTCTTCTCATAGAACATAGAACAATACAGCACAGAACAGGCCCTTCGGCCTTCGATGTTGTGCCGACCAAAATAAAAAGCAATGCCCCTCCAAACTAAAACATTCCCTTCTCTTCCATATACTTATCAATTAACCTCTTAAACGCCACCAAACTTGGCGCATCTACGACAGCTGCAGGCAGGGCATTCCACTCCCTAATCACTCTTTGAGTAACGAACCTACCTCTGATATCCGTCCTATAACTCATACCCCTTAATTTAAAGTTGTGTCCCCTCGTGCTAGCTTTCTCCATCCTAGGAAAAAGGCTATCACTGTCCACCCTATCTAAACCTCTAATCATCTTATATGCTTCATCCTTTTACTTTTCACATATTTGTAGAAGGCCTTGGGATTCTCCTTAATCTTACCTGCCGAGGCCTTCTCATGACCCCTTCTGGCTCTCCTAATTTCCTTTTTAAGTTCCCTTCTACACACTTTATACTCCTCTAGATCCCTAACATCCCCTAGCTCTCTGAACCTTTTATATACCCTTTTTTTCTTCCTAACTAGGTTCACCACTACCTTCGTGCATCACGGTTCCCGCGTCCTACCAGAACCTCCTCGGAACATTGTCTTGCAGTGCCCCAGACAAACATTCCTTGAAAAACCACGACTTTCATAGAACATAGAACATAGAACAATACAGCACAGAACAGGCCCTTCGGCCTTCGATGTTGTGCCGACCAAAATAAAAAGCAATGCCCCTCCAAACTAAACCATTCCTTCTCTTCCATATACTTATCAACTAACCTCTTAAACGCCACCAAACTTGGCGCATCTACAACAGCTGCAGGCAGGGCATTCCACTCCCTAATCACTCTTGAGTAAAGAACCTACCTCTGATATCCGTCCTATAACTCATACCCCTTAATTTAAAGTTGTGTCCCATCGTGCTAGCTTTTTCCATCCTAGGAAAAAGGCTATCACTGTCCACCCTATCCAAACCTCTAATTATCTTATATGTTTCAATAAGATCCCCCCTTAGCCGCCTCCTTTCTAACGCAAACAACCTCAAATCCTTCAACCTCTCTTCATAGGACCTGCCCTCCATACCAGGCAACATCCTGGTAAACCTCCTCTGTACCTCTCCAATGCCTCCACATCTTTCTTATAATGTGGGGACCAGAACTGCACACAATACTCCAAGTGCGGCCGCACTAGAGTTTTGTACAGTTGCAACATGACGTTGCGGCTCCGAAATTCAATCCCCTACCAATAAAAGCTAAGACTCCATATGCCTTCTTAACAACCTTATCGACTTGACTGCCTACTTTCAGGGATCTATGCACATATACACCAAGATCCCTCTGTTCATCAACACTATTAAGAATCCTACCATTAGCCGTATGCTCTACACATTTATTATCCCTGCCAAAGTGCATTACCTCACACTTTTCCACATTAAACTCCATTTGCCACCTCTCGGCCCAGCTCTGCAACTTGTCCAAGTCACTCTGTAAACTAAAACACACCTCTTCACTATCTACCACACCACCAACTTTAGTATCATCTGCAAATTTACTGATCCATCCCTCAATACCCTCATCCAGAGCATTTATAAAAATTACAAACAGCAGGGGCCCCAAAACAGACCCCTGAGGCACACCACTCGTCACCGAACTCCACGATGAATATCTCCCATCAACCACCACCCTCTGTCTTCTATCTGCCAGCCAATTTCTAATCCAATTAGCTAAATCACCCTCTATTCCACACATCTGCATTTTCTGTAGAATTCTTCCATGGGCCACCTTATCAAAAGCCTTACTAAAGTCCATATATACTACATCAACCGCCTTACCCCCATCCACCTCCCTGGTCACTTTCTCAAAAAACTCAATGAGGTTAGTAAGGCATGACCTACCTTTCACGAAACCATGCTGACTATCCCCAATCAATTCATTTCTCTCTAAATAACTATAAATCCTATCCCTAATAATTCTCTCCAATACCTTGCCCACCACAGAAGTAAGACTCACTTGCCTATAATTCCCAGGAAGGTCTCTCTTCCCCTTCTTAAACAATGGGACCACATTCGCTATCCTCCAGTCCTCCGAACCACACCCGTAACCAACGAGGACCTGAAGATCAGAGCCAGAGGCTCTGCAATCTCCTCTCTTGCCTCCCAGAGAATCCTAGGGTAAATCCCGTCCGGCCCAGGGGACTTATCCAACTTCAAACCCTCGAGAATTTCTAACACATCCTCCCTATCTACTACAATACTCCCCACTTTGCAACCCTGTACCTCAGTGCTCTCCACAGCTACATTTCCAGCACTCTGCGTGAATACCGAAGAGAAATATTTATTCAGTGCCTCGCCAATCTCTTCAGGCTCCACGCACAACTTCCCACTGCTATCTATGACTGGTCCTAATCTTGCCCTAACCAATCTTTCCTTCTATACTCTTCTCCAAGAACACCTCCTTCCAGTTTATGCATCCAATTACCTGCCTAATGTTTTCATATTTCCCCTTACTCCAGACATACACCTTCCTAGCCTGCCTGATCCTATCTCTTTCCATCGCTATCGTGAAAGAGATAGAATTATAATCTCCATTCCCAAGATGCTCATCTACCGTGAGATCCGACACCTGCCCCGGCTCATTAGCAAGCACCAGGTCAAGTACAGCTTCTCCTCTCGTAGGCTTTTCCACGTACTGTGTCAGGAAACCTTCCTGAACACACCTAACAAACTCCACACCATCCAAACCCCTTACCCTTGGGATATTCCAGTCGATGTTTGGGAAATTGAAATCTCCCATCATTACAACCCTGTTATTTCTACATCTGTCTAGGATCTGTTTCCCTATCTGCACCTCAAGTTCCCTGCCGCTGTTGGGCGGCCTATAGAATACACCCAGCAAAGTTATCGAGCCTTTGCTGTTCCTAACTTTCACCCACAGAGACTCCGTAGACAATCCCTCCCCGTCTTCCACCTTCTCTACAGCCATGACACTGTCCCTGATCAACAGTGCCACACCACCTCCTCTTTTGCCTCCAACCCTGTCCCTCCTGAAGCACCTGAATCCCAGCACCTGAAGTACCCAGTCCTGTCCCTGAGACAACCAAGTCTCTGTAACGGCCACCACATCACACTCCCAAGCAGCAATCCACGCCCTAAGCTCATCTACCTTATTTACTACACTCCTGGCATTAAAATAGACACACCTCAGCCCGTCAGTCAGGATATTTCCCTTTTCCATCACCTGCCTAACCCTCCTCTCAGAGTGCCTACAGTCCTTCCCTACCTGGGAACTAACCTCCTTATTCACCGTCCCATTGGTATTCCCACCCCCCAGCTTTTCTAGTTTAAAGACTACCCAGTAGCCCTAGCTAGTCTACCTGCCAAGATATTAGTCATCCTAGGGTTCAAGTGCCACCCGTCCTTACTGTACATGTCACACTTCTATTAGATCTAACAAGTACAGAGGAGATGTTAGGGGTAAGTTTTTCACTCAGAGGGTGGTGAATAACTGGAATCAGCTGCCGTCGCTGGCGACAGAAGCAAACTCACTGGGGTCTTTTAAAAGACTTCTGGATGAGTACATGGGATTTAATGGGATTGGGAGTTACAGATAGTTGTATGGCCTGGTAGCTATGGGTATGATCGGCGCAACTTGTGGGCCGAAGGGCCTGTTTGTGCTGTAGTGTTCTATGTTCTGTGTTCTAAGGAACAGCATCTAAAGTAGCCAAAAAAGGTAGTAAGCCTGAGGATTGGGAGCATTTTAATGTTCAGCAAACAAGAAATTGATGGAGAAAATAGATTATGAAATTAAATTAGTGAACTTAAAACAGGTTGTATAAGCTTTTGTAGGGTACATAAAAAGGAAAAGGTTAATAAATTTGGGCCCACTACAGGCAGGGAATTGATAGTGGGGAATAAGGAAATGGAGGAAAGAATAAACAAACACTTAAGTCTTCACAGAGGAAGATACAAAAATTCTCCCTGAAATATTGGGAGATGCAAGGCTGAGGATCTTAAAAAATTAGTATGAGTGAAAAAATAGCACTGGGAAAATTAATGGGGCTGGAGGTTCATAACACATACATGCCGAAGTAGGCCATTTGGCCCATCGAGTCTGCTCTGACATTCAATGAGATCCTGACTGTTCTAATATGATAATCCTCAATTCCACTTGCCCACTATCTCCAAAACCCTCGATTTTGTTACTGATTAAAGATGTCTATCTCAGCCTTGAACGTACTTGATGATTCAGCCGCCACAACCTTTAGGGGTAAGTTGATAAATCCCCTGGGCCTGATGACCTACATCTAAGTGTTTAAAGAGATGGCTGTGGAGATGACAGACACAGTGGTGAACATCTTTCAAAATAATAGATTCTGAAACAGTGCCTTCAGATTAGAAATGTCGCTAACTAGGTACAGGGTAGTCTGACATCAGTGGTAGGGAGAATGAGTTTTGCTGAAAAGAAAACCATTTTGTTGAAGCTTTTCATCTTGCACTCATCAGAACAACTTGTACTGTATTGACTTTGATGAGGCCCACAAAGTGGACCTGTTAGAATGAGATTCCCTGATTGAGGTAGTTAATGCTGTCCCTACACAGAAGCCCTGCAATAGTACAGAATATGGAGTGTCCAGGTAACCGGCAATCAGGGGGTACACTCTGGACTGTGAAGTACCTGCCTGAGTATTACTTACTATGGTGAATAAATCAGGATTTGGTGAACGGACAACAGCCTTTTGACAAGTATTTCACATGCCAACGAATTGTCCAGGTAAGTGTAAAATGAAAAGCTGCGAAAAAGAAGTCGAGTTTTCAATTGTTGTACTGCCAAACAAGGGGAAAACACTAGAATCAATTGTAACAGATGTGATAACTGGGCATGTACAAGACAATGGTTTGATGAGTCAATATGGATTTATGAAAGGGGAATCATGTTTGACAAACCTGTTGGGAGTTTTTTGGAAGATGTTATCAGCAGGATGCATAAAGAACCAATGACTGTAATGCATTTGAATTTTCAGAAGATTTATGTATAGGTCTGTATAGGTTTGTAGTTAAACAAGATTAGAGCCTACAGGATTGGGGAAACATACAGGCATAGATTGAGGGTTGGTTAATAGCCAGATAACAGAGAAAAGAAATAAAGAGTCATCTTCCGATTGACATGTTGTGCTAATGGGATACCACAGGAACCAGTAGTGGGGCCCCAACGATTCATGTTTGGATGTGGAGAACAAATGTAGTATTTCCAAGTTTGCTGATCACATAAAACCCACTGTGAGGAGGATGGAAGGAGCCAGCAAAGAGATTTGGACAGACTAAGTGAGTGGGTAAGAACAGAATATAATGTCGATAAATGTAAAGTTATTGATTTTGGTAGGAAAAACCAAATGGAAAGAGACTGGGAAGCATTGATGTCTAAACAACCTTGGGTACGCTGGATCAAAAATTGGGTGATGTGCTAGAGCCATTGGACATGGTTTCCCAGAATAAGAAGTAGAGTCATTTAGAATGAGATCAGGAACTATTCCTTCAGTCACAGAGTGATGAATCTTTGGAATTCTCTTCCCGACTGTTGCTGTGGTGGCTCCATCATTGAGTCTGTTCAAAACACAGGGCAATAAATTTCTAGAGGCCAATGACATCAACAGATGTGGGAATAGTGTGGGAAGATGATGTTGAAGTAGACAATCAGCCATCATTCAGTAAATTGGCACAGTAGGCTTGAAATAGCTTACCTTCAGCACAGTGATCCTGCAGCTCTATAGCTCTCAGATATTTGTGCTTCTCCAACTCTGTTCATACCCCCATCTCCCCAATAAAATCCCCATGTTTCTAACTACCTCACCATTACAGACTGTGCTTTCAGCTACCTGGGTCAGTAAGCCAGGGTGGAATTCCCACCCTGAACCTCTCACACCTCCTGAAGAATGCTTAGAATTATGGAATCCTGGCAGTGCAGGTGATGGTGATTGGGCCCATCGAGTCTGCACGAGCTGTCCGACTGAACATCTGCTAATCCCAATAACTTACGCATTTTGGAAACTAAGAGGCAATTTATCATGGCCAAATCACCTAACCTGCACATCTTTTGACCATAGGAGGAAACCAGAGCACCTGTGGGAAAACCATGCAGACACCCAAAGCCAGGTCCCTGACACTTTGAGGCAGCAGTGTTAACCACTGTGCTGTTGTGCCACTTCTCAAAACCTGTCTCTTTGACAAGGCTTTTGGTCAAGTCTCCCATCTTCTTCTGTGACTCTGTCAGTGTTTGGTATCATTCTTCCAATTAATTCTCAGTCTAAATGTCATAACATGAACACATTCTCCTTGCTGTTTGCACTGATTACATTCTACTGGAATGCATGAGATTGACTCTAAACAGTACGGCTGGTGCCCCCAAGAAGCAGATCTATGACTCCCAAACTCATCTCAACAATACCAAGGATACTGCAACCTGCACCATTATTCAACTTGGAGTTTTCACATTCTACTTTTAAAAACTAAACTATACATAACGCAAAAATGTTTAATAGAATCTATGTACTCACCATTTCTTCTCTGGAATTGGACGCGGTACTGCATTAACACGACAAGGAAAGTTGGGCTGTCCTGACATATTTCTACCAAGAATAGTTCCCACCAGGTTCAGTGGAAGGATGACAAAAAAACAAATGCAGCACACAGCAACCTTTGAGAAGAAAAAGTACATCTTAAAAGGCAATTCAACTTCACTGTGTTATTTTGTTTATATTGTGTCGCTGAAATATTTTGATAAATTGATGTGAATAGGATTGAAAATGATTGCATGCAGATACTGGGTGACTGATAAATACGATGCAGCACTTGCAAAGTCAGGACAATACATGAAGATGGGATTGACTGAGAGTTTCCACCAACCAAGGTTATTCTGAACTTCCCTGTACACTGTTCAAACGATTAATGATCATTGTGGATTCGATAAGATGGAAAAATGCAAATGTGAGAATACAACACATTAAAATATGAGCAACCATAGCATCACAACGTCCACAGTGGATCCAGGAAAAGTACTCAGATTTAACTTTGAAAGTGTCATATCAAATGGCATGTTTGGATTACTTTGGGTTGTCAAACAGTAAGCCAAAATGAACATGAAGTAAGAAACATTTGACCGGAATAAAAACTACTTAATTCTTTGTTATCAGCAATAAAAAACAAACGTCAAAAACCTCTAGTGCAACTGGAAGCGGCACAATGGCACAGTAGTTAGCACTGTTGCTTCACAGCGCCAGAGACCTGGGTTCGATTCCCAGCTTCGGTCACTGTCTGTGTGGAGTTTGCGCATTCTCTGTGTCTGCGTGGGTTTCCTCCGGGTCCTCCAGTTTCCTCCCACGTTCTGAAAGACATGCTGG
Organism: Sphyrna mokarran; assembly: GCA_024679065.1. Taxonomy (NCBI): domain Eukaryota; kingdom Metazoa; phylum Chordata; class Chondrichthyes; order Carcharhiniformes; family Carcharhinidae; genus Sphyrna; species Sphyrna mokarran. The sequence continues at coordinate 204,964 of JAGIQG010000032.1, forward strand.
TTAGATGCTTTGACCCGAACAGGCACTGGACTATGGTGACTAGGGGAATTACACAATAACTTCATTGCATTGTTAAGGTAAGCCTACTTGTGACGAATAAACAAACTTCTACTTTTTGCTTTAATTTTCAGTCCCCTTACTCGAAGTTGCGACTGAGATTCGAATGCATCCAATGGCTCATCAAATAGCTTCACTAAGCCTCAAACTCATACAATCTGAATCAAGGTCAGATTGGCTTAATGAACAACACTCAATTCAGAATGACAATCTTGCAGGTTTCTCTGCGATTCTGCTAAATGTGAGTTTAGCATTACAGCTTTGAGGGTTATGCTATCACTAAGTGTTTTGTTTAGTAATAAAAGCAATTTTATGCTTTATGATATTAATAGGTTGTGTAAAATTAATCAGCTATGGGAGCAACCAGAGACAATTCCTCCTTTTGAGTGCTCTGGTTCCTTCTGTGAGATGTGCTTGGTTGCTGTATGTACTGCTTACACGGTGAGGATTAGTTATAAAATTTCTTCATCTTTCTTACTGCCTTAGTCTTATAATTTCTTCTTATAAATTCTCATTCTAAATCCAATGACTGCTTGTTGGCATTGTAATTTTTATTCTGCCATTTGTGCAAACGCGACTGCTGTTATCCCTGATCACTGCAATCCTAGGGAATGCAGCTTAAACTGACTCCCAAGCCAAAATATTCCAACTTCGATAAATACCAACAATGCATCGATGTTCCTCGTAGACTATATTGTACTAAACATTTAAACTGTCAGCTCAAACCACAGATTGGAACCAAATCTTGAGCGCTGAAATGTTTATGCCTGACGCGGAGGCACCTTTAAGGCAGAAGTGATCTCTTGTTACTGATCATTTTAGGCAGGGACAGATTGAGCCATTTGCTTGCCAGCAGTCTCCCTCAGCCATTCTTGCATCTTCAAACAGTTTTAAACACAGGAAAAAGGCACTTATTTAGCCTTTCTCTTTACAACCCTGGCCTCTCAAGTTTTTATCCTCTCTTCTTCCTCTCCTCTGCCCACCCACCCCATCAAATAAAAGAAGCCTGATTCCCAACTCCTTAAATAGAAACTTTGAGTTTTATTTTGATTAATAAAACCATTTAAAATAACGCTAGCCCTGGCAAAATAGACAATTGATGATTGATTAAAGTCAGTGTAGAGGCGCCATCCAGAGGTAGTTCAGAGGAGTGGTGATGCAGAAGCAGCACGCAGTCTGTGCAGCTCTCTCACATTTGCCTTTATTGATGGTGGTCTAAATATTCAGCTGGAGCAGGGTGGAGAGGCCAACTTGCTAAGTTTTATAGCCCTCCAGCCAAGCCACGTGGGTGCTGCATTCAGTTTTAGAAACATCTCAACATTTTAGCTTTTCAACTATTTCAATGCTAAAAGACATCAAAGCTACACAAACCACAAGGACACAGAGGTTAAACCAGTAAAAGACAGGCTCAGCATAATTTCAAAGAGGAAGTCTGCGTACAAAGATCATTTAGTACTTGGTGCAGAGGGGAAGATACTTCTATGGGAAAACAAATTGAATATCTTCCTGCACTGAGACTCACTAAGGGGCTAAAATTGCCCCTTAGTATCCTGAGATGCGTAGGTTAGAGGGATTAGTGGGTAAAATACATAGGGATAGGGGTTTGGGGCCAAGATGGGATTGCAGTCAGTGCAGACTCAATGGACCGGATGGAGTTTCTATGATTTCTACCAACTTTGTGAAGATAGTGTCCAATTCTGACATGCTTACCATTGTTCCAAAAGGAATAGCTCGTGACGCATGGTAATACATTGCAATGAAGTTTATGAAGAATGCAGTTCCGCACACCATGGCTGGGATCAGGAATGCCCCAATAAACATTTGCTTGATCCATCTTCGGCCTGTATATATACAAAAAGCAGAATGTAGTTACATGATCACTGCTTTCATGGATTTATACCTTGTTATATATGATAGAAACACAGGAAAATTAGTTAATAACTTGAACGAGAATGAGTTGCAGACAACATGAGCCAACCACTTAACATGGAGCCATTGCTTCAAAGATTGTCACCAACCTAGACTCTTTTCTGAAGATTTTCTTTCCAGGCTTCCAATCTCAATCACTCCTACCTCCCTCACGGGGGTGTTAAACAGGACTGGCCTGCTAGTCCATTGCTTCAATCTGTTCTCATCTCAAACTTCTTTCTTTCCTTGTCCAATTTCTTCCCGTTCGCATGTGGTTCTATCAACATCCTTTATCACTAAATCATTCTTTGGTTCTAACTGCTCCTTTTCATTTAGGAATATCCAGGCCCTCTATATTTCAACTCCTCAGAAAAGCTCAAGAGTTGTTACTGCTCCCTTGAACAGTGGCCCAGCCAGTTCCTAACCACATCACTAGCTTCTATCTGGCCTGAACTTGTTCTCACATTGAACAATTTCTCCTTTGCTTCTATTCATTCTTCCCGGAGTGTTGCTTTGGGAACCCGGATAGGTTCCAGCTTTGTTTTTGTGGAACATTTTGTTCTGGTCCACACATTCACCTATTTTTCTTCTAAGCAGGTCATGCAGCAATGCCATTTTTTGCTCTTGCCTTTTCCAATCTGCCCTTTCACTTCCTCCTTTCTAACTATCCAAGGACCTACTCACTCCTGTGCATGAAAGAATTCACCTGTACTTCTTTCAACACAATATTCACCCATTTCCTTTCTTAAATTTTGTGATTCAACTTCCAGTTCCTAGAAGCACTTAAGTTGCCATGAAAGCACTAATCATCATCTCAAAACAATGAATACATTATTATGGATGAGCAGACCAAAAGATAATATGCAGGGACTCCAAATTTTCCTGTTTTACCCCACCACAAATTTGACATTGGGAGAAAGATTAGTGTCTATACACCATGAAGCAGAATGAGTGCTGATGAAACCTTACACGCTTCTCTTGTCACACTTAGTGAGTGCAAAACACTGTCAAGTGGATTCAAAAATATAGCAGCAGATGCTTCAGCTCTGCATCAATGATGTATATTAGAAAATTGTGCAATATGCAGATAATTCACATCCTTGTGTACAACTGAGTTTATCAACTTGGGTTACTGCCCATGACAATATGGGGTACATACAGTCACAGGTTTTCCTGAATAAATCAAACAGCATGGAAGGAAGCACAACATTCAAATTTCCACTGCAGCCCCATAATGTTAAACTATAATATAAGCCATGAGAAACTAACAGATCAATATATTTCCAGTAAATTAACCACACAAACTGAATGGATTCATACTTCAGAGATAAGGAGTCATACCCCGTCTTCATTTTTTAAATTCCCAGAATTCTTCCCAGTTCAAGTGTCAGCACAAATAGCCGGACAGCTGCTGTACATAGTAAAATATAAGCAGATCCCACACTACCAAGATCCAGCTGTCCACAGATTCCCTTACTTGAGTCATCATCACTCTTTAAAGGGATACCATATGGCGCTAATACAAATTTAGTAGCATGAAAAAGCCATTTGGGCCAACAGAACCAATTGTTCTAAAGTGAACAATTCTCACCTTCTCGTTATATCCCTCTCTCCACTAATTCGCTCTTTAACTGCTTGTGGTGTCTGCTTCAACTGTTTTCCCTTGTAACTTATTCCAATAACATTTTCCCTTTCCGTGAGAAATTTCAGACTTATTCCCACTTGCACTGATCTGCATCCTTTGTCATAATAAATGTGGCCAGATTAATTTTGTGAATTCTTGTCAACTCAGTTGTACACAGGATGTGGGTGATTGCATATTGTACCAGTTTTCTAATATACATCAATTCTAAAAATGTCCTTCCAACCACCTCAAAGTTTTTCTCTTTTCTAAAGATCTATGGAATGATTGATTCCAAGAATCTACTCAATAATTGGAGTTTAAGGAGAAGGAACAACAGAGTCAGTCATTAGCTTCACTCTCAACAGAAACAAAAAATGCTGGAAAATCTCAGCAGGTCTGACAGCATCTGTGGAGACAGAACAGATCCAACATTTAGAGTCTGGATAACCTTTCATCGGAGCCAAGGGCAAAGAAAACGATATGAGATTTATACCACGAGAGTGTGGGAGAGGGGGTGACTATAATTGAACACAGGAAATGTAAATGATGATGAAGGCGGCAGAAAAAGGTGCTAAAAGTAGGTTGGTGGAAAGATGGAGAGCAAGAATAAAGAAGTGGAAAAATGGAAGTGAGAATGATGGGTGATAAAAATGATGAATGAGATGAAAAGAAGAAACAAAATAATAAATGGAATGGGGTGAAGTCGGAGGGGAGAGTTCATGCTCTGAAGTGATTGAACTCGGATGTTCAGTCCGAAGGAACTGGAAGATAGAACATAGAACACAGAGCACTACAGCACAAACAGGCCCTTCGGCCCACAAGTTGTGCCGAACACATCAAAACCTACCCAGCCATAGACCTATCTAGAACCCCCAATCCCGTATACTCATCCAGAAGTCTTTTAAAAGACCCCAGCGAGTTCACCTCGACTACCACCGACGGCAGCCGATTCCATTCACTCACCACCCTCTGAGTGAAAAACTTTCCCCTAGCATCCCCTCTGTACTTGCTTCCCTGCACCTTAAATCTGTGCCCTCTCGTCGCGACCATTTCAGCCCTGGGAAATAGTCTCTGAGAGTCCACCCTATCTATTCCTCTCAACATCTTGTAAACCTCTATCAGGTCGCCTCTCAACCTTCGTCTCTCCAGGGAGAACAGTCCCAGCTCCCTCAACCTGTCTTCATAAGGCATGCCTCCCAATCCAGGTAACATCCTTGTAAATCTCCTCTGCACCCTTTCAATAGCTTCCACGTCCTTCCTATAGTGAGGCGACCAGAACTGCGCACAGTACTCCAAGTGTGGTCTGACAAGGGTCCTATAAAGCTGCAGCATTACCTCCTGACTCCTGAACTCAATCCCTCGATGAATGAAGGCCAGTACACCGTAAGCTTTCTTAACCACATCCTCCACCTGGGAGGCCGATTTGAGAGTCTTATGGACCCGGACCACAAGATCCCTCTGCTCTTCCACACTGCTAAGACTCCTACCTTTGATAGTGTACTCATTCATCCCGTTGGATCTGCCAAAATGGACCACAACACATTTATCCGCGTTGAAGTCCATCTGCCACTTCTCCGCCCAGTCTTGCATCCAGTCGATGTCATGCTGCAACTTCTGACATCCCTCCAGACCATCCACAACACCACCGACCTTCGTGTCATCGGCGAACTTACTCACCCATCCCTCCACTTCCTCATCCAGGTCATTTATGAAAATGACAAACAGCAAGGGTCCTAGAACAGATCCCTGGGGCACTCCACTGGTGACCGACCTCCATGCAGAAAAAGAGCCATCCACAACCACCCTCTGCCTTCTGCAGGCAAGCCAGTTCTGGATCCACAAGGCCAAAGCCCCTTGGATCCCATGGCCTCTCACCTTCTCAAGAAGTCTTGCACGTGGGACCTTGTCAAATGCCTTGCTGAAGTCCATGTACACCACATCCACTGCTCTTCCTTCGTCAATGTGTTCAGTCACATTTTCGAAGAACTCAATTAAGCTTGTAAGGCACGACCTGCCTTTTACAAAACCATGTTGACTATTTCTAATCAACCTAAACTTCTCCAAATGCTCGTAAATCTTGTCCCTCAGAAGCCTCTCCATCAGCTTACCAACCACTGAGGTCAGACTCACCGGTCGGTAATTTCCAGGACTATCCCTGTTCCCTTTCTTGAAAATAGGGACCACATCCGCAATCCTCCAATCCTCCAGAACCTCTCCCGTCTCCATCGACGATGCAAAGATCACCGCCAGGGGCTCTGCAATGACATCCCTCACCTCCCACAATAATCTGGGGTACATCCCATCTGGTCCCGGAGACTTGTCTATCTTGATAAGATGGGATGCCCTTTCTCCAGTTTGCGTTGGAGTTCACTAGAATACTGCAAAAGACCAAAGATGGACATGTGGACAGGACAGCAGGGTTTTGTGGGTTAACATCGAGTCTGGATGACTCTTTGTCAGAACTCTCCACAGATGCTGTCAGACTTGATGAGTTTTTCTGTTTCAGGTTCTAGCATTTTGCTTTCAACTTAGCTTCATTAATCCTGCAGTTCCAAAGACTAAAATCGTACAAAGCTACCCTCAATAATGAAAATCGACAAGACACCAACAAAAAGCTGTAGCCATTTGAACCAAAGTGCATATACAAGCAGAAAGACCTTACAATCTCAGTATAGCAGTCAACTCTTTCTTAGATGACTTCAAGAGCTTTCACCTCCAATACCCAGCAATCTTTCCACACATAAATCACTTTATGAAGCTTTTTCTAATACCAGTCTTTTTTTATGAGGGTCTATCGTCTGACAAAATTAGTTAAATCTATCTTCTGAAATAATTTCTATATTGTCTTCAATTTCATGAGGTAACCTCTTGGCTGTTTCCTATTAATGATTCTCCTTAAGCCATCCTCTAATGTTAGCAAACAGCTTGTGAAATATAAAGTGAATTGAACAAATGACTGCTGTCATAGAGGTTTACAACATGGAAACAGGCCCAACTTGTCCATGTCACCTTTTTGTTTTTCAAAGTTCCTAAGCTAGTCCCAATTGCCTGCGTTTGGCCCATATTCCTCTATATCCATCTCACTCATGTAACTATCTAAATGCTTTTTAAAAGATAAAATTGTACCCTCCTCTATCATCTTTGGCAGCTTGTTCCAGACACTCACCACCCTGTGTGTGAAAAAAAAAGCCCCTCTGGGCCCTTTTGTATCTCTCCCCTCAAAGCTATGCCCTCTAGTTTTAGACTCCCTACCTTTGGGAAAAGATATTGACTATTTGTGGAAGTTGCGGACAGCGGGGGTCCCGGGGCAGACCCCTGGGGTGCTCCACTTGTTGCTGAGCTCCGCGATGGGTGTCTCCCATCGGCCGCTGCCCTCTGTCTTCTGTCTGCTGGCCAGTTCCTGACCGGTTGGCTGGGTCACCCTCTGCCCCGTGCATCTGCATTTTCTGCGGAGGTCTTCCGTGGGCCGCCTTGTCGAACGCCTTGCTGGGGTCCATGTATGCCGCATAGGCCGCCTTGCCCCCATCCACCTCTTTGGTCACTTTTTCAAAAAACTCAAGGTTGTTAAGAAGGCGTACGGAGTCTTAGCTTTTATTGGTAGGGGGATTGAATTTCGGAGCCGCAACGTCATGTTGCAACTGTACAAAACTCTAGTGCGGCGCACTTGGAGTATTGTGTGCAGTTCTGGTCCCCGCATTATAAGAAAGATGTGGAGGCATTGGAGAGGGTACAGAGGAGGTGTACCAGGATGTTGCCTGGTATGGAGGGCAGGTCTTATGAGGAGAGGCTGAGGGATTTGAGGTTGTTTTCGTTAGAAAGGAGGCTGCAAAGAGGAGACCTTATCGAAACATATAAGATGATTAGAGGTTTAGATAGGGTGGACAGTTATAGCCTTTTTCCTAGGATGGAGAAAGCTAGCACGAGGGGACATAGCTTTAAATTAAGGGGTGGTGGTTTTAGGACAGATGTCAGAGGTAGGTTCTTTACCCAGAGGGTGGTAAGGATATGGAATGCCTTGCCTGCGTCAGTTGTAGATGCGCCAAGTTTGGGGGCATTTAAGAGGTTAGTAGATAAGTTTATGGATGAAAAGGGAATGGTTTAGGTTAGAGGGTCACTGCTTGTTCCTAATTGGTCGGCGCAACATCGAGGGCCGAAGGGCCTGTTCTGCGCTGTAATGTTCTATGTAGCTGATTTATGGCCCTCATTATTTTATAGACCTCTAAGATCACTTCTAAGCCTCTGGTGTTCCAGAGAAAAAAAGTCCCAGTCTATCCAGCCTCTCTTTATAACTCAAACCATCAAGTTCCAATAGCATCCTAGTATCTTTTAGAACATAGAACACTACAGCACAAACAGGCCCTTTGGCCCACAAGTTGCGCCAATCATACCCATACCTACTTTTCTGCACTCTTTCTAGTTTAATAATATCTTTTCTATAATAGGGTGAACAGTTCTGTTCACAGTATTCCAAATGTGGTCTTACCAATGTCTTGTATAACTTCAACAAGACGTCCCAACTCCTGTATTCAATATTCTAACCAATGAAACCAAGCATGTTGAATGCCTTCTTCACCACTCTGTCCACCTGTGACTCCACTTCCAAGAAGCTATGACCTGTACCTCTCTCTCTCTTCGTTAACTACCATTAACTAAGTAAGTCCTGCTGTGATGGGTGTGTAAATACTTCCATAGCTTGCTGAAAAAGCATGAACAAAGTTGACAGATTTGACTTTTAGTAGATTTAGCACTCCCTTTCCAAACACTATAAATAAACAATGCTTAACAAATTTGAAAACAAAAGATTAGAGTATGAGTTAGCAAAGTGTATATAGTTGTGACAGAAACATTCACACTTTGGAAGCATAAGAGCTATTCTCTTCGCCACGCTAATACTCAGCACCAGCTGAGTCTATGTACACATTTGAGTCTAATTAACTTGGCAACACGCATCATCTGTTCCCTTTATTAAATTGCTAACTCTTTAACAGCCATCAAGAGAAGGTGTATGACCAAATTCTCCTCCAACTTGATGATTTTCAAGTTTGCTAATGACACCACCATAGTGGGTTGGATCTCAAGCAATGCTGAGATGGAGTACAGGAATTAGATGAATCTATCTGCTGAGGGGGACAATAAATCTCTACTTCAATGTCAACAAAATAAAGGAGATCGTCATTGACTTCGGGAAGCAAGTAGAGAACACGCCCCTGTCTACATCAAAGACACGAAGTAGAAATGATCGGGAGCTTCAAGTTTTCAGGTGTCCAGATCATCAACAACTATACTGTCCACTGTCAACACGGGTGGGATGGGATGGGTTCTCTCACTAAGTTTTACACATGTGCCACAGAAAGCATTCTTTTTGCTTGTATCACAGCTTGGTATGGCTCCTGCTTTGCCAAGACCATTAAAAAACTACAAAAATTCAAGAATGTAGCTCAATCCATCACACTAACCAGGCTTTGATCCATTGACTATCTAATTATGCTAGCTACCTCGGCAAAGCAGTCAGCCTAATTAAGGACCCCAGACATTCTCTCTTTCACCTTTTTCCATCGGGAAAAAGTTACAAAAGTCTGAGGTCACATACCAACAGACTCAAGAACAGCTTCTTCCCTGCTGCCATCAGACTTTTGACCGAACCTACCTTGCATTAAGTTTATTCCTCTGTACACCCTACTATGCCTTTAACGCTACATTCTGCATGCTCTCTTTCCTTCTCTATGAAATGCATGGTTTGTCCTATAGCACACAAAAAACAATACTTTTCACTGTATAAAACATATGACAATAATAAATCAAATGGCAGATGGAGTTTAATTTACACAAATGCAAGGTGATGCATTTTGGTAGCTTGAAGCAGGGCAGGGCTTACTCAGTTAATGGTAGACACCGGGGAGAGTTACAGAACAACAAGATCAAGGAGTACATGTTCATAGTTCTTTGAAAGTGGAGTCACAGGTGAACAGAGTGATGAAGAAGACAATTACGCATGCTTGATTTCATTGGTCAGAACACTGAATACAGGAGTTGGGATGCTTTGAAGTTGTACAAGACATTGGTAAGGCCACACTTGGAATAGAGTGTGCAGTTCTATTATAGAAACAATATTATTAAACTAGAAAGAGCGCAGAAAGGATTTAGTAGGATGCTACAGGGACTTGATGGTTTGGGTTATAAGGAGAGGCTGGACAGACTGAGACTTATTTCTCTGGAGGCTGAGGGGTGATCTTATAGAGGTCTATAAAATAACAGGGGGGGGGGGGGGGAAAGAAATCAGCTAGATAGTCAATATCTTTCCCAGAAGTAGAGGAGTCTAAAACTAGAGGGCATAGGTTTAAGGTGAGAGGGGAGAGTTATGAAAGTATCCAGAGGGGCAATTTTTTTCACACAGAGGTTAAGTGTCTGGAACAAACTGCCTGAAGTAGTCATAGAGATGTGTACAATTTTGTCTTTTAAAAAGCATTTAGATAGTTATATGGATAAGATGGCAATAGGAGATATGGATCAAATGCAGGCAATTGGAATTAGTTTAGGGGTTTATAAAAAAGCATGGATAAGTAAATCTCTATGAGTCTGTGAAATCAAGTCTATTAGATATTAACAGACGCATAGTGGTCAGCACTGCTGCCACACAATATCAGGGACGCGGGTTTGATTCCACCCTTGGGTGACTGCTTGGAGCTTACACGTTTTCCATGTCTGTGTAGGTTTCCTTTCAGCACTCCAGTTTCCTCCCACAGGTGATAGATGTGTACGTTATGTGGATTGACCAAGCTAAATTAGAACATAGAACATTACAGCGCAGAACAGGCCCTTCGGCCTTCGATGTTGCGCCGACCAATTAGGAACAAGTAGTGACCCTCTAACCTAAACCATTCTCATTTCATCCATAAACTTATCTACTAACCTCTTAAACGCCACCAAACTTGGCGCATCTACAACTGCCGCAGGCAGGGCATTCCATACCCTTACCACCCTCTGGGTAAAGAACCTACCTCCGATATCCGTCCTATAACTACCACCCCTTAATTTAAAGCTATGTCCCCTCATGCTAGCTTTCTCCATCCGAGGAAAAAGGCTATCGCCGTCCACCCTATCTAAACCTCTAATCATCTTGTATGTTTCAATAAGGTCCCCTCTTAGCCGCCTCCTTTCTAACGAAAACAACCTCAAATCCCTCAGCCTCTCCTCATAAGACCTGCCCTCCATACCAGGCAACATCCTGGTAAACCTCCTCTGTACCCTCTCCAATGCCTCCACATCTTTCTTATAATGTGGGGACCAGAACTGTCCACAATACTCCAAGTGCGGCCGCACTAGAGTTTTGTACAGTTGAAACATGACGTTGCGGCTCCGAAATTCAATCCCCCTACCAATAAAAGCTAAGACTCCATATGCCTTCTTAACAACCTTCTTGACTTGACTGCCTACTTTCAGGGAGCTATGCACATACACACCAAGATCCCTCTGTTCATCTAGACTACTAAGAATCCTACCATTTGCCCTATACTCTACACATTTATTATTTCTGCCATAGTGCATTACCTCACACTTTTCCACATTAAACTTCATTTGCCACCTCTCGGCCCAGCTCTGCAATTTGTCCAAGTCCCTCTGCAAACTATAACACCCCTCTTCACTATCTACCACTCCACCGACTTTAGTGTCATCTGCAAATTTACTAATCCATCCTTCAATACCCTCATCCCGATCATTTATAAAAATTACAAACAGCAGGGGCCCCAAAACAGATCCCTGAGATACACCACTTGTAACCGAACTCCACGATGAATAATTTCCATCAACCACCACCCTCTGTCTTCTATCAGCTAGCCAATTCCTAATCCAATTAGCTAAATCACCTTCAATCCCATACATCTGCATTTTCTGCAGAAGCCTTCCATGGGGAACCTTATCGAATGCCTTACTAAAGTCCATATATACCATGTCAACTGCCTTACCCCCATCCACCTCTTTGGTCACTTTTTCAAAAAACTCAATAAGGTTAGTAAGGCACGACCTACCCTTCACAAAACCATACTGACTATCCCTAATCAATTCATTTCTCTCTAAATAACTATAAATCCTATTCCTAATAATTCTCTCCAATACTTTGCCCACAACAGAAGTAAGACTCACCGACCTATAATTCCCCAGAAAGTCTCTATTCCCCTTCTTGAACAATGGGACCACATTCGCTATCCTCCAGTCTTCCGGCACTATACCCGTAACCAACGACGACCTGAAGATCAGAGCCAGAGGCTCTGCAATTGCCTCTCTCGCCTCCCAGAGAATCCTAGGGTAAATCCCGTCCGGCCCAGGGGACTTATCTAACTTCAAACCCTCAAGAATATCTAGCACCTCCTCCTTATCTACTTCAATACTTTCCAGTTTGCAACCCTATATCCCAGTGTTCTCCACAACTACATTTACATCTCCCTGCGTGAATACCGAAGAGAAATATTTGTTCAGTGCCCCTTACTGTCCCAAGATGTGTAGGTTAGAGGGAGTAATGGGGTAAATATACGAGTGATAGGGATAGGGCCTGGGTAAGGTGCTTTGTCAGAGAGTTAGTGGAGACTTAATGGGCCCAATAGCCTTCTTCTGAAGGGATTCTATGATTTCCTTCCTTTTGTTAAAATAAACTGATATACAAACAAAAACCATTCATAAAGAAAAAATACAAAATGGTAAAATGCTATCTTATACAATCAATCTTTAAAATGGTCCATATTCTCCGTATCTTGAAAGCAAAAATGAGGATTACAACTTGAAAAATGTGACTTGATTATGACACAAGATGATTCCCCCTTTGAGGATAGCCAACAATTTCTCTGGGCAAGAGCTCTTCTTCTAAAATAACCTGACAATTTGTGACTTGTGTGAACCCATTTTGTTCTTAAAATCTCCTGACTTTCCAGGCATCTCATTTACATTCGCGGATCAAACCTCAATCTCTTTTCGGTGACATGTTGTTGAACGAATGTGGTCACGGAGTGAATGGTTATCTATAAAGCATTTTCTTAGCACACATTTCCCCAGTTGCTTTGATTCCCATGCTGGCAGGCATTTGTCATTTCTTCCAACTAAAAATATTTTGAAACTTGTTGTACTGAAATAACCATCAGGAGGTTTAGCGTGTGAAATGTCACAAAAACAACTAATTTCATCCTTCTGAGTCTCCCAGGGCTGGAAATCTGTGAGTATATTCTTTTAAACTTAATTTCTTCAAGATTTGCTTTTAGACCTTCCCAAACAGTTGCATATTTCAGCATGGTGCTCAATTTTAATACATCATGGCATCCATCTGCCCTGGTTTTTGAGCATACTTAGTTTAATTCCCCAATTAAGCTTCTCAGTCAAGCTTTTTTAGTTGTAGATTTTTCCTCGTGAGAACCTGGCCCTATTTATTCTATTAACATTCTCTAGGTGCGACTGTTAAGTCAGGGTTATTCCCAACTTAAGTCAGCCTGATGTCCAACTCTATACACTTAAAAAGTTTTAGAAGCCTGACTTCCAATTTTGAATTCCTTTAGAATTTTATCGATCTCAAATGTTACAGATCGCGCTCCACAGGAAATCATTTACATGCATTAAAATGTCCGCTTGTTTTCCTTCAGAGTTCGAAGGAAACATTGCTCTATCTGCTTTTAGCTGAAGATAACCTCCTTTTAATAGGACAGACTGAAAAATACCAGACTCTGGATACATTATTTAACCCATAAACACTTTGTTCAGTCCTCATTATTTCCCCTCTGTATCTCCAGTTTTTTCTCAAGTCTTTAAGGATACTTCTCTTTGAAATCTGTCCCCTTGTAAAAATGCTGCTTTGACATCAATAGATTTACAGTCCCCTGGGAGCGTCACTAATGATGAGGAGAATCTTCAAATTTACTTTCCTGCTGTTGAGGTGTCTGCTGTAACTTCCTGGACACAATTCTCCGTCAAAGCTCGAATGACAAGCATAGCCTTAGCTTAGCTTTATATCAGAAAGAGTTTCCTCCATATGTCTATGGGATAAGGAACTTCTTCTATGCAAACATCAAACTCTCTCCAGCCATCAAATTCTTTTCATTTTGCCTCATTTACCAACTTATCATCTCATGTTATTCTCCATTGTATGGATTCCTACTTGTGGCACTCTTCACCTGTTTTTTTGGTCCTTGGTCTTGTTGAACTATGAGCCTACTAGCCCTCCAATCCCTATCAGGTCTATCACTGATAAATGGCCCTATTCTGATTTTGAGTATAACTCTGTCTAATCTCAGTCCATTACCTAACATAATCTGCTGTTTGTGCAGGTCCAACATATAGGTACATGAATGGATGGTGAAGCTTCAATCATTCATTCAGATTCGATCTGAATGCAATCAGCACCCATAGCCACATTGGAATATACTCTTAGTTTGGCTACCATGTTGCAAGATTATCATTTTGCCATCAGTACTAAACTTTTCCAGGGCTTCTCCATTCATTCTGTCTTTCCCATGTTCCACGGATTGAATCTGATTTCTGACAGTCTGACTTGATACCTCGAAGCTCTCCTGATTTTTTTTTTCTGAAACCTCTGCCATATGCACAAATGGTATTCAAACATTCTGCAAAAACTGAACAAATGGTAGTTCCCTCCAAAACCAGGGGTGGTCCACATTATGGTCCCACATTAATGAAGGTATCTTCGGATTCCTGCCATAAAATAATTAGTAGGGGCTGAGGTCCTGAACCTGTTTTTCATGTACTGTCCACACTAATGCAATTGTCAATTTTTTGAGAGCATTTTGTCAATTAGTGTGATTTCTCTCAGATATCCCATTGCTAAAAGGCCTTTCTGCAGCTGTGTACATGGCCACTATTTCAAATGTTCACACACATTCTGAATTCAGTGGCAAATTCTCTTCCATTGTCTGTTACGAATTTCACTGGTGTCCCTAGTCCCATACCTACCTTACTGATCTTACTTTGTCTTTATTATAAACTGCCATTGCCTGACTAAATCTAGTCACCATGTCTTTAAATGTTTTTCTTCATCCAGTCTTTTGAATCCCATTGTGATGGGTTCATTGATGTCTTGCTGCTGATATACTTTTTTTTCACTTCTACCAGATTTTTTACAAATATGCTCAAGAAGCCTATTTATAATCTTCATCCAGTAATCCCTGAATCCTTTAGCCTTCAAACTATGGCCAGAGGAATATGCAAATTGTTTACATAGTTTTGTAATAATTTGATTCTTCTCCTTTCAATCCCCATCTCCAACCACCAGACAAATTTTAGGTGAACTGGCCCAGAGTTTGCTGCCTTCTATCTCCCTCTTTTGTTGAATAGAGGCATTACATTTGAGATTTCCAATCTGTTGGAAAGGGGTAGACACAGTAAATAGTTTCATCACACCAGGTTAAAGTCCAAAAGGTTTATTTGGTAGCATGAGCTTTCGGAACATTGCCCATTTATCAGGTAAGTGCACATTATGGCTACCAATGCAAACTGCTGGCTCAAAGTGGAGAGGATTTCCAAGCTGATCGCATGTATTGACACAGACATCAAGTTTCTATTATTTGTAAAGATTCACATTCCAACCATTATCTTGTTATTTGTGTCTATATATGTCCTGTTTGTGAAACAAATCTTCCACTCACCTGATGAAGGAGCTGCACTCTGAAAGCTCATGCTACTAAATAAACCTGTTTGACTTTAACCTCGTGTTGTGAGTACAATCTGCAGCCACAGGTGCAGGGGACTTGTTGCTTTTAGTCTGCACAGTACTTTTTCTCTAGTGATAGTGATTGCTTTAAGTTCCTAGACACCACCTCTCCTTTTGCAACCTGGTTTTCTACATTCTTGGAATACTTTTACTCTCTTCTGCTGTGAAGACTGGTACAAAGGGTGGGATTTTCCGTGTCTCCTGCTTTGTGTTTCGTGGCAGGGGAGGCAACTTGCCATTGCTCCCACTTCAGTCAACGAGTTTCCCGTTTAATGCACACTCCTCCGCTTCTGGGAAAATCATCAGATGGATTCACTGTCAGTGGGACCAGAAGATCTTGCCAATGGGATCGGCTGGAAAATTCTAGCGAAAACACTTGTTCAAGATCTATTTTGTTGTTTCCCACTATTAATTCTCCATTTTGATCCTTTTAGAGACCATCATTTGACTTCAGCTATTCTTTCTTATATATCTGTAGAACTTCTCGATATCTGGTTCATGTTTCGCTCGTTTATTCTCAATTTATTTTCATTTCTTTTCTGTAGCCTTTATTGTTTTCTGAGAACGTTCCCAGTATTCTGGCCTACCATTGATCTTTGTAACACTTAACGCTTACCACAATTCTGGTCACTTTATAATTGAAAGAAGAGAGGCATTGAAGAAGGTAGAAGATTTACAAGGGTAATATGGGAACTGAGTTAGATACACTTATTGGAAAAAGCTGAAGGGGCTGGGCTGTTTTCACCAGAATCATCCAGTGCATTAGAGTTCCTTCAGGTCAGTACTGACACGTGAAACACCTGACCTCCAATCTAATCCCACTTGCCAGTGCTTGGCCCATAAGCCTCGAATGTTATGATGTGTTAAGTCTTCATCCAGGTATTTTTTAAAAGTATGTGAAGCAATCTGCCTCGACCAGCCTCCCAGACAGCACAGTCATACTTGTCATCACTCTTGAGTAAAAAAAAGTTTCCTCAGATGCCCTCCAAACTTCCTGCCCCTCACTTTGAGCCTATGCCCCCTTGTGACTGACCCTTCCAAGCCTCTCATAATCTAGTACATCTCGGTCAGGTCACCTCTCAATCTCAGTTGCTCCAATGAAAATGACCTAAGCCTATCCAACCTCTCTTCATAACTTAAAATGTTCCAATCCAGAAAGCATCCTGGTAAGCTTCCTCTGCACCAATGCAGTCACATCCTCCCTATAGAGAATATTTCACTGAATATTTATAAAACACTGGTTAGACCACAATTAGTTCTGGTTATCATTCTTTAGGAAGGATGTGAAGGGATTTTGAAAGCGTGCAAACGCTATTTACCAAAATGATTCCATAGATTTTAGCTGTAGGTCAGAGTGGAGAAGTTGAGGCTGTTCTCCTTGCAGCAAAGGGAATTAAGGGGAGATTAGATAAAACAAGGTGACAAATTTAGGTAGATAAGAAAAAGCAGACAATAGAAAACTGGTTCTGTTGCCTGGGAGAGTCTAGAGTTATCCAGCTTTGACTACTGTACTTTCTTTCAGTGCTGATAACATGGGCGGCACGGTAGCAAGTGGCTAGCACTACTACCTCACAGCGGCAGGGACCCAGGTTCAATTCCTGGCTTGAGTCACTGTATGTGACTCAAGCCACATACTGGCAGATAGAAGACAGAGGGTGGTGGTTGATGGGAGATATTCATCGTGGAGTTCGGTGACGAGTGGTGTGCCTCAGGGGTCTGTTTTGGGGCCCCTGCCGTTTGTAATTTTTATAAATGATCTGGATGAGGGTATTGAGGGATGGATCAGTAAATTTGCAGATGATACTAAAGTTGGTGGCGTGGTAGATAGTGAAGAGGGGTGTTTTAGTTTACAGAGTGACTTGGACAAGTTGCAGAGCTGGGCCGAGAGGTGGCAAATGGAGTTTAATGTGGAAAAGTGTGAGGTAATGCACTTTGGCAGGAACAATAAATGTGTAGAGTATAGGGCTAATGGTAGGGCTCTTAATAGTGTTGAGGAACAGAAGGATCTTGGTGTATGTGTCAATAGATCCCTGAAAGTAGGCAGTCAAGTGGATAAAGTTGTTAAGAAGGCTTATGGAGTCTTAGCTTTTATTGGTAGGGGGATTGAATTTAGGAGCCGCAGCATCATGTTGCAGCTGTACAAAACTCTAGTGCGGCCGCACTTGGAGTATTGTGTGCAGTTCTGGTCGCCACATTATAAGAAAGATGTGGAGGCATTGGAGAGGGTACAGAGGAGGTTTACCAGGATGTTGCCTGGTATGGAGGGCAGGTCTTATGAAGAGAGGCTGAGGGATTTGAGGTTGTTTTCGTTAGAAAGGAGGCGGCTAAGAGGGGATCTTATTGAAGTATATAAGATGATTAGAGGTTTAGATAGGGTGGACAGTGATAGCCTTTTTCCTAGGATGGAGAAAGCTAGCACGAGGGGACACAGCTTTAAATTAAGGGGTATGAGTTATAGGACGGATATCAGAGGTAGGTTCTTTACTCAAAGAGTGATTAGGGAGTGAATGCCCTGCCTGCAGCTGTTGTAGATGCGCCAAGTTTGGTGGCGTTTAAGAGGTTAGTTGATAAGTATATGGAAGAGAAGGGAATGGTTTAGTTAGGAGGGGCATTGCTTTTTATTTTGGTCGGCACAACATCGAAGGCCGAAGGGCCTGTTCTGTGCTGTATTGTTCTATGTTCTATGTTCTATGTGCAATATTGCCCACATCGTACGATATTTGGCATGTTTACAGACGGAACATTACATAACTCAGCACAACATCGAGGACCTAAGGGCCTGTACTGTTCTATGTTCTATTCCTTCCCCCACACCCACCAGGCCACTCAGCTCCCCAAAGGCAAGGAAACCTGTGACATTCACATATTAAGATTGTTCACAGGATTTGGCAATTAGTTGCCAAACCAGACCAGAGTTCATGCAAAAGATCACAAAAACAGAATATCAAAATGCACAAAGTACCTCCTTGACGAGCATACAGGCTCCCTCCAAAGTAACCATTCAGTGGTGATGTTGCAGCGAATACAAATATGGCTGTACTTAGCATAGATCCTCTCCTGGAAAAGGAGGAAAAAAGAAAATAGACTATAACTAAAAATTCAATCACATTTTCTCAGTTACAGAATCAAAGATCTTTCAGACAATCCTGAATTAGCCTTCACTTGAATCTCTATTGAATCCATTAGAAAAAAATCTTCCCATTGATATATATAAAATCACCTGAAATTAGGAACTCAGCCAACAGTAAAGAAAATCACATTTGCTATTGAGCGCTTAACTGAAGAATGAAGTTTAATGTGTTTTAACACCATTTGATAAGAAACAGTCAATATAGAAGGAAGACACGAGTCTTCTGGAACTCTTCTGGATTTCCCAGTCAGACAATTCCATTTCAGTCTCTGCAGCAACAAACATAGAACATTACAGCACAGAACAGGCCCTTCGGCCTTCGATGTTGTGCCGACCAATTAAGAAAAAGCAATGACCCTCTGACCTAAACCATTCCCTTTTCATCCATAAACTTATCTACTAACCTCTTAAACACCACCAAACTTGGCGCAGCTACAACTGCAGCAGGCAGGGCATTCCATACCCTTACCACCCTCTGGGTAAAGAACCTACCTCCGATATCCATCCTATAACCACCACCCCTTAATTTAAAGTTATGTCCCCTCGTGCTAGCTTTCTCCATCCTAGGAAAAAGGCTATCACTGTCCACCCTATCTAAACCCCTAATCATCTTATATGTTTCAATAAGGTCTCCTCTTAGCCGCCTTCTTTCTAACGAAAACAACCGCAAATCCCTCAGCCTCTCTTCATAAGACCTGCCCTCCATACCAGGCAACATCCTGGTAAACCTCCTCTGTACCCTCTCCAATGCCTCCACATTTCTTATAATGTGGGGACCAGAACTGCACACAATACTCCAAGTGCGGCCGCACTAGAGTTTTGTACAGTTGCAACATGACGTTGCGGCTCCGAAATTCAATCCCCCTACCAATAAAATCTAAGACTCCATATGCCTTCTTAACAACCTTATCGACTTGATTGCCAACTTTCAGGGATCTATGCACATATACACCAAGATCCTCTGTTCATCAACACTATTAAGAGTTCTACCATTAGCCCTATACTCTACACATTTGTTATTCCTGCCAAAGTGAATTACCTCACACTTTTCCACATTAAACTCAATTTGCCACCTCTCGGCCCAGCTCTGCAACTTGTCCAAGTCTCTCTGCAAACTATAACACCCCTCTTCACTATTTACCACTCCTCCGACTTTGGTGTCATCCGCAAATTTACTAATCCATCCTTCTATACTCTCATCCAGATCATTTATAAAAATTACAATAGCAGGGGCCCCAAAACAGATCCCTGAGGTACACCACTTGTAACCGAACTCCATGATGAATAATTTCCATCAACTAGCACCCTCTGTCTTCTATCAGCTAGCCAATTCCTAATCCAATTAGCTAAATTACCCTCAATCTCATACATCTGCATTTTCTGCAGAAGCCTTCCATGGGGCACCTTATCAAACGGTTCTACTTAGCTCAACAAGTGTATCAAAATACAATTAATTCTGTAAATCCACAAAGATTTAGTTTGTGCAAAGTAGATGATATAAACAATAAGTTATGGGATCTATGGAAAATTGAAAGATCCCTAAAAGGCCTGGCAGTAAATGGATCACTAAATCAGCCCACAGTTCATCTAAATGTCTGCTGATCTTGAGTTGAGAATGCCACCACTGAGTCATGCTGCTGGGTAGGGAACATAGTGCATCACAGCTGAATCTGAACAACTGCAGATTATTTAAAAACTCTGACTCTTCACAGAATAAATCCTTTATTTCATATAGAACGAATATGCAACCAAATGGGATCAAAGGTGAAAAATAAAGCATGATGCTTGCAGGTCATAGGTTTTGGTTAAGCTTTCAATCCCAGTCATCGTTGTCACTGTAGGATAAGACCATAAGACACAGGAGCAGAATTAGGCCACTCAGCTCCATCATTCAATCATAGAACATAGAACACTACAGCACAAACAGGCCCTTCGGCCCACAAGTTGTGCCGAACACATCAAAACCTACCCAGCCATAGACCTATCTATAACCCCCAATCCCATTGGATCCCATACACTCATCCAGAAGTCTTTTAAAAGACCCCAGCGAGTTCGCCTCGACCACCACCGACAGCAGCCGATTCCATTCACTCACCACCCTCTGAGTGAAAAACTTTCCCCTAGCATCCCCTCTGTACTTGCTTCCCTGCACCATAAATCTGTGCCCTCTCGTCACGACTATTTCAGCCCTGGGAAATAGTCTCCGAGAGTCCATCCAATCTAATCCTCTCAACATCTTGTAAACCTCTATCAGGTCGCCTCTCAACCTTCGTCTCTCCAGAGAGAACAGTCCCAGCTCCCTCAACCTGTCTTCATAAGGCATGCCTCCCAATCCAGGCAACATTCTTGTAAATCTCCTCATGGTTGATATTTTTTTCATCCCCATTTTCCTGCCTTTTCCCCGTAACCCCCGATCCCCTTTTAATCAAGAACCTATCTATTTCTGTCTTAAAGATATTCAATGACCTGGCCTGCACTGACTACTGCAACAAAGAGTTCCACAGATTCATCACCCTTTGGCTAAGGATTCATCTCTTGCTCTTCCTTCAGGTATCATTCCTCAGAGAGTTGTTGGCAACCATGAGCTTTCACTGGGTTGGCCATGATTATACTTGGTAAAGTACTGCAGTGGTTTGTCACTGCCTTCTGCAGTGTAGCTGAACAGGAAAGTCTCCCGCTCTTACTGCCTACCATTAGACATGTTGAAAGGCTGAGAATCAACCTGCTTGGTCATTTTATAAACACTCCTTCCCTACCCATCAATCCTGAAGAAGGACTTGAACCTCTGGGATAGGGACATTACATAATCAGCTCTCACTAAATGATATAAGTGACATTAATTCTGTTAAGTGGAATCTGAATCACTAACTGCTGCAAGCTGATTATTTGGTCATTTATCTCATTGCTGCTTATGGGATCTTGATGTGTGAAATTTCACCTTCTCCCCCAACTACATTAAAATGTTGCCTTTGAATATTTCAGAACATCCAAAAGATGAGAAATTTGTCTTGCTTCCAATACACCCCCAAGTACAATGCAAGGAAGAAGCAGAATAGAAGATCAACGATAATATAAGACTATCTCCCCCAAGTGGCCAGTTTTCATATTAATCTCAACAGCAAAAATCATCCTATTCAACATACAAAGGTATCAGGGCCAATCCTATCTATTTGAGTAAATTTACAGGATAAATGACTGAGTGGAAATCAAATTGAAAATTACAGATAATCTGTTAACTTGAGTCACCAAAGCCATTCACAGCAACATTACAGCTGAGTACAGTCGAAGCTTGAATCTTGGACCTGCCTGCCTTAAAAGTCATAGAGGTTTACAGTATGGAAACAAGCCCTTCAGCCCAACTTGTCTATACTGCCCTTTTTTTAATCCCCTAAACAAATCCCAATTACCCACATTTGGCCCATATCTCTCTATGCCTATCTTACTCTTAGATATGTAACTGTCTAAATGCTTTTTAAAAGACAAAATTGTACCCACTTCAACTACTACCTTTGGTAGCTTGTTCCAGACACACACAGCTTTCTATGAAAAAACTACCCTTCTGAACCTTTTTGTATTTTTCCCCTCAAACGTATGCCCTCTAGTTTTAGACTCTTTACCTTTGGAAAAGATATTAACTGTCTAGCTGATCTAATGAGGCCTCATTATTTTATAGGCCTCTATAAAATCACCCCTCAGCCTTCTACGCTCCAAAGAAAAAAGTCCCAGTCTATCCAGCCTCTCCTTATAACTCAAACCAACAAGTCTTGATAGCATCTTAGTCCATTTTTTCTGCACTCTTTCTAGTTTAATAATATCCTTTCTATAATAGGGTGACCAAAACTATACATAGTATTCCAAGTGTGACCTTACCAATGTCTTGTACAACTTCAAGAAGACAGCCCAACTCCTGTATTCAACGTTCTGACTGATGAAACCAAAGATGCTGAGTGCCTTCTTCACCACTCTGTCCACCTGTGACTCCACTTTCAAGGAGCTATGAAAATGTACCCTGTAACTCTCCCCAACTCCCTACCAGTAACTCAGTAAATCCTGTCTCGATTCAATCTACTAAAATGCATCAGCTTTCATTTGACTAGCTCAACTACTCACCAGAAAAAACTGCTGAACCATCAAACTGTATTCTAGAAAAGTGGTTTAAGCTTTCCAATCCTTTGAACTTAAGCATGATGGTAACTCTATGGACATTAATATCAGCAGCTCAATGAAGGGCTATTAGAATAAACACCCTGTGGGGGTTTAACCTTTAAAGTGGATTTAGAGCACTCCTTTTTTGGTGATAGAAAAAGCACGCAACATTTAGCAACAGGAAAAATGCAACGTTTTAAATGCTTCAAATCTTAAATGTTAAGCGACTGGTCTTAAACACAACGTCAGAGGTAGTCTGAAAACCGAGTCAGTCACTGCAACTTGGAAGAAGTTTCTTTTTCATTCATTTCTCTGATGACACTAGCAGCATTTCACCCAAAAACATATCCTTTATTTGAAAACCTTAGACCGGAGTAGTGGCAGCTCTTTCTGGTACAGATGCTAATACAGCCAAGCCCAATCAAGTTCTCACCAAACATGTGCAAGCACGCACACAAATTCAAATGCTTTGCAGCAGAGTAGATCAAGAATGGGAATCCTGGCTAACATTTAAGTACCCTAAAAGCCAAAGGAGCTGATGCCAATTGTAGCTACTCAACAGTTTGATACAGCCTCAAGGCTGGTGCTTAGCACTGAAGTTAAAATTTATTTATTAGTTGGTTTACACTGCAGTAAAGTTACTGTGAAAATCCCCTAGTTACCACACTCTGGCACCTGTTCAGGTACACTGAGGAAGAATTGCATTACCATGGCTAATGCAATTAACCTGCCTATCTTTGGACTGTAGGAGGAAACTGGAGCATCTGGAGGAAACCCATGCAGACAGTGGAACAACATGTAAACTCCACAAAGACAGTGTCCCAAGCGGGAAATTGAACCTGGGTCCCTGGCGCTGTGAGGCAGCAGTGCTAACCACTGTGCCAACATGCCACTCCAAGGTTCAAGCTGACCTCTCATATGCTAATGCTGCCTTCTACTGGAGGATAGAAGAAGCAATTTCTTAAACAATCCCTTTACAGTTCCTGAGGAATTTGGAGGGAAAAAAACATATTTGTACCAGGACAGCATTGCAAACAAAACTCAAACTTCATGCCCCTGGAGCATAGAAAAGGAGAATGTGGGGTAAAACAGAAAAACTACAGCACAAACAGGCCCTTCGGCCCACAAGTTGTACCGAACATCTTTACCTACTAACTACGCTTACCTATAACTGTCTATCTTACTAAGTCCCATGTACTCATCCAGCAGTCTCACCAAAGACCATATCGAATCCGCCTCCACCATCACCGACGGCAGCCAATTCCACTACCCTCAGTGAAAAACTTACCCCCGACAACTCTTCTGTACCTACTCCCCAGCACCTTAAACATGTGTCCTCTTGTAGCAGCTATTTCAGCCCGGGGAAAAAGCCTCTGAGAATCCACTTGATCAATACCTCTCAACATCTTATAAACCTCTATCAGGTCACCTCTCATCCTTCGTCTCTCTAAGGAAAAAAGGCTGAGCTCCCTCAACCTATCCTCAAAAGTTATGCTCCCCAATCCAGGCAATGTCCTTGTAAATCTCCTCTGCATCCATTCAATGGCTTCCACATCCTTCCTGTATTGAGATGACCAGAACCGAGCACAGTACTCCAAGTGGGGTCTGACCAGAGTCCTATACAGCTGCAGGATATGAAGGACCAGACTCTCTCATATCTAAATCTGTCTTTCAACAATTTGAATCTGTGTTTCCCGTCCTGCTGCCAAGGTTTATCGCAAAGGTGTAATCTGAATTACCTTTTATAGATCATTTACTATTTTGATGAAGTTGTACAAGACATTGGTAAGCCACACTTGGAATACTGTGTACTGTTCTGGTCACCTTATCAAACTAACTACCTCTAGGTGGCAGAGGTAGTTAATTTGAAAGACGCTGTCTAAGGAGCGTTTTGTAGATGGCACACATTGTTGCCACTCTGTACTCCTGACAGAGAAAATGAATATTTAAGATAGTGAATGAGGTACTGTTCAAGTGGGTTGCTTTAACGAGAAAGGTGTCTCAGATCTGAGTACTGTTGGACTTAACACACACACACAGCTTTCAACTTGTACTTATCCAGCCAGGTGAAGAATATTCCATCACTCTCCTGATTTGTGCCTTGTGGACAGGCTTTGGGGAGTCAGATGTTGAGTTACTTGCCGAAATTCCTAACTTTTTACCTGTTTTGTAGTTACATGGCTGGCAAGGATCAGTTTTTGGTTAATGTTAATTCACAGGAGTTAATGGTAACTCCATGGTGATGGATCTGATGAAGGTAATGCTCAAGATATGGCTGGATTCTCTCTTCTTGGAGAGGTTATGTGGCAGGAATTACTTGCCATTTGCAAAGTGAGAAATATGAATCTCTTCAATCTGAAGACAACTGGGTAAAATATCAAAGTTCTGTCTGTATTCAGGGAAAATGAATCAGCAGGTATTGCTTAGAGAGGTAGCTGTAAAAATATGCTTCTATGAAATAGTGTAAAAGTAACCTCAGAGCTCAGCAAGATGTGGCAGCAAGTCACATAGACTCAAAACAGAGCCTAACTACCACTGTATTCCTTCTTCTCTCCACATTGACTTTTGCTTGGATATTTCTACAGGTTCCAATTTTTTTAACCTGCCTATTGCTCAATCACAGCTGGCACTCTGTCCATTTCTGCACGGTCTGTTGTACTCTCTGGCAGATCGCTGAGGGGGAGGGGAAGGCAGTAACGAGAGCATAGCTCACTTTTTCCACTCTAGTTCCAAAGAGCTTCTGAATCTAGCAGCTCCAGAAACAATCTGCCACATTCCCTAGTGCTGCCCAGGCAGAGCTCAACAAGCTCCGTCTAAACTTATGACTCAATCCTGAATAAAAGCAAATTACTGCGGATGCTGGAACCTGAAACCAAAAGAGAAAATTAAGGAAAAACTCAAGAAGCTGATAGCACTTGGAGGGAGAGGAAACAGCTTGATGTTTCATGTTGAGATGACTCTTTGTCAAAGGGTCAGCTCTCTTCTCGCCTTTTAGATGCTGCCAAACCTGCTGAAATTTTCCAACATTTTCCCTTTTGGCTCTATCTTGGAACTTCGCCTTTGCCTTATTAGACAATCACACACTAGAACATAGAACAATACAGCACGAACAGGCCCTTCCGCTCACGAGTTGCACCGATCACATCTACCAATCCACATACATAGAACATAGAACATTACAGCACAGAACAGGCCCTTCAGCCTTCGATGTTGCGCCGACCAATATAAAAAGCAATGCCCCTCCAAACTAAACCATTCCCTTCTCTTCCATATACTTATCAACTAACCTCTTAAACGCCACCAAACTCGGCGCATCTACAACTGCTGCAGGCAGGGCATTCCACTCCCGAACCACCCTTTGGTTAAAGAACCTACCTCCGATATCCATCCTATAACTATCACCCCTTAATTTAAAGTTATGTCCCCTCGTGCTAGCTTTCTCCATCCTAGGAAAAAGGCTATCACTGTCCACCCTATCTAAACCTCTAATCATCTTATATGTTTCGATTAGGTGCCCTCTTAGCCACCTCCTTTCTAACGAAAACAACCTCAAATCCCTCAGCCTCTCTTCATAAGACCTGCCCTCCATACCAGGCAACATCCTGGTAAACTTCCTCTGTACCCTCTCCAAAGCCTCCACATCTTTCTTATAATGCGGGGACCAGAACTGCACACAATACTCCAAGTGCGGCCGCATACCTATCTATAACCCCCTATCCTATTCTTTTCCATATACTCATCCAGAAGTTTTTTAAAAGACCCCAGTGAGTTTGCCTCAACAATCTCCGACGGCAGTCAGTTCCATTCACTCACCACCTGCTGAGTGAAAAAATGCCACACTATGCCACAAGAAAGCTTTAAAGCACTCTCAAAAACTATATCTTTCTCCTCAATTGCAACTGCACATTTTTCATAATCTTGTGCAGGAGCACAAACCAGTATTTAACCAATAAATGACTACCACACGCAGATACATATATATATATATATATATATATATACTTACTCTGTATATAAATCTTCTACCATTGCCACAACAATGACAATGAAGGATACGAAGAATATTTGGCAACCGGATCCTATCAGTGACGAAAATATTAGTGGGTGACTGGACGGTCTGAATACATCACCATGAACTTGTTTCCATCCATATTCATCTCCCAGGTCTCTGTCCTGTTGAAATATAATTTCACTATGGGTTAGACTCATGTGCCTTCAATGAAATTAAGCAACAGTTAACACATTCTGTAAACTGATGTCAAACAAAACCTCTACAAGCTGGGCAAAAGTCCAAGTATGTGACATTACAAACAATAAAATCTAAATGTTATTTCTAGAGGTCTGTTTGTGACATTTTAACACCTGCAATCAAATATTTCACTTATTTGAAGTACTGAAAGCAGACATTTTAATATTGCAGAAGTTACCCACAACCGAACCCACAAAACTTTACCCAGAGGGTGGTAAGGGTATGGAATGCCCTGCCTGCATCAGTCGTAGATGCGCCAAGTTTGGTGGCGTTTAAGAGGTTAGTAGATAAGTTTATGGACGAAAAGGGAATGGTTTAGGTTAGAGGGTCATTGCTTTCTCCTAATTGGTCGGCGCAACATCGAAGGCCGAAGGGCCTGTTCTGCGCTGTAATGTTCTACGTTCTAATGTTCTACGTTCTATGAAGGAGTAAATTCTGAAGCATCAATGAAGGTTCAGATATGCCAGCTACAATCAGCCCTTGATCTGTGGGAATCTTGCACATACGGGGCTGGCACAGACAACCTGATGTCAGTTCCAGAAAGCTCATGAATCAGGCCTTTCACCAAAACTCACTAAGATTAATTTTTGGTTACTTGGTCTAACCAACGTTTTATACAACTGCAACATTAAAGTACAAGAGCTGGCCTTTAATGTTGCAGTTGCATAAAACGTTGGTTAGACCTCATTTGGAATACTCTAGTCCAGTTCTGGTTGCCTTACTACCGGAAGGACGTGGAGACTCTGGACAGGGTGCAGAGGAGGTTTACCAGGATGCTGCCTGGTATGGAAGGTATGAGTTACGAGGAGAGATTAGGCAAATTGGGACTGTTTTCCTTAGAAAGACGTAGACTTAGAGGAGATCTAATAGAGGTGTACAAGATTATGAGGGGTATAGATACAGTAAACAGGGTTAAGCTTTTTCCTAGGATGGACTCGAATAGCATGAGGGGTCATGGGCTTAGGGTGAGGGGAGAAAGTTATAATTTGGATGCTAGAAGGAGTTTTTTCACACAGAGGGTGGTGGGGGTATGGAATGCGCTGCCAAGTAAAGTGGTGGAGGCAGGTACTCTGGAGTTATTTAACAAATACTTAGGTGGGAACAAAATGGGAATGGAGGGGTATAGAAAACTGATTTAAAATAGGAATCATGAGCCTTGGGAGTTCCTGGGAAGTGTGTAAATAAATGAAGATATTGATGTACTTGTTTTTATCCTACAGATGCTTTGGTCCACCTTGTTGTCTAACGAGGGGCGTACACTGATGGGTCGTGAGGGAGCTGCTCTTGGATTTTTTTTTGAGAGTATCCTAGTGCTTCACGTCGTTAGTGTACGCTTGACCTGGACCATTTGATGGGCAACACGACAGTTCAGTGACTATCGCTGTGCTGTGCAGATACATGGATTTGGGCCTGTGTCTGTGGGAGTTTGCGCATTCTCCCCGTGCTTGCGTGGGTTTTCTCCGGGTGCTCCGGTTTCCTCCCACATCCCAAAGATGTGCTCTTAGGCTAATTAGCAAAACAAATTCTCCCTAAATTGTCTCAAATTTGGTTTTTAATCCATAGATCTATAAACATAGACAGGGATCTCGGATAGAGGTGGGAACATTGGGGTGGCGGCGCGGGCTCATTGGGCCGAAGGGCCTGTTTCCCATGCTGTTTTGTTCTTTGTTCTTTTCCCAGGTCAGATTTCCAGCAAATTCATAGTTCATTCTGATGCTTTGGCTCAATGCTCTGTCTCGAAGGAGCAGGTAGTTTTAGATGGTGACTACTGTTCTGCGCCTGCTCCCTCAGGCGTGAGGAAGGGCTTAAGTGACATTTGATGCAAATCATAAAAACTTTTGTTTGATGCAGATTAAGTGTAAATACTGCTGCAGGTGCACAGGATTTGATCTTTAAGAATTCCAATTCAAAATGTAAAATATTACAACAATAGCTTAAATGCTGCGATTCTGCAAGTCAAAAGATTGTTACAATGCAGGAGTAGGCAATTCTGTCTGCACTGGCTCCCCAAGTGAACAATTCATTTTGTGCCCTCCCTAAAATCCCTGCACATTCTTCTTTTTCAGATATATCTAATTTGAACACTTCAGTTGTACCTGCGTCCATCCACCACACCTCACGCAGAGCATTCGAGACCCCAACCACCCATTGTTGAAAAAGCTTTTCCTCGTGTCACTCTTGCTTCATTTATCAATTACTTTAAATCTGGGTCCACTCATTTTCGATCTTTCACCAATGGGAACAGTTTCTCCCTATCCACCGTGTCCAGACTCCCTCATAATTTTGAGCATCTCCATCAAATCTCCTCTTGACCTCAAAAAATAAGCCCAATTTCTCCAGTCTACCTTCATAACTGAAGCTCCTCATCCCTAGAACCATTCTCCTGAATCTTTTTCACTCTCTTAAATGCCTTCACATCTTTCCTAAGTACAGAACTCATAACTGGATGCAATGCTGCAGCTGAGACTGAACATACAGCATAAGATATCAGAGCAGAATTAGGCCATTCGGCCCATTGAGTCTCCTCAACCACTCAATCATGGCTTATATGATTCTCATCCCCATTCTCCTGCCTTCTCCCTGTAATCCTTTATCCCCTTATTGATGAAGGATCTATTTTTCTCTATTTTCAAGGAAGTCAATGACCTGGCCTCCTAGCTCTCTGTGGCAATGAATTCCACAGAATCACCACCCTCTGCTTGAAGAAATTCCTCCTCATCTCAGTTTTAAAAGAGCGCCCCATTCAAGTTCTGGTCTCTCCCACTATTGGAAAAATCGTCTCCACGTCCGCTCTCTCTCGGCCTCTCAGTATTCTGTAAGTTTCATTTAGATGTCCACCTCAGCCTTCCAAACTCCACCGAGTACAGATCCACACTCCTCAACCGCTCCTCATAAGAACATAGAACATTACAGCGCAGTACAGGCCCTTCGGCCCTCGATGTTGCGCCAGCCAGCGGACCCTCTAACCTAAACTATTCCAATATCATCCATATGCCTATCCACCGAACATTTGAATGCCCCCAAAGTAGGCGAGTCCACAACTGCTGCAGGCAGGGCATTCCACGCTCTCACCACCCTCTATGTAAAGAATCTGCCTCTGACATCCAGAGGAGCTCTTCATTCCAGGCATCATTCTTGTGAACTTTTTCTGGATTCTTTCCAAGGCCGGCACATGTTTCTCTAGGTGTGGGGCCCAAAACCGCTCACAATATTTCAAACGGGGATCTGATCAGAGCGTTATACAGCCTCAGCAGTACATCCCTGTTCATGTATTCTAGCCTTCTAGAAATGAATGCTAATATTGAATTTGTCTTCTTAACTGAACTAGCATGTTAACTTGAGAATTCTGAACCAAGACTCCCAAGTCCCTTTGTGCTTCAGAATCCAGTTCAATAAAAGCTTTTGCTCTTTATACAATTAAATTATACAATTAATAAAGCTCAGGATATTTGATTTATTAGCTGCTCTCTCAGTCTATCCTGTCTCCTTCAATGACTTATATACACATAGAACATAGAACATTACAGCACAGAACAGGCCCTTCGGCCTTCGATGTTGCGCCGACCAAAATAAAAAGCAATGCCCCTCCAAACTAAACCATTCCCTTCTCTTCCATATACTTATCAACTAACCTCTTAAACGCCACCAAACTTGGCGCATCTAACAACAGCTGCAGGCAGGGCATTCCACTCCCTAATCACTCTTTGAGTAAAGAACCTACCTCTGATATCCGTCCTATAACTCATACCCCTTAATTTAAAGCTGTGTCCCCTCGTGATAGCTTTCTCCATCCTAGGAAAAAGGCTATCACTGTCCACCCTATCTAAACCTCTAATCATCTTATATGCTTCAATAAGATCCCCCTTAGCCGCCTCCTTTCTAACGAAAACAACCTCAAATCCTTCAACCTCTCTTCATAGGACCTGCCCTCCCTACCAGGCAACATCCTGGTAAACCTCCTCTGTACCCTCTCCAATGCCTCCACATCTTTCTTATACTGTGGCGACCAGAACTGCACACAATACTCCAAGTGCGGCCGCACTAGAGTTTTGTACAGCTGCAACATGATGCTGCGGCTCCTAAATTCAATCCCCATACCAATAAAAGCTAAGACTCCATAAGCCTTCTTAACAACTTTATCCACTTGACGGCCTACTTTCAGGGATCTATTGACACATACACCAAGATCCTTCTGTTCCTCAACACTATTAAGAGCCCTACCATTAGCCCTATACTCTACACATTTATTGTTCCTGCCAAAAGTGCATTACCTCACACTTTTGCACATTAAACTCCATTTGCCACCTCTCGGCCCAGCTCTGCAACTTGTCCAAGTCACTCTGTAAACTAAAACACCCCTCTTCACTATCTACCACACCACCAACTTTAGTATCATCTGCAAATTTACTGATCCATCCCTCAATACCCTCATCCACATCATTTATAAAAATTACAAACAGCAGGGGCCCCAAAACAGACCCCTGCGGCACACCACTCGTCACCGAACTCCACGATGAATATCTCCCATCAACCACCACCCTCTGTCTTCTATCTGCCAGCCAATTCCTAATCCAATTAGCTAAATCACCCTCTATTCCACACATCTGCATTTTCTGTAGAAGTCTTCCATGGGCCACCTTATCAAACGCCTTACTAAAGTCCATATATACTACATCAACCGCCTTACCCCCATCCACCTCTTTGGTCACTTTCTCAAAAAACTCAATGAGGTTAGTAAGGCATGACCTACCCTTCACGAAACCATGCTGACTATCCCCAATCAATTCATTTCTCTCTAAATAACTATAAATCCTATCCCTAATAATTCTCTCCAATACCTTGCCCACAACAGAAGTAAGACTCACTGGCCTATAATTCCCAGTAAGGTCTCTCTTCCCCTTCTTAAACAATGGGACCACATTCGCTATCCTCCAGTCCTCCGGAACCACACCCGTAACCAACGAGGACCTGAAGATCAGAGCCAGAGGCTCTGCAATCTCCTCTCTTGCCTCCCAGAGAATCCTAGGGTAAATCCCGTCCGGCCCAGGGGACTTATCCAACTTCAAACCCTCGAGAATTTCTAGCACATCCTCCCTATCTACTACAATACTTCCCAATTTGCAACCCTGTACCTCAGTGTTCTCCATAGCTACATTTCCAGCACTCTGCGTGAATACCGAAGAGAAATATTTATTCAGTGCCTCACCAATCTCTTCAGGCTCCACGCACAACTTCCCACTGCTGTCTATGACTGGCCCTAATCTTGCCCTAACCAATCTTCTATTCTTAACATATCGAAAGAAAGCTTTAGGATTCTCCTTAATCCTATCAGCCAACATCTTCTCGTGTCCCCTCTTAGGGGACACATGTACATCTAATATCATAGATCTTATACACACAATGTGGGTTCGAACTTCCATCCTCTTGTTCTCATTGCTGAATCTGGGAAATGAGTAAGGGTTGGTCAAAACAGGATGAAGTATTGTAGGATTACGCATGTCTTGAACTGCTTCTGTTACCATGAGGGCCAGTTCAGACCCCTAGAAACATTCATTAGTCAGGGCTTTGGAAAACAAGTCCACAATGGCAGTATAGACAAGGGACAATTCGTCATCCAGAATATCTTAACAACTGGAAGACTCCATGGAAGACTTCTACAGAAAATGCAGATGTGTGGAATAGAGGGTGATTTAGCTAATTGGATTAGAAATTGGCTGGCAGATAGAAGACAGAGGGTGGTGGTTGATGGGAGATATTCATCGTGGAGTTCGGTGACGAGTGGTGTGCCTCAGGGTTCTGTTTTGGGGCCCCTGCTGTTTGTAATTTTTATAAATGATCTGGATGAGGGTATTTAGGGATGGATCAGTAAATTTGCAGATGACACTAAAGTCGGTGGAGTGGTAGATAGTGAAGAGGGGTGTTATAGTTTACAGAGTGACTTGGACAAGTTGCAGAGCTGGGCCGAGGTGGCAAATGGAGTTTAATGTGGAAAAGTGTGAGGTAATGCACTTTGGCAGGAACAATAAATGTGTAGAGTATAGGGCTAATGGTAGGGCTCTTAATAGTGTTGAGGAACAGACGGATCTTGGTGTATGTGTCAATAGATCCCTGAAAGTAGGCAGTCAAGTGGATAAGGTTGTTAAGAAGGCATATGGAGTCTTAGCTTTTATTGGTAGGGGGATTGAATTTCGGAGCCGCAACGTCATGTTGCAACTGTACAAACTCTAGTGCGGCCGCACTTGGAGTATTGTGTGCAGTTCTGGTCCCCACATTATAAGAAAGATGTGGCGGCATTGGAGAGGGTACAGAGGAGGTTTACCAGGATGTTGCCTGGTATGGAGGGCAGGTCCTATGAAGAGAGGTTGAAGGATTTGAGGTTGTTTTCGTTAGAAAGGAGGCGGCTAAGGGGGGATCTTATTGAAGCATATAAGATAATTAGAGGTTTGGATAGGGTGGACAGTGATAGCCTTTTCCCTAGGATGGAGAAAGCTAGCACGAGGGGACACAGCTTTAAATTAAGGGGTATGAGTTATAGGACGGATATCAGAGGTAGGTTCTTTACTCAAAGAGTGATTAGGGAGTGGAATGCCCTGCCTGCAGCTGTTGTAGATGCTCCAAGTTTGGTGGCGTTTAAGAGGTTAATTGATAAGTATATGGAAGAGAAGGGAATGGTTTAGTTTGGAGGGGCATTGCTTTTTATTTTGGTCGGCACAACATCGAAGGCCGAAGGGCCTGTTCTGTGCTGTATTGTTCTATGTTCTAACTGTTCTGACAGACAAAGTCTGCAGCACGACAAAACCTCCAATCATCTTGGTTTTCTTGTCATTGTATCAAGGTTTCAATCTGTCAAGACACGTGTAGAAGTTGATGTGGGAATTGCTTTCCCCAAGCACAGGCATCTTTCTTTCCAAGCACACATCCCAAATCTTTCAGCAATCAGCAAATGGTGACTGAAGCAGGATTTTGTTATCTGGAAGATTCTACTCATGCTCTGGCACAGTGGTGGCGTTTATAAGATGGTTGCCTAGCACTCAAGCAAGGTAGGGATGCTGTTTGACAACTGTAACTGTGACTGAACAGCCCTTCTTAGGATCCACTTTACTCACATTCAAAGATGTTCACGTTTCCAGGAAATGTCAGGAGTCAATGGACAAATCACTGGCTTGTTCAATTCAGCCCATCGTATTGATACCCAATTGACAGGCGCAACAGAAGAGACGTCAGAACAATACAGTCAACAGAGACGGATTCCAACAATGCCAGAGAGAAAAACTTACAAGTTTCAATTGAGAACAGAACAGTATCCGCAATGATAGGGATGTTTTGAAGACCAGTATCATCAATGCCTACAAAGAGACACTTGGATTTTCTGTTAGGATATATCAGGGTTGGTTCAATGAAAATGATCAGGCTATCAATGAACTGATTGATCACAAGCACAAGACTTTCTGCATCCAGCTGAATGATTCAAACTCAAAGCAAAGAAACTGGCTGAGCAGTAAGTGAAGGCAGATATGCAAAGATGCACTCATGACATGAAGAACAGATGATCAGCAGACAGGATAAAAGAAATTCAACATCTCACTGACATGAATGAATCAGAAACATGGTTTCTTCACTCTATCCAAAGATGGAGAATGATGACCTTATTTCTGGAGTGCAGTGCATTATTTGAATGGATAGTAAACTATTTAATCTCAGACGATTCCAATCATAAACTAAGGCCACTTCAACCCTCAGTCACTAAGCTCCAATATGCTGACACTATACTAAGAGCTGTGTTGGAAACAGGTCTCCAGAGAACTGTTGACCTATTTACTGAGGCGCAAGAGGCGAGGTTTACGCTCAAAGCACTGCAGTGACACCATCAACGCTGCTTATAGAAGGTCTTCATATTAAGGATGACAGTTGCAGTATCATCACAAGCAGGTACCACAAACAAACATTGAGATGATGATCGCAAACAAAGAACACAGGAATAGACCCTTCAACCCTCCAAACCCACACCGACCATACTGTTTGTACTAAATTCCTCTATCCTTCCAGGGTCCATATCCCTCTATTCTCAACCTAGTCATGCATTTGTCAAGATGTCCCTTAAAAGTCATTATTCTATCTGTTTTCACTACCTCCCCTGGCTGCGAGTTCCAAGCACCAACGAATTTATGTGAAAAAAAAACTTGCCTTGTACATCTCTTTTAAACCTTGCCCCTCACACCTTAAACCTCTGTATAACTGACTCTTCCACCTTAGGAAAAAGCTTCTGACTATCCACTCTGTCTATGCCCATCATAATCTTGTAGATTTTTATCAGGTCTCCCCCTCAATCTTCATCATTTCAATGAGAACAAACCAAGTTCCTCCAACCTCGTCCCATAGCTAATGTCTTCCATGCAAGGCAACATCCTGGTAGATCTTTTCTGTATCCTCTCCAAAGCTTCTGCATCCTTCTGGTAGTGTGGCGAACAGAATTGAACACCATATTCCAAATGCAGCCTAATTAGGATCCTATAAAGCTGCAACATGACTTGCCAATTTTTAAACCGAATGCCCCAGCCAATGAAGACAAGTATGCCACATACCTTCTTGACTATATTCTCCAATGGCTTTCACCTGCAGCAACCTGTGCACCTGTATACCCAGATCCCTCTGCCTAGCAATATTCTTAAGGATTCTGCTATTTACTGTATATTTCTCCATCTGTATTACATCTTTTTGGTCCTGAATTCCTGTCAACTTACACTTGAAAACCTCCCATGTGCCAGATGTTGATTTGCCCTCAAACATCTGCCCCACTCAACATTCTTCAGTTCCTGTTTAATACCGTTGTATAGAATATAGAACACTACAGCACAAACAGGCCCTTTGGCCCACAAGTTGCACCGATCATGTCCATACCTACTAGGCCATAGAACTGTCTGTAACTCCCAATCCCATTTAATCCCATTAATTAGTCTTCCCCCAGTTTAGCACTTACACCCAAGAACTACACTTATCTTTATCCATCAGTAAATTAAAGCTTACTGAATTGTGAAAAGAGCTGACCTTTCGGGTCCTTTGTCAAAGCAGTCTACCCTTTGTCTACCCACATTGCCTCCTGTATGAGGTGATGCGTTTCGGGAGAAAGAATGTAGGGGGGAGATATATGATAAAGGGTAGACCAATTAAGAGTATAGAAACGCAGAGGGACCTGGGGGTGCAGGTGAACAAGTCTCTGAAGGTGGCAGAGCAAGTGGAGAAGGTTGTGAAAAAAGCATATAGTATGCTAGCCTTTATAGGAAGGGGTATAGAGTACAAGAGCTGGCCTTTAATGTTGCAGTTGTATAAAACGCTGGTTAGACCTTATTTGGAATACTGCATCCAGTTCTGGTCGCCTTACTACCGGAAGGATATGGAGACTCTGGACAGAGTGCAGAGGATGTTTACCAGGATGCTGCCAGGTATGGAAAGTCTGAGTTATGAGGAGAGATTACATAGAACATTACAGCGCAGTACAGGCCCTTCGGCCCTTGATGTTGCGCCGGCCAGTGGACCCTCTAACCTAAACTATTCCAATATCATCCATATGCCTATCCACCAAACATTTGAATGTCCCCAAAGTAGGCGAGTCCACAACTGCTGCAGGCAGGGCATTCCACGCCCTCACCACCCTCTGTGTGAAGAACCTGCCTCTGACATCCGTCCTATAACTACCACCTCTTAATTTAAAGTTATGTCCCCTCGTGTTGGTCATCACCATCCGAGGAAAAAGGCTCTCACTATCTACCCTATCCAATTCCCTGATCATCTTATACGCCTCAATTAGGTCACCGCGTAACCTTCTTCTCTCTAATGAAAATAACCTCAGGTCCCTCAGCCTTTCCTCATAAGGCCTTCCCACCATACCAGGCAACATCCTGGTAAACCTCCTCTGCACCCTTTTCAATGCTTCCACATCTTTCTTATAATGCGGCGACCAGAACTGTACGCAATACTCCAAGTGCGGCCGCACCAGAGTTTGTACAGTTGTAACATAACCTCACGGCTCCTAAATTCAATCCCTCTACCAATAAAAGCTAACACACCGTACGCCTTCTTAACAACTTTATCAACCTTGGTGCCAACTTTCAAAGAGCTATGTACTTGTACCCCAAGATCCCTCTGCTCGACAACACTATTAAGGGTCCTTCCATTAGTCCTATATTTCATATGCCTGTTATTCCTACCAAAGTGAATCACCTCACACTTATCTGTATTGAATTCCAAATTAGGAAATTAGGCAAATTGGGACTGTTTTCCTTAGAAAGACGTAGACTTAAGAGGAGATCTGATAGAGGTGTACAAGATTTTGAAGGGGATTGATAGAGTAAACAGGGGTAAGCTTTTTCCTAGGTTGGACTCAAATAGCACGAGGGGTCATGGGCTTAGGGTGAGAGGGGTAAGGTATAATTTGGATGCTAGAGGGAGTTTTTTCACACGGAGGGTGGTGGGGGTGTGGAATGCGCTGCCAAGTAAAGTAGTGGAGGCAGGTACTCTGGAGTTATTTAAGAAATACTTAGATGGGCACATGAACAGAATAGGAATGGAGGGGTATAGAAAACGGATTTAAAATAGGGATCATGAGCCTTGGGAGTCCCTGGGAAGTGAGTAAATAGATGATGGATGATATTGATGTATTTGTTTTTAATCCTACAGATGCTTTGGTCCACCTTGTTGTCTAACGAGGGGCATACACGTGACGGGTCGTGAGAGGACTGCTCTTGGATCTTTTTTGAGAGTATCCTAGTGCTTCACATTGTTTGTGTACACTTGACCTGGACCTTCTGATGGGCAACACGACAGCTCAGTGACTATCGCTGTGCTGTGCAGATACATGGATTTGGGCCTGTGTCTGTGGGAGTTTGCACATTCTCCCCATGTTTGCGTGGGTTTTCTCCGGGTGCTCCGGTTTCCTCCCACATCCCAAAGATGTGCTCTTAGGTTAATTGGCAAAACAAATTCTCCCTAAATTGTCTCAAATTTGGTTTTTAAATCCACTGATCTATAAACATGGACAGGGATCGCGGGTAGAGGTGGGAACATTGGGGTGGTGGCGCGGGCTCGTTGGGCCGAAGGGCCTGTTTCCCGTGCTGTTTTGTTCTTTGTTCTATATTCTCCTTAAGCAACATCCCTATGCCTTTTACATCTCCCTTTATCCCACTAGAAATGTCAGTATCCTAGAACCTTCCCTTAACCAAGTCTCTGCAATATCAACAACATCACTATGGCTTTTTTTTCCACAGGTAATTCGGTCCATACCTGACCAACAAGGAGCATGCATTCGGCAGGTGGTGCGAGGACAGCTCTTGGATGTTGATTCATGGGTTGCCTGGTGCTTCATGTCGTAAATGAGTGCTTTATCTGGACCATCTGAAGGGCACCATGACAGCTCAGTGACTATCGCTGTAGCTGTGCAGACACTTGGAATTGGGCCGGTGTCTGCGGGAGTTTGCGCGTTCTCCCCGTGGTTGCGTGGGTTTTCTCCGGGCACTCCGGTTTCCTCCCACATCCCAAAAAATTCGCTCTTAGGCTGATTGGGAAACAAATTGTCCCTACATTGAGACTCTTCCATATTAGGAATAACGTAAAATTAGAATAGGATAATGGAATTGTTACTATATAGATATGACGGCGGCGTGGGCTCGTTGGGCCGAAGGGCCTGTTTCCCGTGCTGTGTTGCTCTAATCTCTAATCACAGTTCCTAGATCTTTTATGGAAAGATCCAAGTACTAATTCAAGCTCCAAGTTCATCCACCTTACCTGTTACACTTCTTGCATTGAAACCACACCTTGCCTGCTCTTCCTCTGAGTCTTGCTAGTCCTACATAGCTCCCCTTCAGTTAATGAACCTTTGCTTTGGTTCCCAATGCCTGCCAAACTAATTTAAATCCTCGCATGTGACACTAGCACACCTCCCAGTCAAAATATTTATGTCCCTCTGGTTTAGATGCAACCCACCCTCCTTGTACGCCTCCCACCTGACCTGGAAGAGATCCCAATGTCCAGCTATCTGAAAGTCTCCCTCCTACACCAGCTGTTTAGGCACTATCTTCCTATTTCAAAGCCTCGCTGGCACATGGTACAGGGAGTAATTCTGAGATTACAACCCTAGAGATCATTTGTTCTTTGTTCTTTTTAAATTTCTACCTGTTGCAGGACTTTTTCACTCTCCCTACCTATGTCATTAGTACTAATATGTACCATGACCTTTGGGTGTTCACCCTCTCCCTTCAAAATGCTTTCTGCCTATTTGGAATCATCCTGGACCCTAGCAGATCTCAAGTACAGCAATTAACTCCACTGACCATCATTTTTATCACCAGTTAAATTATTTAAGAAAATTTATTGAACTCTTGCTTTCACTTATCACTGCAGATACCTGTGGTAGGTCTTTATATCATTTATCTTTCCAGGACACTAGCTATATTTCTCCCTGCAGATTAACAGTTACCAAGCAAAAAGAAAACAAAATAAAAAAGGAAAAAGCACCTCTCCCATTCTGCTCCGAATTATCACATTTCAAACCCACTCTGGCTGCCCGGCTTTGACAGAATACAATTAACACCTTTTGCCTCTAATTTAGAATCACAGAAACCGTACTGTGCAGAAAGAGGCCATTCGGCCCATCGAGTTTGCACTGACCACAATTCCACCCACAGCCTACTCCCATATCCCTACATATTCTACCCACTAATCCCATCTACACATCTCAGGATATTAAAGGGCAATTTTAGCACGGCCAATCAACCTACCAACCCATCTTTGGACTGAGAGGGGAAACCGGAGCATCCGGAGGAAACCACACAGACACGAAGAGAATGTGCAAACTCCACACAGAGAGTGACCCGATCCAGGAATCGAACCCAGGCCCCTGAAGCTATGAAGCAGCAGCGCTAACCTGTGCTACTGCGCCAGCCAATTGGAAGCTTGCTATACCAGGCAATTGACAGATAACTGCCACTCAGCTATTTTGATGGGGGCAGTTCCTTTATACCAACTAACTAGACCACTAAATTTATAACTAAAAGCAAGAGAATTAGATTTACCATTCTAATTATCTCATTACTCCAAATTACAAAATTTCAATCTCACTCTGACTGCCTCCCACTCAAATGCGCAAAGCTTACTGAGAATGTGAGTATGCGCCTTTCTCACACAGAGCAAAGTGAGCTGAGATGACTCACACACCAGTCAGCCTTCAAACAGAAGAACGCAATGTACACCTGCTAACCCAGTTAGGTTTCTGGTGAATTGTGAGCACCGGATGTTGATAGAGAAACATTCAACAATAATATCATTGAAAGTCAAGGGCTGATGCCCAGAGATTCTCTTATTGGAGATAATCATTGCCTGGTACTGGTGTGGAATGAATACAACTTGCCAATTATCAACCCAAACCTGAATGTTATCTAGGTCTTATGGTGTGCAGGCACAGGCTGCTTAGTTATCCAATTTGTAAATGGTACTGACCACTGTAACAATCTCAGCAATAGTTCCACATATGACCTTTTAATGAAGAGAAGAACATTGGCTGAGAGATATGATTCTGTGAGTATAACACATCAGATTGTTGGTCAACTAGCCTCTGGGATAACTCCCAGTTTTGGTCCAAGTCCTCAAGATGTCAATGAAGACAGCTTTTAAGGATTGTTTGTCTTGGGTGTGTGTAAATTAATGCCAGATGGTCCTTGCAATATTATTCTTATTTGGTTTCCAAGCAGTGGTTTGATGGAACTAGGAAATTTGCTAGGATATTCCAGAAAGCATTTATGAGGCATCACGTTGATGTGGGCCTGGATTAAAAGATAGGTCAGACCAGGTAAGACCACAGATTTCCTTCTCTTAAGAGCATTAATGAATCAGTTAGGTTCTACAAAAATCCAGGAATTTCAGAGCTTCATCAATATTAGCTTTTAATTCTGGAGCTGTGTGATTAACTAAATTTAAATTTCCCTGCTGTTATAATGGTATTTGAACTTGTATCTTTGATCAGAACAGCACAGAAGGCCACTTGGCACAGTGTGTCCCTGCTGGCTCTCCCAAGTAAAAATTCACCATGCCATTTCCCCGTCCCCCCTACATTCCTTCTTTCTAGGTATTTAAAGAGTTTTGAAAATACAAAAATTTCAAAAATATTTATGGCACACAAAAATACTATCTGGCCCACAAAATCTCTCCCTGCCTAAAAACAATCCCCCAGCGTAATCACATTTTCCTGTCCTTGCTCTGTAGCCTGGAAGGGACTTTGGGTGGATATCCAGACACCTTCTAGAAGAGTTGTAGATCCCATGTCTCCAGTACCCTTTCAGGCAGTTAGTTTCAGGCTCCTACCATTCTCTGGAGAAAATATTTTTCTTTATCTATATACTAATCCATCTACCAATCACTAAATCTTTGCCCTCGAGTTTGACCTCGTTGCTGAGAGAAATAAATACATCCCATTCTTTTATCCAGGCCCCCTCAACCTTCTTGGATACCTCAATCTCCTCTCAGCCCCCTCTCTTCTGAGCAGAACCACCCCAGGTTATCCAAACTTTCTTCATCGCTGCAATCTTCCAGTCCTGACATCATATAGTTATTTAGAGAGAAATGAATTGATTGGGGATAGTCAGCATGGTTTCGTGAAGGGTAGGTCGTGCCTTACTAACCTCATTGAGTTTTTTGAGAAAGTGACCAAAGAGGTGGATGGGGGTAAGGCGGTTGATGTGGTATATATGGACTTTAGTAAGGCGTTTGATAAGGTGGCCCATGGAAGACTTCTACAGAAAATGCAGATGTATGGAATAGAGGGTGATTTAGCTAATTGGATTAGAAATTGGCTGGCAGATAGAAGACAGAGGGTGGTGGTTGATGGGAGATATTCATCGTGGAGTTCGGTGACGAGTGGTGTACCTCAGGGGTCTGTTTTGGGGCCCCTGCTGTTTGTAATTTTTATAAATGATCTGGATGAGGGTATTGAGGGATGGATTAGTAAATTTGCAGATGACACTAAAGTCGGTGGAGTGGTAGATAGTGAAGAGGGGTGTTATAGTTTGCAGAGAGACTTGGACAAGTTGCAGAGCTGGGCCGAGAGGTGGCAAATGGAGTTTAATGTGGAAAAGTGTGAGGTAATGCACTTTGGCAGGAACAATAAATGTGTAGAGTATAGGGCTAATGGTAGGGCTCTTAATAGTGTTGAGGAACAGAAGGATCTTGGTGTATGTGTCAATAGATCCCTGAAAGTAGGCAGTCAAGTGGATAAAGTTGTTAAGAAGGCATATGGAGTCTTAGCTTTTATTGGTAGGGGGATTGAATTTAGGAGCCGCAGCATCATGTTGCAACTGTACAAAACTCTAGTGCGGCCGCACTTGGAGTATTGTGTGCAGTTCTGGTCGCCACATTATAAGAAAGATGTGGAGGCATTGGAGAGGGTACAGAGGAGGTTTACCAGGATGTTGCCTGGTATGGAGGGCAGGTCCTATGAAGAGAGGTTGAAGGATTTGAGGTTGTTTTCGTTAGAAAGGAGGCGGCTAAGAGGGGATCTTATTGAAGCATATAAGATGATTAGAGGTTTAGATAGGGTGGACAGTGATAGCCTTTTTCCTAGGATGGAGAAAGCTAGCACGAGGGGACACAGCTTTAAATTAAGGGGTATGAGTTATAGGACGGATATCAGAGGTAGGTTCTTTACTCAAAGAGTGATTAGGGAGTGGAATGCCCTGCCTGCAGCTGTTGTAGATGCGCCAAGTTTGGTGGCGTTTAAGAGGTTAATTGATAAGTATATGGAAGAGAAGGGAATGGTTTAGTTTGGAGGGGCATTGCTTTTTATTTTGGTCGGCACAACATCGAAGGCCGAAGGGCCTGTTCTGTGCTGTAATGTTCTATGTTCTATCATCCTCACCTATTCTAGTCGCCGCACTACCAGAAGGACGTGGAGGCTTTGGACAGAATGCAGAGAAAGTTTACCAGGATGTTGCCTGGTATGGAGAGTCTTAGCAATGAGGAAAGATTGGGTAAACTGGGGTTGTTCTCCCTGGACTGACGGAGAATGAGGGGAGGCCTAATGGGGGTGTACAAAATTATGAAGGACATATACTGGGTAATCAGTGGGAAGCTTTTTCCCAGGTCGGACATGACGATCACAAGGGTTCAAAGTGAGAGGGGCGAGGTATAATTCAGATATCAGAGGGACTTTTTTTTACACAGAGGGTGGTGGGGGCCTAGAATGCACCGCCAAGCAAGGTGGTGGAGGCAGGCACCCTGGCATCGTTTAAGACTTATCTGGATAGTCACATGAGCAGACTGGGAATGGAGGGATACAAATGAATGGTCTAGTTGGACCAATGAGCAGACAAAGGACTTGTTTCCTGTGCTCTATTGTTCTTTGTTTTTATTTATAAACCTTAAAGCCGCTTGGAACAATCTAAGACGCGACAACGGATTTACTGTCGATGGTTACTTGTGGAGTTTGAGCTATTTAACAAGCATGGTAACTGAATGATTTGAAGGCTGCTCCTTATTGTTGGAAAAGGAAGAAGAACAGGCAGACAATGTACCACAATCTGGTGATCCATTGTCAGTGAATTGTGGCAAAGTTCTGAAAGCAGCAAAATTATAAATGGCAGATGACTCTGAATGTAAATGCCCCACAGCTCCCTCTTGTGGGACATTCTGATTTCCCATATCTGTTTACTTTCTGATATGCAAAACGTTGTATGTTTAAAGAACAAAAAACAGTACAGCACAGAAACAGGCTCTTTGGCCACCAAACTTGCACCAACACATGATGTCTTTTTAAAACAAAGGACATTTTGCCTCTTTGTAGTCTGTACCCCTCTATTCCCTGCCTATTTATGTATGTCAAGATGCTTCAAATGTTGCTATTGTATCTGCTTCTACTTCCTCTTCTGCACAGTACATTTGTGACAGCACATTTCA
The DNA here is from genome assembly GCA_024679065.1 of Sphyrna mokarran. Taxonomy (NCBI): domain Eukaryota; kingdom Metazoa; phylum Chordata; class Chondrichthyes; order Carcharhiniformes; family Carcharhinidae; genus Sphyrna; species Sphyrna mokarran. Next base: position 248,717 of record JAGIQG010000032.1, read on the forward strand.
GACAGTTAACATCTTTTGTGCAAAAAATCTGCTTCTCACATCTCCTTTAAACTTTCCTCCTTTGATCTTAAACCTACCTCCCGTGGTGACTGACATTTCTACACTGCAAAACGAGTCCCAACTATCAACTCCATCAATGCCTCTCGTAATTTTGTAAATTTTAGTCAGGTCACTCTCAGCTTCCAATGATCAAGTGAAAACAAGCCAAGTTTCTGCAATCTCTCCTGATAGCTAATACTCTCCAAACCAGGCAGCATCCTGTTAAACCTTTTCCTGTACACTCTCCAAAGCCTTCACATTCTTCTGATACTGTAGCAACCAGAGCTACGCAATATTCCAAATGTGGCTTAACTAAAGTTCTATGCAGTTTTAATGTGACTTGCCAATTTTTATACTAAATACCCTGACCGATGTTAGTAAACATACGTATGCCTTCTTGACATCTTATTCGCTTAAGTTGCCACTTTCAGGTAACCATGGACTTGTAAGCCTAGATCGCTTTGTGTTAATGCTTCTAAGGTTCTGCCATTTGCTATATACTTTGCTGCTGCATTCAAGTCTCCAAAATGCATCACCTTGCATTTGTCCATCTGCAATTTCTCCACCAATTTTCCAGCCTACCTACATCCTGCTGTTTTCTCTGGCAATCCTTCTCACTATCTGCAGCTCCCCCAACCTTTGTATCATCTACAAACTTACTAATCAGGCCACCTACATTTTCTTCCAAATCATTTATATGTATTATAAACAATAGAGGTCCCAGCACTAATCCCTGCAGAACACCACCGGTCACAGATCTCCAGTCAGAAAAACGTCCTTCCATTGCTACTGTCTTCTACGTTCTGTATTCATCTTTCCAGCGCACTGCGGATCCCATGTGATGTTACCTCCTATATCAGCCTGCCACGAGAGTACTTGTCAAAGGGCTTTGCAAAAGTCCATGTAGACAAAACATCCTCCTCCCTACCCTCAATCAAGTTTGAGAGATACAATCGCCCCTACACATGCTGTTGATTGCTGGTCAGCCCATATTTTTCCCAAATGTGAGTAAATCCTGTCCCTAAGAATAGTCTTCAAAAATTTCCTATCACTGACATAAGGCTCACTGGTCTGTAATTTCCAGATTACCCTTCTTAAACAAAGGAATAATGTTATCTATTTTACAGTCCTTTGGCACCTCTTCTGTGACTATCGAATAGACAGATAGATAGAACAGTACAGGCCCTTTGGCCCTCGATGTTATGCTGAGCTATGTCCAAACCCAAGATCAAGCTATCCCATTCCCTATCATTTTGGTGAATGAATAAAGACAATGCAAAGATATTGTACAAGGCCCCAGTAAGGTCAGTATTCTGGGATAGATCCCATCAGTCATGGGGACTTGAGCCAAGTTTGTATTCAGCCCCTGGATCCCATGAGCTTTGATTTCTGAAACAGCCTGCTACGAAAGACCTTGTCAAAAACCTTACTAAAAATCCATGTGGACCATAACTACAGGAGCACTCTCGTCAATCCTCCTGTTACCTCCTCAAAAAGTTCTATCAAGTTAATCACAGACAAGAACCTCCCTCAACATATCCATGCCTAAGTGACATTTTATCCTGTGGCTCAGCTGACTGCAATAATCTGCGAGGTCAGACTGATTGGCTTATCATTATTTGTTCTATCCCTTCCACCATTTTTAAACAAAAGGTACAACATTATAAGAGCTCCAAACCTATGCCCAATGAGGATTGGAAAATGATAATCAGGCCAATCACTATTTCCTCCCTGGCTTCTTTTGATATCCTGGGGTACATTTCGTCTAGCCCTGGTGAACTTTAATTTCTGTTTTAGCTTTGTTCTTTTCTATAATCATGTTAAATCTAGCTAATCATAAATATGATGAATATTCTTTATTGGTTATCTCACCAAACTGCCATGTTTCTATCTTTGCCCTCAAATTATCTGCTTTACTCCTTGCACTGAAGTATATACCCTTAAGCCACAGCCAGATTCCCTGTTTTTGATCTTTTGTTTCCTCTGGTTTCCAGACTCAGTCATTAATTTTCTGCCTCCCACTTTAATTTTTGATTTTGTCCCATCTGAATTCACCTCTGCCTCCTACCCCCCTGCCAAATACTTTAAATCCTATCCAGCAGCACTGGCAGATCTCTCCCTCCGCAAGGATATTTATCTCAGTCTTGTTGAAGTGTAAACTATCCTGCTTGTACCAGGCTGTGGGCATGCTCTGAACTAACTGGAGTTGGGTCAGGATGGAAGGGAGGCCTTGTCTTATGAGCAACGGTCGAAGAGTTTTGGTTTATACACACTGGAGTTTAGAAGAATGGCGGGGTGGGTGAGGATCTTATTGAAATTTACAGGATAGAGTGGACGTGGAGAGGACGTTTCCACTAATAGGAAAAACTAGAACCAGAGGGCACAACCTCAGGCAAAAGGGACGATCCTTTAAAACAGAGATGAGGAGGAATTTTTTTCAGCCAGAGAGTGGAGAATCTGTGAAACACTTTGCCACAGAAGGCTGTGGAAGCCAAGTCATTGAGTGTCTTTAAGACAGAGGTAGATATGTTTTTGATTAATTAGGGGATGAGAGATTATAGGGAAAAGGCAGGAAAATGGAGATGAGAAAAACATCAGCCATGATTGAATGGCAGAGCAAACTCAATGGGCCGAGTGACCTAATTCTGCTCCTATGTCTTATCATAGGATGCCTGCAGTGCAGAAGGAGGCCATTCGGCCCATCAAGTCTGCATCAACCACAATCCCATCCCAACCTATTTATCTATTCAACTAACCCGCTGACATGAAGGGGCAATTTAGCATAGCCAATCAACCTAACCCACACATCTTTACACTGTGGAAGGAAACTGGAGCACCTGGAGGAAATTACAAGGTAATCAAGATTTGGAAATAAGCAAATATTGTAAGAACGTGCATCACAATGCAAAAAAGAGAATAACTCAAGCTGGTTCCTTAGAAGCAAACAGGAGAAATCATTGGAAAGAAGAGAATGGCAGAGGCATTGAACAAAAATTCTGTGAACAAGTTCACAACAGAAGACACATTTTGAACCAGCGATAGATTTAACCTAAGGGATAAAAAGTGACGAAATTAAAATATCAACAGTGATAATGTATGGAAGAAATTCAAGGGATGTGAACGTTACAATCCTGGTCTCGGGTTCCAAATAAGATGGCTGTAGATGATGGAGATAGTGGATACAGATATAATGAAGATGCTAGCTATGGTTATTCCAAAGTTCCTTAGACTGGGGAATAGTTCCATTGGATCAGAAATTGGCAAATGTTACAATGCTTTTCAAGAAAGTAGGGAGAGATGAAACAATAAACTTTTTTAAAATTCCTTTGTGGGACATGGGTGTCGCTAGTTGGCCAGCATTTTTTGCCTATTCGTAATTGCCTTGAAGGGCAGTTGACAGTCAACCACATTGTTATGGATCTGGAATCACATGTAGGCCAGGTCAGGAAAGGACGGCAGATTTCCTTCCCTAAAGGACATTAGTGAACCAAATGGGTTTTTCTGGAAATCAGTAACAGTTTCATGGTCATCAGTAGATTCTTAATTCCAGATATTCTTTACTGAATTCAAATTCTGCCATCTGCCAGGATGGGATTCAAACATGGGTCTCCAGAACACTTGCAGAGTTCCTGGATTAACAGTCCAGCAATAATGTTACTAGGCTATCGCTACTCAGACCAGTACTGACCAGTTAGCCTGACATCAATCATTGGGAAAATGCTAGTCTTGACAGTACACTTACAAAAATATAGCATGATTAGAACAACTGAGTGTACTAAACTAGGTAGAAAGATTAGCCATGGGAAGGACACAGATGCTGCAGAGGGATAGGGACAGGTTAGTGAGTGGGCAATACGGTGACTGATGCACTGATGCAGAAGTGTGAAGATATTTACTTTGGTCAAAGATAGAAAAGAACTTTTAAAAAGAAGTGAAATCTGCAATCAATGATGTTCAATGAGACATGGGTGCACTTGGAAAAGGAACACAGGAAGTTAGCATGCAGGTGCAGCAAGCAATTAGGAAGGCAAATAACAAAGATGCCTTTATTTTAAAGGGATTGGAGTATGTGAATAAAGATATTTTGCCCCAGTTGCATAGGATTTTGGCAAGACATCAGAAATACCGCGCATTTTGATCTCCACGTTTAACGATGCTAAGACTCACTTAATTGGTCCCTGGAATGAGGAGGTTGCCCTATGATGACTAGCTGAGAAAATTAGATTGATATTCACTGGAGTTTAGAAGAATGAGACATAATCCTATTAAAACCAACAAAATTCTGAAGAGGTTTGATAAGATGGACGCTGAGAGATTCTTTCCTGTTGGTTGGGAAATCTAAAACACAGGGCACAGACTCAGGATAAGGGTCTGATCACTTAGGACTGAGTTATAAAGAAATTTTTTCACTCCAAAGGATTATGAATCTTTGGAATACTCTTCGCCTGAGGGTTTTGCATGCTCCATCACTGAATATATTCAAGGCTGGGGTAGATAGTTTTTTGGCGTCAGAGAAAATTAAGGAACACAGGGAGTGAGTACCTCATCTTCCGATTAGGCACGCAACAACCTTCCAGACTTAACATTGAGTTTAACAGCTTCAGACTGTGCACTCTCTCCTCCACCCTATTTTTATTTCTATCAATTTATTTTCATTTCTTCCATTGATACATTTTTCCATCCAGTTTTTTTATCTCGCTTTCCATTTTTTGGAAAGCGGTCGGTTCCCGCAGCCGACCAGGGCCATCCTGTTCCAGGTTATCATTTGTCTTTGGTCTGCTAATAGCACATTCTGATCTCTGAATGTTCCACTGTCAGCACCCTTCTTAGTCATGATTGTCAGCATTTACGCTTTCTTTGTCTTTTTGTCCATAACATTTTTGTTAATCACTCCCTAGCTTCCAGCATTCACTGGTCCTACAGCTCCAACATCCCCCACCACCGACTGCCCCCCTGCAACAGTATAAATCTCATCCTATTTGCAGTTCTGGCAAAGAATCATTCACACTTGAAACATTAGATATTTTCTTTCTCCACAGATGCTGTCAGAACTGCTGAGATTTTCCAGCAATTTCTGATTTTGCTTTCCAATGACCTTGAAAAATATTCTGAGTAAGGGAACCATGGTGTAGTAAAAAAGTTAATTCGCTGATGAAAAGGAAAAAGGAAGCTTATGTCAGGATGAGGCTTGAAGGCTCAGTTAGTGCACTGGAAAGCTACAGGTTAGCCAGGAGGGAGCTAAAGAGTGAGTTAAGAACTAAAAGAGGACACGAGAAGACTTTGGCTGATAGGATCAAGGAGAATCCTAAAGCTTTCTTTTGATATGTTAAGAATACAAGATTGGTTAGGGCAAGACTAGGGCCAGTCAGAGACAGCAGTGGGAAGTTATGTGTGGAGCTTGAAGAGATTGGAGAGGCACTTCGGTATTCACGCAGGGAGATGTAAATGTAGTTGTGGAGAACACTGGGATATAGGGTTGTAAACTGGAAAGTATTGAAGTAGATAAGGAGGAGGTGCTAGACATTCTTGAGGGTTTGAAAATAGATAGGTTCCCTGGGCCGGATGGGATTTACCCTAGGATTCTCTGGGAGGCAAGAGAGACGATTGAGAGCCTCTGGCTCTGATCTTCAGGTCGTCGTTGGTTACGGGTGTGGTTCCGGAGGACCGGAGGATAGCAAATGTGGTCCCGTTGTTCAAGAAGGGGAAGAGAGACCTTCCAGGGAATTATAGGCCAGTGAGTCTTACTTCTGTTGTGGGCAAAGTATTGGAAAGAATTATTAAGGATAGGATTTATAGTTATTTAGAGAGAAATGAATTGATTGGGGATAGCTCATTGTTCCATTGGAGCAGCACGGAGAGGCAGCGATTTGGGAGAGCGAGAAGTTCGATTGTTAAGTAGCTTTTTAACTTTTCTCTTTGTTTAAAACAGCGAGCGGGAGTAGTTTTTGCCGTTTTTTATTTAAACTAACTTGTAACCGGAAGTCGTCACTAGGAGGCTGCCGGTAGTTGTAGTTTTTAAGCTACATAAGTACTAACCTCTGGGTATCGGCCTCATTGTTCCATTGGAGCAGCACGGAGAGGCAGCGATTTGGGAGAGCGAGAAGTTCGATTGTTAAGTAGCTTTTTAACTTTTCTCTTTGTTTAAAACAGCGAGCGGGAGTAGTTTTTGCCGTTTTTTATTTAAACTCATTGTTCTATGTCAGCATGGTTTTGTGAAGGGTAGGTCGTGCCTTACTAACCTTATTGAGTTTTTTGAAAAAGTGACCAAAGAGGTGGATGGGGGTAAGGCAGTTGACGTGGTATATATGGACTTTAGTAAGGCGTTCGATAAGGTGCCCCATGGAAGGCTTCTGCAGAAAATGCAGAAAACGTATGGGATTAAGGGTGATTTAGCTAATTGGATTAGGAATTGGCTAGCTGATAGAAGACAGAGGGTGGTGGTTGATGGAAATTATTCATCATGGAGTCGGTTACAAGTGGTGTACCTCAGGGATCTGTTTTGGGGCCACTGCTGTTTGTAATTTTTATAAATGATCTGGATGACATAGAACATAGAACATTACATAACAGAACAGGCCCTTCAGCCTTCGATGTTGCGCCGACCAATATAAAAAGCAATGACCCTCCAAACTAAACCATTCCCTTCTCTTCCATATATTTATCAACTAACCTCTTAAACGCCACCAAACTTGGCGCATCTACAACTGCTGCAGGCAGGGCATTCCACTCCCGAACCACCCTTTGGGTAAAGAACCTACCTCTGATATCCGTCCTATAACTATCACCCCTTAATTTAAAGCTGTGTCCCCTCGTGCTAGCTTTCTCCATCCTAGGAAAAAGGCTATCACTGTCCACCCTATCTAAACCTCTAATCATCTTATATGTTTCGATTAGGTCCCCTCTTAGCCGCCTCCTTTCTAACGAAAACAACCTAAAATCCCTCAGCCTCTCTTCATAAGACCTGCCCTCCATACCAGGCAACATCCTGGTAAACCTCCTCTGTACCCTCTCCAATGCCTCCACATCTTTCTTATAATGTGGGGACCAGAACTGCACACAATACTCCAAGTGCGCCGCACTAGAGTTTTGTACAGTTGCAACATGACGTTGCGGCTCCGAAATTCAATCCCTACCAATAAAAGCCAAGACTCCATATGCCTTCTTAACAACCTTATCGACTTGACTGCCTACTTTCAGGGATCTATGCACATACACACCAAGATCCTTCTGTTCATCAAGACTATTAGAATCCTACCATTAGCCCTATACTCTACACATTTATTATTTCTGCCATAGTGCATTACCTCACACTTTTCCACATTAAACTCCATTTGCCACCTCTCGGCCCAGCTCTGCAACTTGTCCAAGTCTCTCTGCAAACTATAACACCCTCTTCACTATCTACACTCCACCGACTTTAGTGTCATCTGCAAATTACTAATCCATCCTTCAATACCCTTATCCAGATCATTTATAAAAATTACAAACAGCAGGGGCCCCAAAACAGACCCTGAGGTACACCACTTGTCACCGAACTCCACGATGAATATCTCCCATCAACCACCACCCTCTGTCTTCTATCTGCTAGCCAATTCCAAACCAATTAGCTAAATCACCCTCTATCCCATACATCTGCATTTTCTGCAGAAGTCTTCCATGGGCCACCTTATCAAGCGCCTTACTAAAGTCCATATATACCACATCAACCGCCTTACCCCCATCCACCTCTTTGGTCACTTTTTCAAAAAACTCAATGAGGTTAGTAAGGCACGACCTACCCTTCACAAAACCATGCTGACTATCCCCAATCAATTCATTTCTCTCTAAATAACTATAAATCCTATCCCTAATAATTCTCTCCAATACTTTGCCCACAACAGAAGTAAGACTCACTGGCCTATAATTCCCTGGAAGGTCTCTCTTCCCCTTCTTGAACAATGGGACCACATTCGCTATCCTCCAGTCCTCTGGAACCACACCCGTAACCAACGACGACCTGAAGATCAGAGCCAGAGGCTCTGCAATCTCCTCTCTTGCCTCCCAGAGAATCCTAGGGTAAATCCGTCTGCCCAGGGGACTTATCCAACTTCAAACCCTCGAGAATATCTAGCACATCCTCCCTATCTACTTCGATACTTTCCAGTTTGCTACCCTGTACCTCAGTGTTCTCCACAACTACATTTATATCACCCTTGTGAATAGAACATAGAACACTACAGCACAAACAGGCCCTTCGGCCCACAAGTTGTGCTGAACACATCAAAAACTTACCCAGCCATAGACCTATCTATAACCCCCAATCCCATTGGATCGCATATACTCATCCAGAAGTCTTTTAAAAGACCCCAGCGAGTTCGCCTCGACCACCACCGATGGCAGCCGATTCCATTCACTCACCACCCTCTGAGTGAAAAACTTTCCCCTAGCATCCCCTCTGTACTTGCTTCCCTGCACCTTAGATCTGTGCCCTCTTGTCGCGACCATTTCAGCACTGGGAAATAGTCTCTGAGAGTCCACCCTATCTATTCCTCTCAACATCTCGTAAACCTCTATCAGGTCGCCTCTCAACCTTCGTCTCTCCAGGGAGAACAGTCCCAGCTCCCTCAACCTGTCTTCATAAGGCATGCCTCCCAATCCAGGCAACATCCTTGTAAATCTCCTCTGCACCCTTTCAATAGCTTCCACGTCCTTCCTATAGTGAGGCGACCAGAACTGCGCACAGTACTCCAAGTGTGGTCTGACAAGGGTCCTATAAAGCTGCAGCATTACCTCCTGACTCCTGAACTCAATCCCTCGATGAATGAAGGCCAGTACACCGTAAGCTTTCTTAACCACATCCTCCACCTGGGAGGCCGATTTGAGAGTCTTATGGACCCGGACCACAAGATCCCTCTGCTCTTCCACACTGCTAAGACTCCTACCTTTGATAGTGTACTCATTCATCCCGTTGGATCTGCCAAAATGGACCACAACACATTTATCCGCGTTGAAGTCCATCTGCCACTTCTCCGCCCAGTCTTGCATCCTGTCGATGTCATGCTGCAACTTCTGACATCCCTCCAGACCATCCACAACACCACCGACCTTCGTGTCATCGGCGAACTTACTCACCCATCCCTCCACTTCCTCATCCAGGTCATTTATGAAAATGACAAACAGCAAGGGTCCTAGAACAGATCCCTGGGGCACTCCACTGGTGACCGACCTCCATGCAGAAAAAGAGCCATCCACAACCACCCTCTGCCTTCTGCAGGCAAGCCAGTTCTGGATCCACAAGGCCAAAGCCCCTTGGATCCCATGGCCTCTCACCTTCTCAAGAAGTCTTGCATGTGGGACCTTGTCAAATGCCTTGCTGAAGTCCATGTACACCACGTCCACTGCTCTTCCTTCGTCAATGTGTTCAGTCACATTTTCGAAGAACTCAATTAAGCTCGTAAGGCACGACCTGCCTTTTACAAAACCATGTTGACTATTTCTAATCAACCTAAACTTCTCCAAATGCTCGTAAATCTTGTCCCTCAGAAGCCTCTCCATCAGCTTACCAACCACTGAGGTCAGACTCACCGGTTGGTAATTTCCAGGACTATCCCTGTTCCCTTTCTTGAAAATAGGGACCACATCCGCAATCCTCCAATCCTCCGGAACCTCTCCGTCTGCATCGACGACGCAAAGATCATCGCCAGGGGCTCTGCAATGACATCCCTCACCTCCCACAATGACCTGGGGTACATCCCATCTGGTCCCGGAGACTTGTCTATCTTGATAGCATTTAAAAGTTCTAACACATCCGCTTCCTTAATATCTACATACTCAATACCGAAGAGAAATATTTATTCAGTGCCTCTCCAATGGATGACAGTATAGAAGGATGGATTAGTAAATTTGCGGATGACACCAAAGTCGGAGGAGTGGTAGATAGTGAAGAGGGGTGTTATAGTTTGCAGAGAGACTTAGACAAGTTGCAGAGCTGGGCCGAGAGGTGGCAAATGGAGTTTAATGTAGAAAAGTGTGAGGTAATTCACTTTGGCAGGAATAACAAATGTGTAGAGTATAGGGCTAATGGTAGAACTCTTAATAGCGTTGATAAACAGAGGGATCTTGGTGTACATGTGCATAGATCCCTGAAAGTTGGCAATCAAGTCGATAAGGTTGTTAAGAAGGCATACGGAGTCTTAGCTTTTATTGGTAGGGGGATTGAATTTCGGAGCCGCAACGTCATGTTGCAACTGTACAAAACTCTAGTGCGGCCGCACTTGGAGTATTGTGTGCAGTTCTGGTCCCCACATTATAAGAAAGATGTGGAGGCATTGGAGAGGGTACAGAGGAGGTTTACCAGGATGTTGCCTGGTATGGAGGGCAGGTCTTATGAAGAGAGGCTGAGGGATTTGAAGTTGTTTTCGTTAGAAAGAAGGCGGCTAAGAGGAGACCTTATTGAAACATATAAGATGATTAGAGGTTTAGATAGGGTGGACAGTGATAGCCTTTTTCCGAGGATGGAGAAAACTAGCACGAGGGGACTTAGCTTTAAATTAAGGGGTGCTAGTTATAGGATGGATGTCAGAGGTAGGTTCTTTACCCAGAGGGTGGTAAGGGTATGGAATGCCCTGCCTGCTGCAGTTGTAGATGCACCAAGTTTGGGGGTGTTTAAGAGGTCCGTGAATAGGTTTATGGATGAAAAGGGAATGGTTTACGTTAGAGGGTCATTGCTTTTTCTTAATTGGTCGGCACAACATTGAGGGCCGAAGGGCCTGTTCTGCGCTGTAATGTTCTTTGTTCTATATCAATGCTACTGAAACTCTAGTCAATTAATCCTAGAATTTTCCCAATGTCTCCAGTTGAAAGGGGGCCTTGTTTCGCTCAGTTGATTGGATAGCTGGTTTGCGATGCAGAGCCATGTCAACAGACAGGTTCAATTCCTGTATCGGCTGAGGTTATTCACGAAGGCTCGGCCTTCTCAGCCTTGCCCCTTGCCTGAGGTATGACAAACCCTTTTCACTTAACGAAAGAGGTCATTGTCCTATGGCGACTTTCATTAAGTGAAAGATCGTGACATCAGAAGTCTAGTTTTAAACTTTTAAACATTAAAAGAAAAAGAAGTTATTACATCAAATATAAATGCAACAAAATGTTTTCTTAAAAAAAAGAAAGGTCATGGACTTTAAACTGCTTTAGTAATTAGCTTTTTGTTTGTCATCTTTTGAACTTTGGGAGTGTGTAAAATCTCTTGTCGAAATTGCAGTTAATTTTAACAATGGACATTCTGCCCCACCCTTGCTTCTAAAAAAAATCCTTAATTTATTGCCAGGTTGCCATAAAAATGAGAAATGTCAGTTAGTTCAGAAAGAAACCGGTTTGCTAAATCCATTGCTCAAAGTATAATGTTGCAAATTAAGTAGTTAAGATCACCTCAAGCCAATTGCCAATGACACAATTATACCTAATTTCAGAACCCATGAAAGAATATATGCAGAGGCCATGCAAATTCACTGATTGGCCCTGTAGCTTTAATTAATGCACAAAACAAGGCACGCTACTTCAGACTTCTCACAAGCCTTAAGCTTGTCCCAAGAGAGGCCAAACATCCTTAGGACAATAACTGCCAAAATGGCCATTATCAAAGAACATCTCCTTACCATGTCATCCATTTCTTCTTCCTTACTATACCTAGCGTAATCCTTTCGTAACGTACGCATTAAAATCATAGAAACCAGTCCAACCAAGAAAATCACCATCATGAAGGAGTTGAAGATAGAAAACCAGTGAATCTGTCAGCATAAAAAAAGTTTCTATTAATTTCACTTTACAGAATTGGCATGCAAAGTTGTAGCTTACAATTAATTCTGAGACAAATCAATATTCAATAAGATGAGCTTTAACATCTACAGAAGCAATCTATCATTGTGATTAGAGTCATCAAGAAACTCAATCACACTGACCAAAGGACCAGCGTTTCGTTCTTAACCCGCCTGAAATTGATTTCAGCAATTGATTTGGGCGGCACGGTAGCACAGTGGTTAGCATTGCTGCTTCATAGCTCCAGGGTCCTGGGTTCGATTCCCGGCTCAGGTCACTGTCTATGCGGAGTTTGCACATTCTCCTTGTGTCTGTGTGGGTTTCCTTCCACAGTCCAAAGATGTGCGGGTTAGGTTGATTGGCCAGGTGAAGAAATTGCCCCTTAGTGTCCAGGGATGCATAGGTTAGAGGGATTAGTGGGTATAATATGTAGGGATATGGGAGGGGAGGGGAAAGGGGGAGGAGAGGAGGGGGGGGGGGTGCTAGGGCCTAGGGTGGGACTGGTGTCGGTGTAGACTCGATGGGCTGAAGGACCTCTTTCTGCACTGTAGAATTCTATGGCTCTGGCAAGGTATAACTGCCCATCCATCTCCCTACTAAGGTGAGAAAATTATTTTCAGTGGCTTCTGCTGGAAAACTGGTTTATACACACTAGACAAGGGCAGGGTCAGCAATAATACCCATTATAATTAAAGAGCATGCCATTACCCACTCACTGGAATCAAAAAGTGATGTACAGGAGGGCAACTAGTCCACATACAGTCATGCCTTTCTAGAAGACAACACTTTTAGGAGGACAGTGGATAATATTGGGGAAAAGAATACAATTAGAAGGCTAAGAGAAATGATAACAGCATTTTTTTATACGAGAACTACCCCTAATTTTTAAAAAACATCATTTACTTTATTCGCATTAACATGAACTACTGACATGACTGTGACACAGTGACACTGCTGCCTCACGGTGCCAGGGACCCGGGTTCAATTCCCGGCTTGTGTCACTGTCTGTGTGGAGTTTGCAGATTCTCCCTGTGTCTACGTGGGTTTCTGCCCACAATCCAAAGATGTGCAGGTTAGATGGATTGGCCATGATAAATTCTCAGTGTACCCAAACAGGAGCTGGAGTGTGGCAGTTATGGGATGGTAACTTCATCGCAGTGTGAATGTACACCTCCTTGTGACTACTAACTAACTTTAACTTTGATAAGCTATATTGAACAACTAAAATTGGAACAGCAAGATTCATTAATCTAGAACAATAACACTTATTGTCCAGTATGAACATCAGTCAATTGAAAATTACAGTATCAACTTTATTTTGCAATGAAAGATTTTCCAATCAGGCACTGCTTTAATCTCCTGGCCATTATTTAGAAAAGGTGGGTCCCATGTGATCCATAGGAAAATGTGTTATCAGGACTTCTGGCTGCTGATTTTACAATACTTAAGTTACACTTTAACTACGAGAATACCCACAGGAAAAGAGCGAACATATGTTCTAATGTGTATATAATATTTATTCTATATCATATTGTATTTGTAGACTAAATTTTGTGAACCCTCAATTATCCTTCACAGTCAGAAGGTTGCCTGAGACAACAGCATAAACAGCTCTATTGCAATGAAGGGCGGCTGCATTGTCAGGGATCTACTGAATCCCTCCAGTGGAGGAGGTGGAAATTCGGCCCAACAAGTCTGCACTGACTCTTCAAAAGGCCTATCCCCGCCCTATCCCCATAACCCCATGCATTTAAAACAATCCCCTAACCTGCACATTTTTGGACTATGGGAGGAAACCCTCAAACGAATAGTACAAAATCCACACAGGCAGTCACCCAAAGGCAGGAATTTAATCCTGGTCCTTGGTGCTATGAGGCAGCAGCGCTAACCACTGTGTCAGCAAAATGCCACCTTTCAGATGAGACATTAGATTACGTTCTCAGCTGAACATAAAAGATCCCAGGGCACTATGTTGAAGAACAGATGAGTTATCAAACTGAATGTTGTATTTTCAACACTACACTGGTAGTAGTACTTATTTGGCTATACAATTCTATAAATTATATTAATGAAGCTGAATTGCAGAACTTTAAAGACCAGCCCATTAGTCTCGTCTCTCTACTAGTTAAAAGTGTGACCCAACACAGCACTCAACCATCCAGAAGAAGCAGCATCAAATTCAAACTCTAATTTCTAGCAAGTTGGATTATCAGAGCTGAAGTGATAATTGAAGAGGTACCACGTGCTTCAGTTGGGATAGGGAGTTAGAGAGCTCTGGGTCAGAGAAAGCATCCTGGAAGTTTACCAGGATGCTGCCTGCTATGGAAGTCTGAGTTATGAGGAGAAGTTAGGCACATTGGGACTGTTTTGTTTAGAAAGATGTAAACTTAGAGGAGATCTAATAGAGGTGTACAAGATTATGAGGGGTATAGATAGAGTAAACAGGGTTAAGATTTTTCCTAGGATGGACTCAAATAGCATGAGGGGTCACGGGCTTAGGGTAAGGGGAGTAAGGTATAATTTGGATGCTAGACGGGGTTTTTTCACACAGAGGGTTGTGGGGGTATGGAATGCGCTGCCAAGTAAAGTGATGGAGGCAGATACTCTGGAGTTATTTAAGAGATACTTAGATGGGCACATGAACAGAATGGGAATGGAGTGGTATAGAAAACTGATTTAAAATAGGGATCATGAGCTTTGGGACTTCCTGGGAAGTGTGTAAATAGATGATGGTATTGATGTACTTGTTTTTATCCTACAGGTGCTTTGGTCCACCTTGTTGTCTAACAAGGGGCATACACGTGATGGGTCGTGAGAGGACTGCTCTTGGATTTTTTTTTTGAGAGTATCCCAGTGCTTCACATCGTTAGTGTACGCTTGACCTGGACCATTTGATGGGCAATACGACTATCGCTCAGTGACTATCGCTGTGCTGTGCAGATACATGGATTTGAGCCTGTGTCTGTGGGAGTTTGCGCATTCTCCCCGTGCTTGCGTGGGTTTTCTCCGGGTGCTCCGGTTTCCTTCCACATCCCAAAGATGTGCTCTTAGGCTAATTGGCAGAAAGAATTCTCCCTAAATTGTCTCAAATTTGGTTTCAATCCATAGATCTACAAACATCGACAGGGATCACGGGCAGAAACGGGAACATTGAGGGGGCGGCGCGGGCTCGTTGGGCCGAAGGGCCTGTTTCCTGTGCTGTTTTATTCTTTGTTTGTTCAAACTAGGGCTCCAACTAAAATAAAATCAAAGTGTCGACTACCCAGCAGATAAGGAAGCATCAATGGAGACAGGGACATAATTAAAGTTTTGAGTCCAATATAACTAATTGGTCTTGAAATATTAACTTGGTTTCACTCTCCTTCAAAACCATCCTCAACACCAGTGCCCCTCAAGGCTGTGCTCTCAGCCCCTTACTATACTCCTTACACACCTATGACTGTGCGGCCAAATTCCCCTCCAACTCGATTTTCAAGTTTGCTGAAAAAGCCACCATAATGGATTAGAAAATAGAACATAGAACATTACAGCGCAGAAAGGCCTTCGGCCTTCGAGGTTGCGCCGACCAATATAAAAAGCAATGCCCCTCCAAACTAAACCATTCCCTTCTCTTCCATATACTTATCAACTAACCTCTTAAACGCCACCAAACTTGGCGCATCTACAACTGCTGCAGGCAGGGCATTCCACTCCCGAACCACCCTTTGGGTAAAGAACCTACCTCTGATATCCGTCCTATAACTATCACCCCTTAATTTAAAGCTGTGTCCCCTCGTGCTAGCTTTCTCCATCCTAGGAAAAAGGCTATCACTGTCCACCCTATCTAAACCTCTAATCATCTTATATGTTTCTATTAGGTCCCCTCTTAGCCGCCTCCTTTCTAACGAAAACAACCTCAAATCCCTCAGCCTCTCTTCATAAGACCTGCCCTCCATACCAGGCAACATCCTGGTAAACCTCCTCTGTACCCTCTCCAATGCCTCCACATCTTTCTTATAATGTGGGGACCAGAACTGCACACAATACTCCAAGTGCGGCCGCACTAGAGTTTTGTACAGTTGCAACATGACGTTGCGGCTCCGAAATTCAATCCCCCTACCAATAAAAGCTAAGACTCCATATGCCTTCTTAACAACCTTCTCGACTTGACTGCCTACTTTCAGGGATCTATGCACATACACACCAAGATCCCTCTGTTCATCAAGACTACTAAGAATCCTACCATTAGCCCTATACTCTACACATTTATTATTTCTGCCATAGTGCATTACCTCACACTTTTCCACATTAATTGGATTGGATGTCAAACAGTGGCGAGTGTGTACAGGAATGAGATAGAGAATCTGGTGAACTGGTGTGACGGCAATAATCTTCCCTCAAGGTCAACAAAATGAAGGATATAGTCATAGACTTCAGGAAACAAAGGAGAACATCCCCTATCTCCATCAATGGGGATAAATTAGAAATGGCCAACAGCTTCAGATTTTTAGGTGCCCACATCATCAACAGCCTGTCCTAATTCCTCCCCATGCCAACACCATAATTAAGAAAGCTCACCAATGCCTCTACTTTGTCAGAAGATCAAGGAAATTTATGTCCACTACGACTCTCACCAACCTTTACTGATGCACCATAGGAAGTATTTTTTTCTGGTTATATCACAGCTTGGTGTGGCTCCTGTTCTATCCAAGACTGCAAGAAACTACAAAGGTCGAGGTCAAAGCCCATTACTCAAACCAACCTCCCATCCACTGACTCTGTCTACCCTCCTGCAGCCTCAGAAAAGCAGCCAGCATAATTAAGGGCTCCACACATTCTGAACGTACTCTCTTCCACCTTCTTTCATTGGGAAAAGAAAGCAAAAGTCTGAGAACATGTATCAACCGACTCAAGAACAGCTTCTTCTCTCCTGCCATCAGACTTCTGAATGGGCCTACCTCGCATTAAGTTGATCTTCCTCTACACCCTAGCTATGACTATAACACTACATTCTGCATCTCTCCTTTTATTCTTTAATGAATGGTACGCTTTGTCTGTAAAGTGCGTAAAAATAATACCTTTTCACTGTATACCAACAAATGTGACAATAAATCAGATCAAATTACATCAAATCAAAAGCTGCCAGACCTGCTGAGTTTTTCCAGAACTTTGCTTTTATTCCAGTTCTCCAATGGATTACTAAATAATTACATCAAGGATTGGCTCAGGGCACTGTCAGAATTGGTCCTGATGTTTCATGTTTGAAAATCATGCACTGTATATAATGCTCACGTTCACACATTCAGTGAAATACTGCAGTACTATTACTGCTGCATTCCAGCTTAAATACAGGCAAAAATTGTGCCATGAAAATGGTATTTCTTAAAGTGCAACATACTCGGTGTTGGAAGAAGGATGGGTCAAGGTATTTATCAAATCGGTCTTCAAACTTCACATCAGATTTCTTCCATTTCATCTAAAAAAAACAGAAAAGACCAACTGAGTTAGAACAATACACGGTAGCACAGGATGAAGTTGGCAGAAATATTATCAACTTTGTTGGAGCATGACCGCACAATTTGATTTACATGGTCATGAGGGTTTATAATGCAGATTGCTCAAAACAGCAGTGCATAAAAGTCTATCCCACTTAAGATTTATGCAACATTTCAAATGCTGCTGCATTGTCAGAAAGTCAAGTCATGTAACCTCATGACATGCTGTTCCATTGAGTGACCATTCTTTCCTTGGTCAAGTGATTTGGCAACTTAGGCTGAATGTGGATGGAAATTCTGGCCAAAGAAAACAATATTAGAACATTTAGGGACATTTGGGCAAAATATGTAACCTTTTCCTCTCTGCACCCTTCCAATGCAACTTAAAATCCAATCTCTCAAAACAGAGCTCTGACAGCAAAACTAAGCCAGGTGGTGGATAAACCAGCAATGTTTTACTATGGGATCCTAATTCTCAATAAAGATAACTATGATGATATGAGGCATATGGTGGCTATGCTGGATTGGGAAACACTACTGAAAGGAAGGTGGAGGACAGGCAATGGCAGGCATTTAAAGGAATGAATAGGTGAACTCCAGAAGTGTTTATTCTTATTTGGAGCAAAAATAGAAAAGGAACTGAGATCAAACCATAGCTTACAAGGGAAATTTGAGATAATATTAGTTTCAAAGCAGCATACAAATCGTCAAGAGAAAACAATAAACCTAAGAGAAATGAATTGATTGGGGATAGTCAGCACGGTTTTGTGAAGGGTAGGTCGTGCCTTACTAACCTCATTGAGTGTTTTGAAAAAGTGACTAAGGAGGTGGATGGGGGTAAGGCAGTTGATGTGGTATATATGGACTTTAGTAAGGCGTTTGATAAGGTGGCCCATGGAAGACTTCTGCAGAAAATGCAGATATATGGGATAGAGGGTGATTTAGCTAATTGGATTAGGAATTGGCTAGCAGATAGAAGACAGAGGGTGGTGGTTGATGGGAGATATTCATCGTGGAGTTCGGTTACTAGTGGTGTACCTCAGGGGTCTGTTTTGGGGCCCCTGCTGTTTGTAATTTTTATAAATGATCTGGATGAGGGTATTGAAGGATGGATTAGTAAATTTGCAGATGACACTAAAGTCGGTGGAGTGGTAGATAGTGAAGAGGGGTGTTATAGTTTGCAGAGAGACTTGGACAAGTTGCAGAGCTGGGCCGAGAGGTGGCAAATGGAGTTTAATGTGGAAAAGTGTGAGGTAATTCACTTTGGCAGGAATAATAAATGTGTAGAGTATTGGGCTAATGGTAGGACTCTTAATAGTGTTGATGAACAGAGGGATCTTGGTGTATATGTGCATAGATCCCTGAAAGTAGGCAGTCAAGTCGATAAGGTTGTTAAGAAGGCATACGGAGTCTTAGCTTTTATTGGTAGGGGGATTGAATTTCGGAGCCGCAACGTCATGTTGCAACTGTACAAAACTCTAGTGCGGCCGCACTTGGAGTATTGTGTGCAGTTCTGGTCCCCACATTATAAGAAAGATGTGGAGGCATTGGAGAGGGTACAGAGGAGGTTTACCAGGATGTTGCCTGGTATGGAGGGCAGGTTTATGAAGAGAGGCTGAGGGATTTGAGGTTGTTTTCGTTAGAAAGGAGGCGGCTAAGAGGGGACCTAATCGAAACATATAAGATGATTAGAGGTTTAGATAGGGTGGACAGTGATAGCCTTTTTCCTAGGATGGAGAAAGCTAGCACGAGGGGACACAGCTTTAAATTAAGGGGTATGAGTTATAGGACGGATATCAGAGGTAGGTTCTTTACTCAAAGAGTGATTAGGGAGTGGAATGCCCTGCCTGCAGCAGTTGTAGATGCGCCAAGTTTGGTGGCGTTTAAGAGGTTAGTTGATAGGTATATGGAAGAGAAGGGAATGGTTTAGTTTGGAGGGGCATTGCTTTTTATATTGGTCGGCGCAACATCGAAGGCCGAAGGGCCTGTTCTGTGCTGTAATGTTCTATGTTCTAAGGGTTGGGAGCATTTAAAATTCAGCAAAGGAGAACGAAGGGAATGATTAAGAAGGGGAAAATAGAGAATGTGAAAGCAAACTAGCAGGGAACATTATAACTGACTAAGAGTTCCTACAGGCATTAAAAACAAAGATTGACAAAAACGAATTTCGGCCTCTTACAGGGAAATTTATAACAGGGAACAAGGAGGAGCTAAATTCGTAGTTGTTTCTGTCTTCATAAAGGAACTCAAGAAGTTCTGAGAAACACAAGTTTAGTATCAGCTGAAGGAAACATGCTTAAATTGTAGATTCTTTAAGCATGATTTCCCTTTTGTAAATCCATGCTGAATTTTTGTCTGATTATACCACTTCTTTTCAAGTTACGCTGAGTTATGAAATCCTTGATAATGGACTCTTAACAACTTCCCACTACCAACATGAGGTTCACTGGTCTATAGTTCTCTGCTTTCTCTCTTCCATCCTTTTTGACTTACATTAGCTACCGTCCAATCTGTAGAACTATTCTAGAATCTCAAGAATTTTGGAAAATGACCACCAATGGATCTACTATTTCCAGAACCATTTCTTTAAATGAAATGAAGGTTATCAAGCCCTGGAGATTTATCCACCTTCAATGCCATTAATTTCGCCAAAACCATTTTTGTACTAATCTTAAAGAATCTACAAGGATTCTTTGAAGGAAATTCTTCTGAGGATGTTACTAGCAGAGTTGAACCAGAGAGAATCAGTGAATTTGATCTATTTAGACTTTCAGAAAGCTTCTGACAAGGTCTTACATAACAGATGACAATGTAAAGTTAAAGCTCATGGGATTGTGGGTAATATCGTGAGATAGCTAGAAATCTGGTTAGCAGACAAAAAGCTAAGAGTTGGCAATAAATGGGCTTTTCTCTGATTGGCAGGCAGGGCTTAGTGGGGTACTGCAGTTTCCTGTGCCTGAACCCCAACTGTTCACATTATATATTAATGATTTGGATGAGTCAACTAAGTGTATTATTTCCAAATTTTCAGAAGATATAAAGTTGGGCGGGAGGGTGAGCTGTGAGGAGGATGCAGAGATGTTTCAGCAAGATTTTGACAAGCTGCTCATGTAGGCATTTGCATGGCAGATGCAGTGTAATATGGATAAACGTGAAGTTATCCACTTCAGTCACATAAATAAGGGAATTATTTGAATGGATATAAATTCAGAGATGGATATTCAGTGAGACTTTGGTGTCTTCACACATCAGTTGCTGCAAGCAAGTGCACAGGTGCAGCAGGTAGTCAAGAAAATAAAGTGTTGTCCTTCATAGCAAAAGGATTTGAGCATAGGAATAGGGATGTTTTGCTGCAATTGTGTAGCTGTTGATGAGGCCACACTTGGAGTACTGTGTGGAGTTTTGGTGTCCTTATCTGAAGAGATATGTTTTTGATATATAGAGGGAGTACAGTAAAGCTTTACCAGGCTGATTCATGGGATAGCAGGACTGTCATACAAGGAAAGATTAAATTGGTTAGGATTATATTCACTGGAGTTTAGAAGAGTGAGAGGTTATCTGATAAAAATTATTCTAATAGGAATTGACAGGGTAGATTTAGAAAGAACATTCCCAATGGTGAGAGAATCTGGAGGTAGGAGTGACTGCTTGAGGATAACGAGTAAACATTTTAGGAGGGGTGAGGAGAAATTTCTTCACTCTCAGAGGTAAATCTGTGGAATTCACTACCATAGAAAACGCCTGACTTCATGAAGAAATTAGATATAACTCTTGGGATTAAAGGGATCAAGAGATATTTTGGGGGAGGGAAATCGGAGTATTGAATTGAATTATTAGCCATAATCATAATGAATGGTGCAGCATACTCCGGCCTACACCTACTTCTATTTCCTATGTCTGTTTCTTTGTACTGGGTGCTCCTGTTGAGCTGCTATTGAGAGTGCAGTGTGTAACACACCACCACCAAAAACAAACTGCCACTTAAACCACAATTGTTTTAAGATGGGATTGCAGTCCCTCTAGAAGAAAGCCATTATTCAGTGGCCTAACATAGTAAGCATCGAGTCAATAAACAGAGATTCAAAGGAAGTGGTGCCATTGAAGTTGTTGAGCTTTCATAGCATCTTGTTAAGAGTGTTAGTGAAATGTACTAGGAAATTTTTCAGTCAAATTCCTGGACTCTTATTACACACATCCTGGTCACTCCTCTATTAAGAAATGTACTAACACCTGTTTGATGTCACGATCAAAGCTAAGGAACATATTGGTTTAAAATACAGATAAGGAGAATTTCACCACATACAACAGCCTTGAATGAAAAGGAAATGCTCTGAAAAGCAACAACTTATCCCTTAGAGACTGCTAAATTGCAGTTTTAGTATCAGGAGCCAGGAAAACAGAACACATGACACTGTTGTCAGCATGGTGGCACAGTAGTTAGAACTACTGACAAACAGCACCAGGGACCTGGATTTGATTCAGTTTCAATGCTCCAGTTTCTTCGCACAGTCTGAAAGATGTGCTGGTTAGGTGCATTGGCAATACTAAACTCTCTCGCAGTGTACCCGAATACTCAACTGAGTGCGGCCACTAGGGGATTTTCACCGTAACTTCACTGCAGTGTTAATGTAAGGTTACTTGTGACATTGATAAACTAAAAACTGTGGAATCGGAACACTTCAACTATGATTTGCTAGCTCAGAATCATAACCAACAGACTAGCAGACTTGTTGGTTATATGTACAGATCTCAGTGTGATCTGAAACGCAGTAAGACATTGGAAAATTCAGTATGGCTGCGTCAAAATCCTGGAATTCCCTCCCTAATAGCACTGTAGGTGCATCTACACCAAGTAGACCACAGTGGTTCAAAAAGGCAGCTCACTACCAGCTTCTCAAGGGCAACCAGGGGCAGGCAATAAATGCTGGCTTAGCCAGCGACATACACATCCCTTGAATGAGTGAATGAAACAAATTAGAATGTGTTGTAATCAGTTAGGCTATATCTTCACAAAACGATGCTGACTTTTCAAGGAGAAGACAGCAGCTGCGAAGTCCAATTGGGCAACTAATGCATGCCTGGGCGTTTAGACGTGGCTGTACATGAGTTTCGATATTCTTGAGCTAAATACTAAAATAAAACATCCCAAGATCCAGGATATCCTGCAGGCAAGCAAAACATTAAAAAAGTTAAAGATGGAGAATGCGTACTCAAGTTTCCATTTTTGGGTGATCCTCTGAATATGAATTGTGTTCAGTAAATCCTTTTTTGGATAAAGTGCAGCAGGTTTTAAAATATTTATTGTGGGTGAAAATGAGAAAAACTTGGGGAAGCCAAGAAAATAAGGTGAGCATTAAAAAGCACCATGGCTGCAGAAACTTGCACATTAAGGCATTCTTTTAATCCAAAACATTAGGACAAGTATCAAATCTGGGAAATAATGAACATAGAACATAGAACATAGAACAATACAGCACAGAACAGGCCCTTCGGCCTTCGATGTTGTGCCGACCAAAATAAAAAGCAATGCCCCTCCTAACTAAACCATTCCCTTCTCATCCATATACTTATCAACTAACCTCTTAAACGCCACCAAACTTGGCGCATCTACAACAGCTGCAGGCAGGGCATTCCACTCCCTAATCACTCTTTGAGTAAAGAAGGAAGTAAGAAGGAAGAAGAAGTTCTTTGAGTAAAGAAGTAAGTGAAGGAAATTTGTTCTTTGAAATATCCCAGAATAGAGTTAGGTTGAAAGTCAATCACTTTAAGATTATGTACACTGCATAAAGATTACAAATAGATATCGCAAGTCTAAAACAAATGGTGGAGAGAAAGGAAACACCTATGCTCCAGTATATTAGTACAGGTTTTAAGTTATCAGCATTTTACCAGAAGGATTGCTTATAGTGAAAAACTGTTTGAGCTATTAGAACAACACAACAATGTGTTTCTCTCTTTGGAAATGGGCGATCTGTTTCTCTATCTTCAGTTTTTTAGTTTCCTGCTTTTTGCTTTCGGAAATCTATTATAGTTGAATTTATGTTGCAACAAAGTGCATGTTTAAACAACTGTCTCAATTGGGAAAGAATTAGAGGATCTTTGCAGGAATATATAAAGCAGTCCACTGAGTGTCTGGGAGGAACTGGGAGACGCTGTGACTGCTTTGTTTTGGAACAAAATGTACAGGCTAGTTTCAGATTCATTTTTCCTCAAGGCACAATCATTGGAGTTATTGGTGAGTTGCTTGGAGGGGAGGTTGTAGGTGGCAGCGGTCCCAGGTATGTGCTTATCCTTCTCGATGCTATTGGTTGTGGGTTTGGAAGGTGCTGTCTAAGGTTGCCTTGGTGAATTCCTGCAGCTTGTAGTACTCTGCCAGTATTGGTGATGAAAGAAGTGAATGTTTGTGGACACGTTGCTTTGTCCTGGACAGTGTCAGGTTTCTTGAGTGTTGTTGGAGCGATACTCATCCAGGCAAGTGGAGAATAATTCCATCCCTTTCCTGATTTGTGCCTTGTGGATTGTGAGCAGGATTTGAAGAATCAGGAACTGAATCACTCACCACAGGATTCCGAGCCTCTTGTAGCCACGACATTTACGGCTAGTCCAGCCATATCACTGCTGATGCAAGTAATCATAGGCCTACATTCACATCTAATACACTTAAAGGCCCCATTAGCTTGACTCCCAACCTTAAAGTTTGCCCTAACCTTGTCAATAATATTGTTTTAAAACTGTGCCATCTAAGAGAAACTCATCAACATGAGTGAAGATGACGTCTGCCAGTTCCCACCCTGGTACCAATAAAACATGGTAGGATCTATGTTCAGTTGGTGACAACTCAAGTTTTATAATAATGATCAGGCTGAACACTGCCACACTGAAACATCAGTTAAACCATATTTGCCTTTTCAATTTCCAAAGTTTCCCCTCAACTTCTGGTGCCTCCTTAGGAGGATATGCAGCTTCTATATCCTTTGACTGACACTGGCATGAAAACCTCGATGTAACGGCAAGAAAACAAAGAACAAAGAACAAAACAGCACGGGAAACAGGCCCTTCGGCCCAACGAGCCCACGCTGCCACCCCAATGTTCCCACCTCTACCCGCGATCCCTGTCCATGTTTATAGATCTATAGATTAAAAACCAAATTTGAGACAATTTAGGGGGAATTTGTTTTGCCAATTAGCCTAAGAGCATATCTTTGGGACGTGGCAGGAAACCGGAGCACCCGGAGAAAACCCACGCAAGCACGGGGAGAATACTGGCTTAGTATCTGAGTGGTTAAATAACTTGTTCTTGTGCTGGAATACTAACACATGATTTATGTTATGAAAATCATAGCCTGTAAAATACAACATTTTATTTGTAGGCTTGTTACTCAACTTAAGCTCTGAAAGTCAGAGCTTAAGGTTCAGAGCAGAAGGATCTCAGGGTCCGGGTCCATAGGACTCTTAAATCGGCCTCGCAGGTGGAGGAAGTGGTCAAGAAGGCATACAGTGTACTGGCCTTCATTAATCGAGGAATAGAGTTTAGGAGTCAGGAGGTAATGATGCAGCTCTATACGACTCTTGTCAGACCCCAGTTGGAGTATTGTGCGCAGTTCTGGTCGCCTCATTATAGGAAGGATGTAGAGGCTATTGAGAGAGTTCAGAGAAGATTTACAAAGATGCTGCCTGGATTGGGAGGCAGGCCTTATGAAGATAAGTTGAGGGAGCTGGGACTCTTCTCACTGGAGAGACGTAGGTTGAGAGGTGAACTGATGGAGGTTTATAAAATGTTGAGAGGAATAGATAGGGTGGACTCTCAGATTATTTCCCCGAGCTGAAATAGTCACTACGAGAGGACACAGATTTAAGGTGCAGGGAAGCAAATACAAAGGAGATGTCAGGGGTAGGTTTTTCACTCAGAGGGTGGTGAGTGAATGGAACCGACTGCCATCGGAGGTTGTTGAAGCAAACTCACTGGGGTCTTTCAAAAGACTTCTGGATGAGTATATGGAAAAGAATAGGATAGGGGGTTATAGATAGGTCTGTGGATTGGTAGATGTGATCGGCGCAACTCTTAGGCCGAAAGGCCTGTTTGTGCTGTATTGTTCTATGTTCTAAATCCAAAAAGATAATGGGGAATAACGTTCTGGCAATATAGACAAGTTGACAAAGGATTTCTACCCAAAACATTAACTTGTCTTTTGGGACTGTTGTATTTTGCAGAATTTTCCAACTTTCACTGTAAAAAGTATTTCCTTTTGGCAGACTATACTTACAGAATATGACATCGCAATTTTTGTGTTTGGCACTAACTTGACCTTTCCTTCACTGGTCAAGTTCACATCCACAATTCGATTGCCATTGTAGCCTATCTCAAGTTTTTTGTAAGTCCAGAGAAAATGATCCTCTCCATTTTCATCTGCTTCCCCGACAATCCCTGCACAGAACAAGAAAAACATTGCATCATGTAGTTTAGAAAGCAAGGCCTTTCTTCTCTGTAGAACTTGAACATCTCACAGAACATCCAGCCATTTCTGCACTCAAGTGTTAACATTATGTATTCACAACATATTTCTTTATCTAATAAAGATAAAGCTGATACCAACAATATACAACAACTATGTGAACGCACATCATGCCACTTTTCCAATAGTGTGCAAAATAACTCAAGAATTGCTTACTCAAGACATAGCATTTCAAATGTTGAGATGAGATTTTCAATGTAAGTATGAGATTTTTACACCTTATGATGCACCAGAAGGCAGTATATGAAATTACCACAAAACTGCAACATCACTCGCCACAGACCCAATACAGATTTCTTTGCCACGGAGACTAAGCACCATTCATGCTCTGGGTTGCCCAAACATCAGGGACTCAATTTGACATCCCTGATGGAGTACAAAGGAATGCAAAGCATGATGTTTGGCAGGGACCTGGTTGCAGAAGTTGCCTTTGGGCTCCCTCCAGATATTGTTTTCAGCGTTTACTTCTTGAGTCTTCAATTTGTCCACAGTACCCATTAGTCAGTGGAGCTATCTGCCTATAGCTGAGAGTTGTGTGTCCACATGTTTAGTGTATGTCCACACACAATGTCTGGTGTGGGGAGGTGGTCACACCACTTCCAAGATCCTCTCAAATCTTAGCCAAGGGCTACCAGGGACCCAGTTTCTATGAGCTGCCACAAGGAGAAAAGGCAACTAGATTTTTCAGCTAGTGATGATGCGCAATATCTTTGCACGATTCAATGGAAATTGAACTGAGGATTTAGAACATAGAACATTACAGCGCAGTACAGGCCCTTCAGCCCTCGATGTTGCGCCGGCCAGTGGACCCTCTAACCTAAACTTTTCCAATATCATCCATATGCCTATCCACCAAACATTTGAATGCCCCCAAAGTACGCGAGTCCACAACTGCTGCAGGCAGGGCATTCCACGCTCTCACCACCCTCTGTGTAAAGAACCTGCCTCTGACATCCGTCCTATAACTACCACCTCTTAATTTAAAGTTATGTCTATATTTATATAGAGTGTGTGGAAAGCTCTATGATATTTTGCTTATTTTCAGTCCACATTGCTGGTTAACAATAATATGCAAAAAAAAGCCCAGTGTGCAGGCCTCTCACTACAGTGCCTCTATCGATAAATCCTTAAGTCCTTAGCTGTGAGTATCTTACTCATACCTAAATATTTGAACCTTGCCAATGAGGTTTCTGTTTCTGCACAGGACTGAAGTGACCTAAATAAGACACAGATGACATCTCCTGTGACTGTGGTAAATCAGACCTCTCTGAAGGTTTTAACAACATTGACCACACCATCATAATCTGTGAAGAAGGCTTATATTGTGTTAGCGTTTATTAACAGGGGGTTTGGGTTTAAGAGCTGTTGCGTTATGCTGCAACTATATCGGACATGGATGTGACCACATTTGGAATATTGTGTTCAATTCTGGTCACCTCATTATAAGAAAGATGTGGAAGTATTGGAGAGAGTGCAGAGGGGATTTATCAAGATGCTGCCTGGTTTGGAGGGTAGGTCTTATGAGGAAAGGTTGAGCGAGCTGGGGCTTTTCTCTTTGGAGCGGAGGAGGATGAGAGGCGACTTACTAGAGGTTTATAAGATGATGAGAGGGATTGATAGTCTCTGCACATTCACTATTTCCTCAAGAGGATGTAGCTGTTACTCGGGCGCATAACTATAAGGTTCATGGTGGGAAATATAGAAGGGACATCCAAGGTAGATTCTTTACTCAGAGTGATTGGGGTATGGAATAGACTGCCTGCTGTGATAGTGGAGTTGGACACTTTAGGGACTTTCAAGTGGTTATTGGATAGGCACATGGAGCAGTCCAGAATTATAGGAAAGGGATAGCTTGATCTTTGGGTTGGAAATAGCTCAGCACAACATTGAGGGCCAAAGTTCCTGTACTGTGGTGTAATGTTCTTTGTTCTATCTTCCTTCTATGTTCTAACCTTCCGAGAGGTTTACAAAATGTTGAGAGGAATCAATAGGGTGGATTCTCAGAGGCTATTTCCCAGGGCTGAAACGGTCACTACGAGAGGACACAAGTTTAAAGGTGCAGGGCAGTAAGTACAGAGGAGATATTAGGGGTAAGTTTTTCACTCAGAGGGCGGTGAGTGAATGGAATCGGCTGCCATCAGTGGTGGTGGAGGCAAACTCGCTGGGGTCTTTTAAAAGACTTCTGGATGAGTACATGGGATTAAATGGGATTGGGAGTTACAGATAGTTTTATGGCCTGATAGGTATGGGTATGATCGGCATAACTTGTGGGCCGAAGGACCTGGTTGTGCTGTAGTGTTCTATGTTCGTTCAATGTCTTTCTTCTGTTGTTCACCTCAATGGGACGGGCCTTGCTCAGCTCCAATCGTAGTCAGAGCATCACCAGTAATGGCTTGTCTGCTTGCCCAAGGACAAGTTACCTCGGTATCCTCCTTCTCCTCTTCTATTATCTCTTGGTGATATCATCTGAAGACATGAACCCAAGTTCTATCCATATATTGACCATGACCCTCTCCCATCACCTCTCCTCTACTGCCCATTTGTCAGACTGCTTCTCAGCTATCCAGTCACGGATGAAGCACCAGTTCCTTCAGTTAAGCACTGGAAAAGCTGAAGTCACAATGGTATCACCACAAACTGTGGCTCCTCATCAGCAAATAGACCCTATGACAGCTAATGTCCATGCTCAATACAAGCTGAGTTCTGACTCCATATGCTCACCAGCACAAGATAGCATGGTCTGATTTCACCTTTGCCTTTGTTCATATGCATCTTAAACCCTCATCTATGGCTTTATCACCCAGCCTTATCTATTCCAACATCTACCCAGTTAGTGCTTCACCCACCAGCACAAGCAAACCACTGAAAGCCCATGGCCTATTCACACTTACCTACCACCAATCCTTATTGACCCACTTTGGCTCCTAATTCAACAGTGCCTCCAGCTTATAGTTATTTTCTGTTTTTAAAAATTGTCTCATGACCCTGTCCATGTCCTCTGCAAACTTCTGATAATTCTACAACTCCCCAAACTCTCTTCTGCTCTGGCATGAAATTGCACCACGGGAAAAATCAGGCCAGAACTAGGAACCTTATGAACAAAGAACAATACAGCTCAGGAAACAGGCCCTTTGGGCCAATGAGCCCGCACCATCATTTTAACATTATGAGTGCCCTCCTCTGCCTATGACATTTGTCTACACTTATTGGGGAAGATTGAGGGAGAAATAATTTATGCTTCAACATAATTCCGGAAGAAATAGCTGAAGTTGCTGCGCTACATTGAATTTACTGTTTTCAGCTAGATCAATTCAATAGCTGCAATAAATAATCTCATGCCTCTGGGCAAAGGAAAAGGGATAGACACTGTGGTTCTTTGGTTTCTGAATTATGTTCAGCAACCACTGTTTGCAAGCACATGTATGAAGTCAGTAGAGTATGAGAATTGGCTGTAATTCAGATTCCTTGTTCAGCTTCAGCAGTGAAGCCACAAGGTACCGGAGGGCAGACAGCTGACATCTGGTGAACCAGATCACAAAGAAAATCTGAGACAAAATTCAGCAACACAGAAACACTAGCAGGAAATTGTAAATGGATACTGACAGTCTAATTGTGTGGCAAAACCATGGCAGATAGAGTTCAATGTGGGAACTCCATCTGCCACAGTTTTGCCCATTCCCTTTTACTGTGTACAGTTCTGATCACCCTATCATAGAAAGAATATTATTAAACTATAAGAATGCAGAAAAGATTTATTAGGATGCTATCGGGAACTGATGGTTTGAGTTATAAGGAAAGGCTGGATAGGCTGGGACTTTTTCCCCTGGAGTGTAGGAAATTTAGGGGTGATCTTATAAAGGTCTATAAAATAACGAGGGGCATAGATAAGGTGGATGGTCAACATCTTTTCCCAAAGTTAGGGGAGTCTAAAACTGGAGGTCATAGGTTTAAGGTGAGAGGGAAGAGATACAGAAGCATCCAGAGGGGCAATTTTTTTTTAAACACCGAGGGTGGTAAGCGTTTAGAATGAGCTGCCAGATGCAGTAGAGGTATAATTTTGTCTTTTAAAAAGCATTTAGACAATTACATGATTAAGATGGGTATAGAGGGATATGGGCTAAAGATTGTCAATTGAGAATAGAAAGGTAGAAACTGTGAAGTAGCAGAGATTTAAGAGCCCAATTAGAGAAATCAGAAAGTTAGCAGACAGGTACAAAAAATAATTTAAAACCAATTGAATTAACATATGAAGTGAAGATTCACTGGAATGATAAGAGCTAAAAGAGTCATTATGAAAATATATCGCATAGACTAGTTTGTACTTGTCCCTCAAGCATAGAAGATTAAGGTGTGATCTAATTCAGATGTTTAAGACGTGTGAAGGATTTATTAGGATAGAGTACAGAAACAATGTCCTCTGGCAGGGGAGACCAGAATAAAAATCAGAGTTAGGTTGATCAAGGGTGATGTCCAAAAATACTTCTTTCACGTGGAGAGTGGGTGCCCTTGATATCAATGCCACAAGTATGGCACCAAAGAACCCTAGCAAAACTGAAGTCAATGAGAATCAGGTGGGAAGAAAACTCTCCACTGGTTGAAGAAAGGTGGTTGTGGGTTGGAGGTCAATCACCTCAGCTCCAAGACATCACTGCAGGAGTTCCTCAGAGTAGTGTCCTAGGCCTAACTAATTTCAGCTACTTCAAAAATGACTTGCATTCCATCATAAGGTCAATAGTGGGGACAGTTGCTAATGATTGCGTAATGTTCATTCGCAACTCCGCAGAAACTGAAGCAGTTTTTAATTATGGCAAAACTTGAACAATATCCAGACTTGGGCTGACAAGTGGCAAATAATATCTTTCCTAATAGCACACCACCTCATCCCTGGAGCCAGTTCAGTGACCCTCTGTTGCACTCCACATCCACACACTCTATATCCTTCTTTGAGAGAAGACAAACTGTTTCTAGTGCTCCAGATATGACTTCACCAAAGTCCTGTAAATAAGATTTGCACTCCAATCCTTTAGTAATAAACAAAAACAGAAACTGCTGGAAAATCTCAGCAGGTTGACAGCATTTGTGGAGAAAGAATAGAGTAAGAAGTCTCACAACACCAGGTTAAAGTCTAACAGGTTTATTTGGTAGCAAAAGCCACTAGCTTTCAGAGCACTGCTCCTTTGTCAGCTAAGTGCGAGTTTTGTTCACAAACAGGGCATACAAAGACACAACTCAATTTACAAAATAATAGTTGGAATGTGAATCTTTACAGGCAATCAAGTCTTAAAGGTACAGACAATGTGAGTGGAGAGAGCATTAAGCACAGGTTAAAGAGATGTGTATTGTCTCCAGACAGGACATTGAGATACTGCAAGCCCAGGCAAGTTACAGATAATGTGACATGAACCTCAAGATCCTGGTTGAGGCTGTCCTCATGCGTGTGGAACTTGGCTATCAGTCTCTACTCCGCACAGGTTAGAGAGATGTGTATTGTCTCCAGACAGGACAGTTAGTGAGATTTTGCAAGCCCAGGCAAGTCGTGAGGTGTTACAGATAGTGTGACATGAACCCAAGATCCCCAGTTGAGGCCATCCTCAGATTAGTTCTCTTCCTGTTGGTGAACACTTCAGCGGTCACGGGCATTTGGCCTCTGATCTTCGGGTAAGCGTTTTCCTAGGTGGCCTTCATGACACAAGACAACGCAGAATCACTAAGCAGAAACTGATAACACATGAGGACGGCCTCAACTGGGGATCCTGGGTTCATGTCACACTACCTGTAACCCACCCCACAACTTGCCTGGGCTTGCAAAATCTCACTAGCTGTCCTGTCTGGAGACAATACACATCTCTTTAACCTGTGCTTAATGCTCTCTCCACTCACATTGTCCTAACCTTTAAAACTTGATTACCTGTAAAGACACGCATTCCAACAATTATTTTGTAAATTGAGTTTGTGTCTTTATATGCTCTGTTTGTGAACAAAACTCCCACTTATCTGACAAAGGAGCAGTGCTCTGAAAGCTAGTGGCTTTTGCTACCAAATAAACCTGTTGGACTTTAACCTGATGTTGTGAAACTTCTTACTGTGTTTAGCCCAGTCCAACGCTGGCATTTCCACATCGAAGAAGAATATAGCTAACATTTTGAGTCTGGATATCCCTTCATCAGAGCTGAAGTCAAAGGAAATAGGATGAGATTTATATTTGTAAGGGTGGTTTGGGAGAGGCAGGAGTAATCATTGTCCCATGACATTCAATTCCATTACCATCACCAATCACCCATTATCAATATCCTGGGGTTATCATTAACCAAAAACTCAACTGGTCTAGCGCATAAATACTGTGGCTACAACAGCAGAGGCGAGGTGAATATTCCTGCAGTGAATAACTTACCTCCTGGCTTCCCAAAGTCTGTCCACAAGTTAAGGTACAGGTTAGGAGTGAAATGGAATACTGCTCATGTGCCTGAATGAGTGCAGCTCCAATAACAAGCAAAAATCTTGACACCATTCAGGACAAAACCACTCACTTGATTGGCACCCCATCCACAAACATTCACTCCCTCCACTGCTGATCCACAGTAGCAGTAGTGTGTACAATCCATAAGATGCACTGCAGGAACTCACCAAGACTAATTAGTCAGCACCTTCAAAACCATGACTGATACCATTTAGAAAGACAGCGGCAGCAGACACCTGGAAACACCACCACCTGGAATTCCCTTACAAGCCACTCACCATCCTAACTTGAAAATATATTGTCGTTTGATCAAAATCTTGAAAACTCTCTTCCTAACAGTGGTGCGGGTATGCTAATACCAAATGGACTGCAGTGATCTAAGGCGACAGCTCACCACAATCTGATCAAGGACAATTAGGGATGGGCCCATCTAGCAAAGTCCAGCCATTAAATGAATAAAACATTAATTTGCTTTCTTAATTGCTTGCTGTATTTGCATGCTGATTTTGCAATGTGTGTACAAGGACAGCCAAATTCCAACATTTCCCAGTCTCACCAAATTTAAAAAAAAAATCTATGTCTCTATTTTATTCATCCAAAGTGGAAAAGTGTGAAGTTATTCCATGCATGCTTTTGTTCACTCAGCTGACCTGTCTATGTCTCTTTATAATCTGCTCACATCTTTCTTTGTCAACTGATTTGGTCTTATTTCATTTCGGACCCTGCACTACAACTCCAAGGTATAGTATGAAGCCAACTGGATCCCAACAATTTTTTATATTTCGGCCTAAGTATGAGGAAAGGATGATCGCTCCAAGAATAATTCCACGGACAAATTATAGATCATTTACTAGAACAAACTTTATTCGTAATTAGCTACAATACTAACAAAATGAAATAGCTTAATTCTTAACAGTTCAACAATCTTTAAACATGAAACAAAAGAACTCTAATTTCCAGCTTATCACTATTTCAGTTCCAAATAAATACCATTCCTCTTACAGGCTTAAAATGCACTTTAGTTAGCAATCACAAATCTATTTGCTATAATGTGTAATGTGTATAAGAACCTTGGAGTTTTCAAAGAGATAGAACTTTCAGAAGCCTGCAAAACTCTGCTAATTTCAATCAGAACAAACTCACCTATGAGCATCACAGTGACATTGTTTAGCACTGATACGTCACAGAGTGAGGCACAAAACCAGCTTCTTCCCTGCTGCCATCAGACTTTTGAATGAACTTAACTTGCATTAGGTTGATCTTCCTGTACTGTAACACTACATTCAACACTCTTATTTATCAACGGTATGCTTTGTCTGTATATAGCGTGCAAGAAACAATACTTGTCATTGTATACTAATACATGTGGCAATAATCAAATCAAAATCTAGGTGATAATGAATACAAAGTTCGAAACTAGGGTCTTTAAAATCCAGGGACAGGTTAGAACATAGAAAAACTACAGCACAAACAGGCCCTTCGGCCCACAAGTTGCACCAAACACGTCCCTACCTACTAGGCTTACCCTATAAGCATAAATATATGGTTGGCCAACGTGGATTGGTAAACTAAATTTAAATAGAGGATTGTAGAATCCAACACAAACATTTTAAGAAATCATTCAAAATATTTAACATACTTTGCCTTAAAGAATAAAACCCCATGGAAAAAGTCATCTTGCTTTTGATAACACAAGTTAAAAATAAATGTCAAATTAAGGAAAGAGACTTATAATATTGCATAAAGAGTAGTAAGCCTGAGGATTGGGAGGGTTTTAGTATTCAAGGGATGAACAAGAAATTGATAAGGACAAAAGTAAATAAAAAAAACTAACATTAAAACAGATTAGGAAAGCAATTATAGATATGCAAATAGGAAGAGGTTTTTGAATGCAAACATGGTTCTCAGGCAGAAAAGTGGATAAAATTAGGAATAAGAAAATGGCAGAGGTATTAAATTAACACTGTCTTCACAGTGAAAATAACACTACAGAAATGGTGATCCAGGGGTCCAGTAAAAATGAGGAGAGCTTGAGATATTAATAGAGAAACAGCACTGGAGTAGCAAACGTGACATTAACTTGATAATTCCTCAGGACTTTGAAACAGAAAAATTATAGCACAGAAAGGGCTGTTTTGTCCAACTTTTTCAAGCCAGCTAAAAAAATGAGTGTTCGTCTCTCTCAATATACATAGTATTTCAGTTCAGCTTTTTTCCCCACAGGTAGTCAGTATGTTTGGTAGGAATACAGCTCAGAAGCTGGGGAAGCTGGATAATTATTCATTTCAACTTTGCAAGTTGTTAAGTAGAGTTAACGGACTTTTATTTACTTAAATTGGTCTGAGATTTCAGATGAGTGATTTACAAGGTCATGTGATGTTGTGGTTTATGTGCAGTCCTGAATATATAGCAAAGAAAGAAATGAGTGATAGTTAGATGGACGTGCAGAGACTATTTCCTCGTGTGGATGTAGTTGTTACTAGAGGGCATAACTTTAAGGTTTACGGTGAGAGACATAAGAAGGATATCTGAGATAGATTCTTTACTCAGAGAATGGTTGGGGTGTGGAATGCATTGCCTGCTGTGATAGTGGAATCAGACACTTACGGAACTTTCAAACGGTTATTGGATAGGCACATGGAGCACATCAGAATGATAGGGTGGGATAGCGTAATCTTGGGTTTGGACATAGCTCAACACAATATTGAGGGCCAAAGGACTTGTTCTATGCTCTGTATAGAAAAA
Organism: Sphyrna mokarran; assembly: GCA_024679065.1. Taxonomy (NCBI): domain Eukaryota; kingdom Metazoa; phylum Chordata; class Chondrichthyes; order Carcharhiniformes; family Carcharhinidae; genus Sphyrna; species Sphyrna mokarran. Next base: position 283,738 of record JAGIQG010000032.1, read on the forward strand.
GAGCTGGAATTTCAAGTTTATGTATTAGTGTCACAAATAGGCTTACATTAACACAAGGAAGTCACTGGGAAAATCAGCTAATTGGCCCACTCCAGTATCTGTTCAGGTACACTGAGGGAGAATTTAGCATGGCCAGTACACCTAACCAGCACCCCTTTCGGATTGTGGGAGAAACCGGAGCACACAGAGGAAACCTACACAGACATGGGGAAAATGTGCAGACTCTGTCCGGACAGTGACCAGGCACAGGAGGCCATTTAGTCCAAAGGGCATGTGCCTGCTCTCTGGAGAACCCTGCAAATTATAGCTTGGAATGATTCAGCTGCTTTTTGAAAGTTGCAGTTGAATCTGCCTCTACCACGCACACAGGCAGAGCACTGCACATTCCAACCATTTTGGAAAAAGGTTTTTTCTCTTGTTACTCTTCACTTTCTTCAAACTTCGTTCAGAGACAATACTTTCATTGAGGCCAAACCACTGTTTTTTATATATCTATGTTTATCATATTTCCCTTGCTTTTTTTACTCCATTCTCTTATGAATATAGCTTGCCATATGCTGCTTTAACTGCTTTCTCAACTTGTCCTACTACCTTCAAATATTTGTTCACAGACTTCCAAGTTTCTTTGATGCTGATTTTATTCATTAAAGGGATGCGAACTTTGTTGGTTCCTCCAGTGTTTATTGCCCTCGAAAAGGTGGTGGTGAGCTGCCTTCGTGAACTGTTGAAACCCAAGTCGTGTAAGTACACTCAGTGCTACTAGGAAGGAATTCCAGGATTTTAATCATGCAACAATGCAGGAACAGCGATGCATTTCTAAGTTATGAGGGGAATCTCCAGATGTTGGTGCTCCCAGGTCAAGGGTTTTGAAGTGCTATCAAAGAAGCCTTGGCAAATTGTCGCAATGCATCTTGTAGATGATACACGTGGCTGCTGCAGTGTGGAAGGCATGCATACTTGTGAAATAACTTCATTGCAGTGGTAATGTAGGTCTACCTGTGACACTAATAAATAAACTTATATTTAGCAATCAAGTAGGGCTGCTTTGTCCTGGATGGGTTTGAGCTTCCTGAGTGCTGTTGGAGCTACATGCATCCAGGTAAGCGGGGAGCATTCCATCACATTTGTGATTTGTAGTTAATGGACAGGTTTGGGGAGTCAGGAGGTGAGTTACTTGCCACAGGATTCCTAACTCAGACCTGCTCTTGTAGCCACGATATTTATATGGATAGTCCAGTTGAGTTTCGGTTAAGGGTAACCCCCAGGATATTGATAGTGAGAGATTCAGCAATGATGGTGCCATCAAATGCTGTGGGGTGATGATTAGATTTTCTCTTGTTGGAGATGGTCATTGCCTGACATTTGTGTGTATCTTACTGCAATCGTGCAGGGCTTTGGTGAGACCACACTGCGAGCATTGTGTAAATTTTGATCTTATCTAAAGACTATATAGGGAGTGGAATAAGAGGTTCATTAGAGGCATTTGTAGGACTGGGAGATTGTCTTAAGAGGAGATACTTCATTATCTAGATCTGTATTCCCTTGAAAATATTTCCCTCATTGAATTATAACATTCTAAAGGGCTAAAGGAGGATGATTTTCCCAACTACAGAATTTAGAAAGAGGAATCACAGTCTCAGAATAAAGGGTCATTATTTAGAATTGAGATGAGGAGACATTTCGTCACGCAAAAAGTTAGGGAGTGTTTGGTTTCCTATATTCAAAAAGGTTGCAGATGCTCAAACCTTGAGTATATTCAACACAGATTATAACACTATTTAAATATGAAGGAAAATAAAAGATAAAAGGAGAATGTAGGAAGGTACAGTTAATCAACATGATTCTACTGAAGAGCGAAGCAGGCTTGAAGGCCTAAAAGGTCTACCCTGCTCTTATTTACGTGTTGTACCCATGAATGTTGGACAAGGCTCAAAGCTCGATGGCCTATCCCAATATGTGTTCAGGAGAGGCATTCAGCATGCATGGTTTCATTGGTCAGAACACTGAATGCAGGAGTTAGGACATCTTGTTTAAATTGTACAAGCCATTGGTAAGACCACACTCTCACACCCGCCGACTTCCTTTTACTGTGTACATTTCTGGTCATCCTATTATAGAAAGGATATTATTAAAATAGAAAGAGTGCAGAAAATATTTACTAGGCTGCTATTGGGACTTGATGGCTTGAATTGTAAGGAGAAGCTGGATAGACTGGGATTTCTTTCTCCTGGAGCATAGGAGGCTCAGGGTAATCTTATAGGGGTCTATAAAATACTAAGGGACATAGATGAGGTAGATAGTGAACATCTTTTCCTGGAGGTAGAGGATAAACTAGAGGTGGGTACAAATTGTCTTTCATAAAGACAGTTACACAGATAGGATGAATATAGAGGGATATGGGGCAAATGCGGCAATTGGGACTAGCTTAGTGATTAAAAAAAGGGCAACATACACAGGTTGGGCCAAATGACCTGTTTCCATGCCGTAAAGCTTTATGAGTATGAGAACGGGCAGAGGAATTGGAAAAGAAAATGAGTAAATGGAATTCAGATTACTTTCTTGTAGACATCTTCCATTAACCTCAACCAGAGATGTCACTTACCCCAAATTGGCAAATCATCAATGTACATTTGGTACCAGTAGTGGTTCTTGATAGCATAAACAAAGGCATCCCGTTTTGGTTTATCCAGGTCAATTTCACAATAAGTACTTTGCATGACGTCCTCTAGATAAAAGTAATGCATTGAAGTATATTAATCATTGTCACAAATGGACTGGAATATAAATGTCAAACTGGGTATTTTTAATTTATACATTTCTCACATACTATTGTGCCTTTACCCTCTGATATGCTGGTATCTCAAATCAATAAACCTTAGACTTACCAGGCTTCCCCATATTTCCAAATGCAAGTTGCATAGAGCACTAAATAAAAACAAGTGCTGGAAACGGTTAGCGGATCAGGCAGCGTCAGTGGAGAGAGAAAAATGGCCAATATTTCAGGTCTATGAATTTTCATCAGAAATAGAACATAGAACATAACAGCGCAGAACAGGCCCTTCGGCCTTCGATGTTGTGCCGACCAATTATGAAAAAAGCAATGACCCTCCAAACTAAACCATTCCCTTCTCTTCCATAAACTTATAAACTAACCTCTTAAACGCCACCAAACTTGGCGCATCTACAACTGCCGCAGGCAGGGCATTCCACTCCCTAACCACCCTCTGGGTAAAGAGCCTACCTCTGATATCCGTCCTATAACTATCACCCCTTAATTTAAAGCTATGTCCCCTCATGCTAGCTTTCTCCATCCTAGGAAAAAGGCTATCACTGTCCAACTATCTAAACCTCTAATCATCTTATATGTTTCGATAAGGTCTCCTCTTAGCCGCCTCCTTTCTAACGAAAACAACCTCAAATCCCTCAGCCTCTCTTCATAAGACCTGCCCTCCCATACCAGGCAACATCCTGGTAAACCTCCTCTGTACCCTCTCCAAAGCCTCCACATCTTTCTTATAATGCGGGGACCAGAACTGCACCCAATACTCCAAGTGCGGCCGCACTAGAGTTTTGTACAGTTGCAACATGATGTTGCGGCTCCGAAATTCAATCCCCCTACCAATAAAAGCTAAGACTCCGTATGCCTTCTTAACAACCTTATCGACTTGACTGCCTACTTTCAGGGATCTGTGCACAAATACACCAAGATCCATCTGTTCATCAACGCTATTAAGAATCCTACCATTAGTCCTATACTCTATACATTTATTATTCCTGCCAAAGTGCATTACCTAACACTTTTCCACATTAAACTCCATTTAAAAACATAGAACATTACAGCACAGAACAGGCCCTTCGGCCTTCGATGTTGCGCCGACCAATATAAAAAGCAATGCCCCTCCAAACTAAACCATTCCCTTCTCTTCCATATACATATCAACTAAACTCTTAAACGCCACCGAACTTGGCGCATCTACAACTGCTGCAAGCAGGGCATTCCACTCCCGAACCACCCTTTGGGTAAAGAACCTACCTCTGATATCCGTCCTCTAACTATCACCCCTTAATTTAAAGCTGTGTCCCCTCGTGCTAGCTTTCTCCATCCTAGGAAAAAGGCTATCACTGTCCACCCTATCTAAACCTCTAATCATCTTATATGCTTCAATAAGATCCCCTCTTAGCCGCCTCCTTTCTACCGAAACCAACCTCAAATCCTTCAACCTCTCTTCATAGGACCTGCCCTCCATACCAGGCAGCATCCTGGTAAACCTCCTCTGTACCCTCCCCAATGCCTCCACATCTTTCTTATAATGTGGGGACCAGAACTGCACACAATACTCCAAGTGCAGCTGCACTAGAGTTTTGTACAGTTGCAACATGACGTTGCGGTTCCGAAATTCAATCCCCCTACCAATAAAAGCTAAGACTCCGTATGCCTTCTTAACCACCTTATCGACTTGACTGCCTACTTTCAGGGATCTATGCACAAATACACCAAGATCCCTCTGTTCATCAACACTATTAAGAATCCTACCATTAGCCCTATACTCTACACATTTATTATTCCTGCCAGAGTGCATTACCTCACACTTTTCCACATTAAACTCCATTTGCCACCTCTCGGCCCAGCTCTGCAACTTGTCCAAGTCTCTCTGCAACTATAACACCCCTCTTCACTATCTACCACTCCACCGACTTTAGTGTCATCTGCAAATTTACTAATCCATCCTTCAATACACTCATCCAGATCATTTATAAAAATTACAAACAGCAGGGGCCCCAAAACAGACCCCTGAGGTACACCACTTGTCACCGAACTCCAAGATGAATATCTCCCCTCAACCACCACCCTCTGTCTTCTATCTGCTAGCCAATTCCTAATCCAATTAGCTAAATCACCCTCTATCCCATACATCTGCATTTTCTGCAGAAGCCTTCCATGGGACACCTTATCGAACGCCTTACTAAAGTCCATATATACCACATCAACCGCCTTACCCCCATCCACCTCTTTGGTCACTTTTTCAAAAAAAATGAAAAGTTAGGGCTGGAATGTTAACTATTTTTTCCCTCCACTGATGCTGTCAGACCTGAACGATCCCAGCACTTCTGTTTTTAACTTCAGATTTCCAGCATCTGCAGTATTTTGTAATTTTATTTTGTGGATCATGAAGTAACTGCAGTTGATTAGTATGATTGCCATTTCATTTTTGGGATCTGGATTAAAATTTCTATGTAACAGTGTGCTCCAAAATAAAGTTTTACAGCAGCATAAAAGTACAAAACATGTCGTTAAATGGAATTGTTGACAGTGAAAAACAACCCAAGTTGTTTAACAAAAGGGATTGATTAGACATGGAAATAAATAGGGATATCAAAGCAAGGTGACCATAGGATCTGCAAAATGATATATTTTAATAGTACTCTTCAAAGTTAAGCTAATATATAAGGCAGCACGGTAGCACAGTGGTTAGCACTGCTGCTTCACAACTCCAGGGGCCTGGGTTCAATTCCTGCTCAGGTCGCTGTCTGTGTGGAGTTAGCACATTCTTCTCGTGTCTGCGTGGGTTTCCTCCAGTGCTCCAGTTTCCTCCCACAGTCCAAAGATGTGCAGGTTAAGTTGATTGGTCATGATAAAATTGCCCCTTAGTTTCCTGAGATGCTTAGGTTAGAGGGATTAGCGGGTAAAATATGTAGGGATATGGGGGTAGGGCCTAGGTGGGATTGTGGGTGGTGCAGACTCTATGGGCCGAAAAGCCTCTTTCTGCACTGTAGGGTTCTATGATCTACTCTATGATCTAATATGGAGAGAGCCTAGAAGATTTAGAAAGGATCTGCAAAGTACAAAAAGTCACAGGGCTGAAGCACCTGCCACTCATTCTGAGGTGCACAGATTCACTGCAGCCATAAAGAGTTTTTGCACGGCGTAATAAATTGCTCAAGAGGTCACTTTGGTGACTGCTTGGACAAGGTGTGATTAAGCTCTGATCAGCAAAGTGCAGAAAAATTGTGGCTATATATTCCTGGATTCAGTCTCAGCAACCAGCATTTAAAGCGTTGGGCCTAAGGGCCTGTTTCCCGTGCTGTTTTGTTCTTTTGTTCTTTGAGAATGGAGTAGAATTTATGATAACTAAACGTGACAGCTTTGGTATTCCCAACTGACAGCATTCTGGTTCATCCATTTTTCTATGCAGTCAGACGACAGAGCTTTAAGGTGGCATGTTACTCAGACAATGCTTGGCAGCCTAGAGGTCACAATGAATATTATTAACATGCATCAAGGCTCCTAAAGAATAGGAGGTGGTGCTAAGGGCATTGGTTATGTTGGAGTCACTGTTCACAGTGTAGGAGAAGGCACTACTAGAGATTTTCTGATTACCTACGGATAGGGAAGAATTGGAACAGGAAAGGCCATGCCCCAGTAATGAATGACAGAGGAAATATCATGGAGGAGCATGCAATGACTTGGAACTTCTGAGACGGGATAACAATGCTATCGCAACCATGCAATGTGAACGGCTTGCATTGACATGGATTCATTTCCAAGGAACCCCATGCTACTTTCAAATGGATGCAGCTTTCGCAAACTTGAGATGATTTTATGTAAGTTCAAAGTGACACAAGAATACTGAATTACACAAAATTCACCATCCTTGCATTTTTTGACTGTTAAGAGTTGGATCCAGGTTGAAGTTAAATTTCATGAAGTATTGATCAAAAGTCTTCAAATGTTTCAAATCAAAGGTGTGCTTGAAGGAAGGAGTTGATGAACATCAGTCACTGAGTAAAGACAGTCACTGAACATGAAAGAAGCGCAAAATACTCTAGATGTTGGAATCGAACAAAAACAGAAAATGCTGGAAAATCTCAGCAGGTCCGACAGTATCTGTAGAGAGTAGAACCAATATTTCAAGTCTAGACAACCTTCGTCAACAAGACCATGGTTGATCAATCCTGGGCTAAACTTCACTTTCCTATCCCAATAACCTGCCTTCCTTGTAGATCAAATTCCATCTCACTTAGCTTTGAATATATTCAATGACACAACCTTCTTAGGCAAAGGATTTGATAAGGTGCCTCACAAAAGGTTGCTGCAGAAAATTAGAGTGCATGGAGTTGGGGGTAAGGTGCTAGTATGGATTGAGGATTGGTTATCTAACAGGAAGCAGAGTTGGAATCAATGGGTGCTTTTCTGGTTGGCAGTTGGTGATCAGTGCTGGGGCCTCAACTGTTTACCATTTACATAGATGATCTGGAGGAGGGGGCGGAGTGTAGGATAACAAAATTTGCTGATGACACAAAGATGAGTGGAAAAGCGAATTGCGTGGAAGGTGCGGGAAGTTTCAGAAAGATTTGGATAGGCTGAGTGAGTGGGCAAGGACCTGGCAAATGGAGTATAACGTTAGCAAACGTGAGGTTATCCACTTTGGTAGAAATAATAGTAGGAGGGATTATTATTTAAAGGGTGAAAAGCTGCAGCATGCTACAGCGCAGAGGGACCTGAGAGTCCTTATGCACGATCGCAAAAACCCAGTCTGCAGGTGCAGTAGGTGTTCAAGAAGGCGAATGAAATGTTGACCTTTTATAAGCAAGGGGGATAGAATATAAAAGCACGGAGGCTTTGCTGCAACTGTACAGGGCACTGGTGAGGCCGCAACTGGAGTACTGTGTGCAGTTTTGGTCCCTGTATTTGAGGAAGGATATATTGGCCTTGGAGGGAGTACAGAGAAAGTTCACTAGGCTTAAACCAGAGATGAAGGGGTTAGCCTATGAGGAGAAATTGAATTTCGGAGCCGCAACGTCATGTTGCAACTGTATAAAACTCTAGTGCGGCCGCACTTGGAGTATTGTGTGCAGTTCTGGTCCCCACATTATAAGAAAGATGTGGAGGCATTGGAGAGGGTACAGAGGAGGTTTACCAGGATGTTGCCTGGTATGGAGGGCAGGTCTTATGAGAGGCTGAGGGATTTGAGGTTGTTTTCGTTAGAAAGAAGGCGGCTAAGAGGAGACCTTATTGAAACATATAAGATGATTAGAGGTTTAGATAGGGTGGACAGTGATAGCCTTTTTCCTAGGATGAAGAAAGTTAGCACGAGGGGACATAGCTTTAAATTAAGGGGTGGTAGTTACAGGACGGATATCAGAGGTAGGTTCTTTACCTTTAGAGGTTAGGGTATGGAATGCCCTGCCTGCGGCAGTTGTAGATGCGCCAAGTTTGGTGGCGTTTAAGAGGTTAGTAGATAAGTTTATGAACGAAAAGGGAATGGTTTAGTGTGGAGGGTCATTGCTTTTTCCTAATTGGTCGGCGCAACATCGAAGGCCGAAGGGCCTGTTCTGCGCTGTAATGTTCTATGCTTAGAAAGGATAGCAGGACTAGAGGGCACAGCGTCAAAATAAAAGTTGGGGGAGGGGGGGCTGCAGTTTAGAAGTCGAGAAGGAACTTCTTCACTGAAAGGGTGATGAATCTTTGGAATTCTCTGTCCATTGAAGCGATGGAGGCTACCTCGTTCAATATATTTAAGTCACGTGTAGATAGATTTCTGATAGACAAGGGAATTAAGGGTTATGGGGAGAAAGCGGAAAGTGGAACTGATTCACGTCAGACCAGCCATGATCCTATTGAATGGCAGGGCAGGCTTGAGGGGCTAGATGGCCTACTCCTGCTCCTATTTCTTATGTTCTTATCGAATCAGCTGAGTCTGTCTTCTTTGATCAGCTTCTAATGCAGTGTGCCTCTCTTTAAGCAAGGAGACTAAATTTTACACTGCACTCTAGCTGCAATCTCATCAATGCCTGTGTAGTTATAACAAGGCTATTCTATTACTATACTCCAGCCCCTTTGCAGTGAACGCCAATATTCAATTTGCCTTAAATAAAAGATGCTGGAAATCTAAAATCAAAACAAAAAATGCTGGATAAACTCAGCAGGTCTGGCAACACGTATGGAAAGAAAAAACAAACAAGTCCATGAGACTTTTCTACAGAACTAAAGAATAGAAAAGTAATGAGTTATATAGTTGATGGGGTGAGGGGTGCTGGGGTGGGGACAGAATGATGATTAAAGATAGGCTGGAGTGATTGTCCTGCTGGGGCGGGAGTAAAGGCAACAAACCAAAGAAATAAAAAAAGGGTCAAGATGGAGGGGAAGTTCGCAGTATAAAGTTGTTGAACCCAATGTCAAGTCCAGAAGGTTATTAATGTGCTTAATCGGAAAATGAAGTGTCGTGTGCTGGGCTTCACTGGAGCTTTGCAGCAGGCCAAGGACGGACATGTGGGCAAGATGCTAAGGTAAAATGGCATGTAGCAAGAAGGTTGAAGTTATGGTTGCAGATGGAGTGAAGGTGTTCCACAAAGTGGTCACCCAGTCTGCGCTTAGTCTCTGAATGCAGGGGAGAACACATTGGGAGCAGTGACCAAATTGAAGGAAATGCAAATGAAACACTGCTTCTCCATCTATTTGGGCCTGAGTATGAGGGACGAGAGGGCAGGGAAAAGGGACAGGCGTTACACTTGCTGCAACTGCATGGGAAGATATCATAGGAAGAAGATGAAGGGTTGAGGGCAATGAAGTAGACCAGGGTGTCACGTAGAGAGTGATTCCTGCAGAATGCTAATGCGGATGGGGGAGGGGAAGATTTGTTTAACGGTGGCATCATGCTGGAGTTGGCACAAATGAAGGATTAGGTTGTTCCTCCAGTTTGTGTTGGGCATACAATTTGCCTTCCCAGTTACCTGATAAACCTGTACTAACTGCAAACAATGAACAAGGACAGCATTCTGCAGTCTCACAATTTAAAAACATTCAGTTTTTCTATTCATAGAACATAGAACAATACAGCACAGAACAGGCCCTTCGGCCTTCAATGTTGTGCCGACCAAAATAAAAAGCAATGCCCCTCCTAACTAAATCATTCCCTTCTCATCCATATACTTATCAACTAACCTCTTAAACGCCACCAAACTTGGCGCATCTACAACAGCTGCAGGCAGGGCATTCCACTCCCTAATCACTCTTTGAGTAAAGAACCTACCTCTGATATCCGTCCTATAACTCATACCCCTTAATTTAAAGCTGTGTCCCCTCGTGCTAGCTTTCTCCATCCTAGGAAAAAGGCTATCACTGTCCACCCTATCTAAACCTCTAATCATCTTATATGCTTCAATAAGATCCCCTCTTAGCCGCCTCCTTTCTAACGAAAACAACCTCAAATCCTTCAACCTCTCCTCATAGGACCTGCCCTCCATACCAGGCAACATCCTGGTAAACCTCCTCTGTACCCTCTCCAATGCCTCCACATCTTTCTTATAATGTGGGGACCAGAACTGCACACAATACTCCAAGTGCGGCCGCACTAGAGTTTTGTACAGTTGCAACATGATGCTGCGGCTCCTAAATTCAATCCCCCTACCAATAAAAGCTAAGACTCCATATTCCTTCTTAACAACTTTATCCACTTGACTGCCTACTTTCAGGGATCTATTGACACATACACCAAGATCCTTCTGTTCCTCAACACTATTAAGAGCCCTACCATTAGCCCTATACTCTACACATTTATTGTTCCTGCCAAAGTGCATTACCTCACACTTTTCCACATTAAACTCCATTTGCCACCTCTCGGCCCAGCTCTGCAACTTGTCCAAGTCACTCTGTAAACTATAACACCCCTCTTCACTATCTACCACTCCACCGACTTTAGTGTCATCTGCAAATTTACTAATCCATCCCTCAATACCCTCATCCAGATCATTTATAAAAATTACAAACAGCAGGGGCCCCAAAACAGACCCCTGAGGTACACCACTTGTCACCGAACTCCACGATGAATATCTCCCATCAACCACCACCCTCTGTCTTCTATCTGCTAGCCAATTCCTAACCCAATTAGCTAAATCACCCTCTATCCCATACATCTGCATTTTCTGCAGAAGTCTTCCATGGGCCACCTTATCAAACGCCTTACTAAAGTCCATATATACCACATCAACCGCCTTACCCCCATCCACCTCTTTAGTCACTTTTTCAAAAAACTCAATAAGGTTAGTAAGGCACGACCTACCCTTCACAAAACCATGCTGACTATCCCCAATCAATTCATTTCTCTCTAAATAACTATAAATCCTATCCCTAATAATTCTCTCCAATACTTTGCCCACAACAGAAGTAAGACTCACTGGCCTATAATTCCCTGGAAGGTCTCTCTTCCCCTTCTTGAACAATGGGACCACATTCGCTATCCTCCAGTCTTCCGGAACCATACCCGTAACCAACAACGACCTGAAGATCAGAGCCAGAGGCTCTGCAATCACCTCTCTTGCCTCCCAGAGAATCCTAGGGTAAATCCCGTCCGGCCCAGGGGACTTATCCAACTTCAAACCCTCAAGAATATCTAGCACATCCTCCCTATCTACTTTAATACTTTCCAGTTTGCAACCCTGTACCTCAGTGTTCTCCACAACTACATTTACATCTCCCTGCGTGAGATGTATGAAATGTATGTATTCAAATGTATTGAATGCATTGAAATGTATGTATTCAATTTAACATAGTAAGATGAAGTTCTGATATCTATACCCTAGATTTGCCATCTACTAGTTTCAATCTGGGATTCTTGTCCTCTCTTACAGTTTTATAAATTAGTTTTTGAGATGTATCTTTGCCATAATTGTCTGTCTGATACCTTCTTTCACACTGAACGTTTCTTCAGGCTTTCCTCCTAAATCAGACCACTTTAGGTGAAATCTATACACCATCCTAACTCAATACTCATATCCCAAGAATGAACTTTGTCTTCCATTTTACACTGATTAGCAACCTATTTGCCTGACACATTTCACAGCTTTGCACACTTGCTTCTTAAAATAATCTGTTTCTGATTAATCTGAAGGTTTTGTATTCAGGTCCCACAACAGAGAGTTAACCACACAGGTTTAGGCTTACACCCAGAGGAAGCACTGTATTACTTTGGGTGAATGTTAAACTGAAATCTCACCTGTTCTCTCAGCTGCATGTAAATGATCTCAGGACACTATTTTGGATCTGAGCAGGGGAATCACCTCCAATATCCTGCCAACTATTTATTCCACAATCAACATGATTAAAAACAAGTGATTTGGTCATTATCACATTGCTGTTCAATTATCATGTTTCCTACGTAACCATCATGAATATATTTCAGAACTATTTCATCAGTCTAAAAGCATCAGGGAGCTTTACTCTGAATCTAACCACGTGCTGTCCATACAAACGCTCTTTCTCCAGGGTACTTGGCACATGCAGGGGGGTATTCTGAATCGATAAGGAATCAACAAATACATATGGTGGGAAAACTGTTACTACGTAAATTCACAGGCCAACAGTGGACTCGAACAACAAATCAAGCACATGGTACTGCAAGTGAAGGAGGTAATTCTGGGTGATGTAACGATGGTGCTAAAGAATGGTTTGAACAGTATTAAACACAAAGCAACAACAAATACAAGGTCAAAGAACACAAACAAGAATGACAGCTGCAACAAAAAGATACAAAAAAAGCAAATATGAAAACACATTAATTCGTGGGTTCTGGTGAAGGGAATATGAAATTTAAATTAAGACAAGAGAAGGTAGCTCAGGCAACTTTTTTGTTATTTGCTCGTGGGACATGGGCGTTGCTGGCTGGCCAGCATTTATTGCCCATCCCTAGCTGCCCTTGTTCAGAGGGCAGTTGAGAATCAACCACACTGTCATGGGTCTAGAGTCGCATGTAGGTCAGACCAGGTAAGGGCAGCAGATTTCCCGATAATCAATAAGAGGTTTCATGGTCATCAGTAGATACTTAATCCCAGATTTGTTTTATTGAATTCAAATTCCACCATCTGCTGTGGCAGGATCTGAACGTAGTCATGATGTAGAGATGCCGGCATTGGAATGGGGTGAACACAGTAAGAAGTCTGACAACATCAGGTTTAATCTAACCGATTTATTTGATAGTAAACTCACAAGCTTTCGAGGCTGTGCTCTACGTCAGGTGAATGAGGTGTTCTGGTCTCAAACAGCACATATAACAGCACAGACTGTTTACAGATTACTGATTAGATCAGGTTGGACTTAAACCTGGTGTTGTCAGGCTTCTTACTGCGGGATCTGAACTACCGAACATCAGTTGATTTTTCTGGATTAACAGTCTAGCAGTAATACCACTAGGCCCTTGCTTCCCCTTAATCCCTTACACATGTTTGAGAGAATGCTCAAATCAACACTCTAGAAAGATTACAGATACTAAGGTTAAGGGATAAGGAAAAAAAGTAGGAATTAATAATAAAAATACTCAGCTAACATGGGCTGGATGACATCCTATGGCTAAAACTGTCACATGTCTAGATGCGTTGGTGGAGTGGGCGGTAAAGTGGCAAATGAATTTTAACACAAGTGAGAGATAATGCATTTAGTGAGGGGTCAAACAGTTATAGGGAGTGCACAGTAAATGGGAACATACTAAAGGGGGTAGATTGAGTTAGAGATCTTGGCATACAAGTACTCAGGGCCTTAAAGGCAGCAGTTCAAGTAGATCTGGCTGTTAATGCAGCACGGTAGCACAGTGGTTAGCACTGTGTTTCACAGCTCCAGAGACCTGGGTTCGATTCCCGGCTCGGGTCACTATCTCTGTGGAGTCTGCATGGGTTTCCTCCGGGTGCTCCGGTTTCCTCCCACAGTCCAAAGATGTGCGGATTAGTTGATTGATTGATTAGGTTAAAATTGCCCCTTAGTCCTGAGATGTGTAAGTTAAAGGGATATGGGGATAGGTCTGGGTGGATTGGTCAGTGCAGATTCAATGGGCTGAATGGCCTCTTGCTGCATCGTAGAGTTCTATAGAACATAGAACATTACAGCGCAGAACAGGCCTTTCAGCCTTCGATGTTGCGCCGACCAATTAAGAAAAAGCAATGACCCTCTAACCTAAACCATTCCCTTTTCATCCATAAACTTATCTACTAACCTCTTAAACGCCACCAAACTTGGCGCATCTACAACTGCAGCAGGCAGGGCATTCCATAGCCTTACCACCCTCTGGGTAAAGAACCTACCTCTGACATCCGTCCTATAACTACCACCCCTTAATTTAAAGCTATGTCCCCTCGTGCTAGCTTTCTCCATCCTAGGAAAAAGGCTATCATGTCCACCCTATCTAAACCTCTAATCATCTTATATGTTTCAATAAGGTCTCCTCTTAGCCGCCTCCTTTCTAACGAAAACAACCTCAAATCCCTCAGCTTCTCCTCATAAGACCTGCCCTCCATACCAGGCAACATCCTGGTAAACCTCCTCTTTACCCTCTCCAATGCCTCCACATCTTTCTTATAATGTGGGGACCAGAACTGCACACAATACTCCAAGTGCGGCCGCACTAGAGTTTTGTACAGTTGCAGCATGACGTTGCGGCTCTGAAATTCAATCCCCCTACCAATAAAAGCTAAGACTCCGTATGCCTTCTTAACAACCTTATCTATGATTCTAAAGAAGGCATATGGAATGCTCTGCTTCATTGGCAGAGGTATAGAATACAAAAGCAAGGACATAATGTTGGAATTTAAAACATTGGTGAAACCGCAATCGCAGTATTATATGCAGCTTAGGTCACCATATTCCAGGAAGGACATAATTGCTCTCCCTCAAGAGAGAGAGAGTGCAAGAATATTGCTAAGGCAAAAAAAGTGTGGCTATGAGAAATTCATAGGATCAAGAGAAACGTTTTCTTAATATTCTTGGAGTATAATTGGATCAGTTGGGATCATCTTCCTTGGAACAAAGACTGAGAGGTGATTTGATCGGGGTGTACAAAATTACGAGGCCAAGAAATAGAGTGGGCAGAATAAAATTGTTTCCCTTGGTGGAAAATTCTAAAAACCTGGGGTCCCAGATTCAAGGTAAGTGGTAGAAGGTGTAGAGGGGACATGAGGAAGAGCTTTATTACGCAGAGGGTATTGGGTGTCTGGAATTTGCTGCCTGAGTTAGGATGGGTTTAGAAACCCTAAATTCTTTAAAGAAGTACTTGGATCTGCACCATAAGTGCTGTAAGCTACAGGGCTGTGGGCTGTGTGCAGGAAGGTGGGATTAGAAAGGGCACAGGGATGTACTTAGGCTGGCATGGACAGGATAAGCAAAATGGCCTCCTCCTTGTTAGTAACCTTCCTATGGTTTGAAAGACTCACTTTAGCACTGCATTTTTGTACAGCACATTTGTAAAACGAAGGTCCCAACGTCCCCACAAATATGGCTCTGACTATTGTGCACTGCCATGCAAGTTATTTTAAAAATATCCTAGTGGTCCAACTAATCTCCAAAGTTGATAGAGATTCAAAGCCACCATTAGATTTAAAGATTTATTAGATTTGAAAAGATTGTATTTTTGACTGTCCCTTGATTGTTCAGGCCAGACCAGGGTTCCCTCTTTCTAGTTCATTCTACCAGTCAGGCTGTCCATTTGGATATCTTCCAGGCAAGGGATGGAGCTTTAAGATGTTAGAGTTCTCCAGGTCCCTGGCTTTCTTGGCCTTTTTCAGCCTCACTTGTATTCTACTTGCTTCCCCATAAATATCGGGGCCTGTGTATACGTACCCAACCTTCCTGTTTAACAACATGTATTGCAACAAGCACAGTGAGTCTACTATCTTCTTAATATGTTTTATAAAAGGGAGTAGATCAATATTCCTACCTTTAAATTTAATATCAAGACCACTGAACTCCAGCTCTACTCCTTGAAGAGCTTCTCCTAATGTTTCATGGTAATGGTTGATAGTCTTTTTTTTCCCAGCACAAAAAGGTAGGGAAAAGTACTTGTATGTTTCTTGCCGATTATGGTAGGGTCCAACAGTGTTCATCCACAAGACCACTTCCTCTTTGTCTGCATACTGGAAAGATAAAATCAGAAAATTAAAATGAATAGCATGTCAACCATACTATAGACAAATAACTTATCCAATTCAACCAAAGTTACATTTTGAGTAGTGCATTGCATGATATTTTAGACAATTAAATTTCCAATAGAAAGTACCACGCAGAGGTCAAATAAAGCTAATCACTTCACAGCAATCTATAAAAAAGCTGTCAACGAGGATATCAACGCTACAGATGGGAGGAGAAAGAATCAAAGGGGATGTTCCTTTAGTTAATGTAACTAGCTTTATAACTGACAGCAACTGGGGATTCATATTCCATACAATGTTCATCAATAATGCATAGGGCTCCATTATTTACATTGAAATATTTCAAATTGTCTGCTCCCAAAATATACCAATAAGCAAGCAGTGCTCACTTATAGGTTCAAGGCTCAATCTCAAGCCTGAACATACATTTATATATCTGCCCGTAGCAGTTGAGGGAAATATCCATACCGCGGGAGGAAGTGTTAGAGCTTCTAGGTAGCATTAAAACTGATAAATCTCCGGGCCCTGATGGCATTTATCCGAGGCTGCTTAGGGAGGTGCGAGGTGAAATTGCTGGGCCTGTGACGCAAATCTTTGTCTCTTCTTTGGACACAGGTGAGGTCCCAGAGGAATGGGGAATAGCTAATGTTGTACCGTTGTTTAAAAAGGGTAGTAGGAATAACCCTGGAAATTATAGGCCGGTGAGTTTGACGTCAGTGGTAATAGGAGACAGACTGTAATAGTGGAAGGGTGTTTTTCTAGCTGGAGGTAGGTCACTAGTGGTCTGCCGCAGGGCTCAGTACTGGGACCTCTTCTATTTGTAATAGAACAATACAGCACAGAACAGGCCCTTCGGCCTTCGATGTTGTGCCGACCAAAATAAAAAGCAATGCCCCTCCTAACTAAACCATTCCCTTCTCATCATTCTCATCAATATATGCAAATGACTTGGAAGAGGGAGTAAGTGGAGTGATCAGCAAGTTTGCAGATGATACAAAGGTGGCTGGACTTGCAGATAGCGAGGAGCATTGTCAGGCGATGCAGCAGGACATAGATAGGCTGGTAGCTTGGGCAGGTAGATGGCAGATGGAATTCAATCCTGATAAATGCGAGGTGATGCATTTCGGGAGAAAGAATGTAAGGGGGAGGTATATGATAAAGGGTAGACCTATTAAGAGTATAGAAATGCAGAGGGACCTGGGGTGCAGGTGCACAAGTCTCTGAAGGTGGCAGAGCAAGTGGAGAAGGTTGTGAAGAAAGCATATGGTATGTTAGCCTTTATACGAAGGGGTATAGAGTACAAGAGCTGGCCTTTAATGTTGCAGTTGCATAAAACGTTGGTTAGACCTCATTTGGAATACTGCGTCCAGTTCTGGTTGCCTTACTACCAGAAGGACGTAGAGACTCTGGACAGAGTGCAGAGCAGGTTTACCAGGATGCTGCCTGGTATGGAAGCTCTGAGTTATGAGAAGAGATTAGGCAAATTGGGACTGTTTTCCTTAGAAAGACATAAACTTAGAGGAGATCAATAGAGGTGTACAAGATTATGAGGGGTATAGATAGAGTAAACAGGGTTAAGCTTTTTCCTAGGATGGACTCGAATAGCACAAGGCGTCACGGGGTTGGGGTGAGGGGGGGTAAGGCATAATTTGGATGCTAGAGGGAGTTTTTTTCACGCAAAGGGTGGTGGGGGTATGGAATGCGCTGCCAAGTAAAGCGCTGGAGGCAGGCACTCTGGAGTTATTTAATAAATACTTAGATGGGCACATAAACAGAATGGGAATGGAGGGGTATAGAAAACTGATTTAAAATAGGAATCATGAGCCTTGGGAGTTCCTGGGAAGTGTGTAAATAGATGATGATATCGACGTACTTGTTTTTATCCTACAGGTGCTTTGGTCCACCTTGTTGTCTGACAAGGGGCATACATGCGATGGGTCGTGAGAGGGATGCTCTTGGATTTTTTTTGAGAGTATCCTAGTGCTTCACGTTGTTAGTGTACGCTTGACCTGGACCATTTGATGGGCAACACGACAGTTCAGTGACTATAAAGAGATAGTCTCTTCTTACAAAGCGATAGTCACTCCTAAAAGTGATTCTTGGGTAACTATTAGGAAGAGGGGTAAGAAGCAATCGGGGAGACAATCCCCTGGGGCTGTTCCCCTCCAAAACAAGTTTTCTGTCCTGGAGGCTACAGTTCAGGAGGAATCAACTGGAGATAGAACATAGAACATTACAGCACAGAACAGGCCCTTCGGCCTTCGATGTTGCGCCGACCAATATAAAAAGCAATGCCTCTCCAAACTAAACCATTCCCTTCTCTTCCATATACTTATCAACTAACCTCTTAAACGCCACCAAACTTGGCGCATCTACAACAGCTGCAGGCAGGGCATTCCACTCCCTAATCACTCCTTGAGTAAAGAACCTACCTCTGATATCCGTCCTATAACTCATACCCCTTAATTTAAAGCTGTGTCCCCTCGTGCTAGCATTCTCCATCCTAGGAAAAAGGATATCACTGTCCACCCTATCTAAACCTCTAATCATCTTATATGCTTCAATAAGATCCCCTCTTAGCCGCCTCCTTTCTAACGAAACAACCTCAAATCCTTCAACCTCTCTTCATAGGACCTGCCCTCCATACCAGGCAACATCCTGGTAAACCTCCTCTGTACCCTCTCCAATGCCTCCACATCTTTCTATAATGTGGGGACCAGAACTGCACACAATACTCCAAGTGCGGGCGCACTAGAGTTTTGTACAGTTGCAACATGACGTTGCGGCTCCGAAATTCAATCCCTCTACCAATAAAAGCCAAGACTCCATATGCCTTCCTAACAACCTTCTCGACCTGACTGCCTACTTTCAGGGATCTATGCACATACACACTAAGATCCCTCTGTTCATCTAGACTACTAAGAATCCTACCATTTGCCCTATACTCTACACATTTTTTATTTCTGCCATAGTGCATTACCTCACACTTTTCCACATTAAACTCCATTTGCCACCTCTCGGCCCAGCTCTGCAACTTGTCCAAGTCCCTCTGCAAACTATAACACCCTCTTCACTATCTACCACTCCACCGACTTTAGTGTCATCTGCAAATTTACTAATCCATCTTCAATACCCTCATCCAGATCATTTATAAAAATTCAAACAGCAGGGGCCCCAAAAACAGACCCCTGAGGTACACCACTTGTCCACCGAACCCAAGATGAATATCCCTGAAGTAGGCAGTCAAGTGGATAAAGCGGTTAAGAAGGCATATGGGAGTCTTTGCTTTTATTGGTAGGTGGATTGAATTTAGGAGCCGCAGCATCATGTTGCAACTGATACAAACTCTAGTGCGCCGCACTTGGAGTATTGTGTGCAGTTCTGGTCCCCACATTATAAGAAGATGTGGAGGCATTGGAGAGGGTGCAGAGGAGGTTTACCAGGATGTTGCCTGGTATGGAGGGCAGGTCCTATGAAGAGAGGTTGAAGGATTTGAGGTTTTTTCGTTAGAAAGGAGGCGGCTAAGAGGGGATCTTATGAAGCATATAAGATGATTAGAGGTTTAGATAGGGTGGACAGTGATAGCCTTTTTCCTAGGATGGAGAAAGCTAGCACGAGGGGACACAGCTTTAAATTAAGGGGTATGAGTTATAGGACGGATATCAGAGGTAGGTTCTTTACTCAAAGATGGATTAGGGAGTGGAATGCCCTGCCTGCAGCTGTTGTAGATGCGCCAAGTTTGGTGGCGTTTAAGAGGTTAATTGATAAGTATATGGAAGAGAAGGGAATGGTTTAGTTTGGAGGGGCATTGCTTTTTATTTTGGTCGGCACAACATCGAAGGCCGAGGGCCTGTTCTGTGCTGAATGTTCTATGTTCTATGTTCTAATATCTCCCATCAACCACCCCCTCTGTCTTCTATCTGCTACCAATTCCTAATCCAATTAGCTAAATCACCCTCTATCCCATACATCTGCATTTTCTGCAGAAGCCTTCCATGGGCCACCTTATAACGCCTTACTAAGTCCATATATACCACATCAACCGCCTTCCCCCATCCACTTCTTAGTCACTTTTTCAAAAAACTCAATGAGGTTAGTAAGGCACGACCTACCCTTCCCAAAACCATGCTGACTATCTCCAATCAATTCATTACTCTCTAAATAACTATAAATCCTATCCCTAATTATTCTCTCCAACACTTTGCCCACCACAGAAGTAAGACTCACTGGCCTATAATTCCCTGGAAGGTCTCTCTTCCCCTTCTTGAACAAAGGGAGATGGCCAAAGGGAGCAGGTCTCTGGGGGTGAGCCTGCTGGGAATGCTCAGGTGGGTAGGGGGAATAAGAGATTGGGCCTGGTAATTGGAGACTCCATAGTTAGGGGGACAGATAGGAGAGTAAATAGTGATAAACGGGACTCAGGGCTGGTGTGTTGCCTCCCAGGGGCCGGGGTCCAGGATGTCTCAGAGCGGGTTTTTAAGATTCTTAAGGGAGAGGGGAGTCAGCCCCAAGTCAGAGTTCATGTAGGGACTCATGATGTAGGTAGGACAAGGGAAGGGATATTAAACAGAAATTTATGGAGTTGGGGTGGAAGCTTAGGGCCAAAACAGACAGAGTGGTTATCTCTGGACTCTTGCCTGTGCCACGGGATAGGTTAGAGAAGAACAGAGAGAGGGAATGTTTGAACTCGCGGCTGTGGGGATGGTGCAGGAGGGAGGGGTTCAGGTTCCTGAACAATTGGGACTCATTCTGGGATAGGTGGGAACTCTACAAGAGAGATGGTCTACACCTGAACCAGAGGGGAACCAATATCTTGAGGGGAAAATTTGCAAAGGCTATGCAGGAGGCTTTAACCTGATTCAGAGGGGGGGTGGGATACTGAGTAGTTTGGATGTTAAGAGGGACGAGAACGGGGGGGTCATAGATGAGAACTGTACAGCAGCGTACGGGTGGAGTCGGGCATGGTTTGAAATGCGTATACTTTAATGCAAGAAGTATTCGCAATAAGGTGGAGGAACTTGCAGCTTGGACCAGTACCTGGAACTTCGATGTTGTGGCCATTTCAGAGACATGGATACAGCAGGGACAGGAATAGTTGTTGTAGGTTCCGGGGTTCAAATGCTTCAGTCGGAGTAGAGGAGGAGGTAGAAGGGGGGGAGGAGTGGCATTATTAGTTAAGGACTGTATCACAGTGACAGAAAGGAAGTTTGATGAGGACTTGTCTGTTGAGATAGTATGGGCTGAGGTTAGAAACAGGAGAGGAGAGGTCACCCTGTTGGGAGTCTTTTATAGACCTCCTAAAAGTTCTAGAGAGGTAGAGGAAAGGATTGCAAAGTCGATCCTGGACAGGAGTGAAAGTAATAGGGTAATTGTTATGGGGGACTTTAACTTTACTAATATTGATTGGAATAGCTATAGCTCTAGCTCGTTTAGAGGGGTCAGTTTTTGTACAAAGTGTGCAGGGAGGTTTTTTGACTCAGTATGTAGATAGGCCAACTAGAGGTGAGGCTACATTGGATTTGGTGCTGGGCAATGAGCCAGACCAGGTGTTAGGCTTGGAAGTTAGTGAACATTTTGGTGATAGTGGCCACAATTCGGTTACGTTCACCTTAGTGATGGATAGGGATAGGCATGAAGCTGGGGGCAGTAGTTATAGCTGGGGGAAGGGTAATTATGAGGCCATTAGGAGAGAATTAGGGTGCGTAGGTTGGACTAGGAAACTACAGGGACTGGGAACATCTGAAATGTGGAGCTTATTCAAGGAGCAGCTACTGCGAGTCCTTGATAAGTATGTCCCCGTCAGGCAAGGAGGAAATAGTTCTAGTAAGGGAACCATGGTGTACTAAAAAAGTTAATTCGCTGGTTAAAAGGAAAAAGGAGGCTTATGTCAGGATGAGGCTTGAAGGCTCAGTTAGTGCACTGGATAGCTATAGATTAGCCAGGAGTGAGCTAAAGAGTGAGTTGAGGAGAGCTAAAAGGGGACACGAGAAGACTTTGGCTGATAGGATCAAGGAGAATCCTAAAGCTTTCTTAGATATGTTAAGAATAGAAGATTGGTTAGGGCAAGATTAGGGCCAGTCAGAGACAGCAGTGGGAAGTTGTGCGTGGAGCCTGAAGAGATTGAAGAGGCACTGAACAAATATTTCTCTTCGGTATTCACGCAGGGAGATGTAAATGTAGTTGTGGAGAACACTGGGATACAGAGTTGCAAACTGGAAAGTATTGAACTAGATAAGGAGGATGTGCTAGATATTCTTGAGGGTTTGAAGTTAGATAAGTCCCCTGGGCCGGACGGGATTTACCCTAGGATTCTCTGGAGGCGAGAGAGGAGATTGCAGAGCCTCTGGCTCTGATCTTCAGGTCGTCGTTGGTTACGGGTATAGTGCCGGAAGACTGGAGGATAGCGAATGTGTCCCATTGTTCAAGAAGGGGAATAGAGACTTTCCTGGGAATTATAGACCAGTGAGTCTTACTTCTGTTGTGGGCAAAGTATTGGAGAGAATTATTAGGGATAGGATTTATAGTTATTTAGAGAGAAATGAATTGATTGGGGATAGTCAGCATGGTTTTGTGAAGGGGTAGGTCGTGCCTTACTAACCTTATTGAGTTTTTTGAAAAAGTGACCAAAGAGGTGGATGGGGGTAAGGCAGTTGATGTGGTACATATGGACTTTAGTAAGGCGTTCGATAAGGTGCCCCATGGAAGGCTTCTGCAGAAATTGCAGATGTATGGGATTGAGGGTGATTTAGCTAATTGGATTAGGAATTGGCTAGCTGATAGAAGACAGATGGTGGTGGTTGATGGAAATTATTCATCATGGAGTTCGGTTACAAGTGGTGTACCTCAGGGATCTGTTTTGGGGCCCCTGCTGTTTGTAATTTTTATAATGATCTGGATGAGGGTATTGAAGGATGGATTAGTAAATTTGCGGATGACACCAAAGTCGGAGGAGTGGTAGACAGTGAAGAGGGGTGTTATAGTTTGCAGAGAGACTTGGACAAGTTGCAGAGCTGGGCCGGGAGGTGGCAAATGGAGTTTAATGCGGAAAAGTGTGAGGTAATTCACTTTGGCAGTAATAACAAATGTGTCGAGCATAGGGCAAATGGTAGGACTCTTAATAGTGTTGATGATCAGAGGGATATTGGTGTATATGTGCATAGATCCCTGAAAGTTGGCAATCAAGCCGATAAGGTTGTTAAGAAGGCATACTGAGTCTTAGCTTTTATTGGTAGGGGGATTGAATTTCGGAGCCGCAACGTCATGTTGCAACTGTACAAAACTCTAGTGCGGCCGCACTGTACAAACTGTATTGTGTACAGTTCTGGTCCCCGCATTATAAGAAAGATGTGGAGGCATTGGAGAGGGTACAGAGGAGGTTTACCAGGATGTTGCCTGGTATGGAGGGCAGGTCCTATGAAGAGAGGTTGAAGGATTTGAGGTTGTTTTCGTTAGAAAGCAGGCGGCTAAGAGGGGATCTTATTGAAGCATATAAGATGATTAGAGGTTTAGATAGGGTGGACAGTGATAGCCTTTTCCTAGGATGGAGAAAGCTAGCACGAGGGGACATAGCTTTAAATTAAGGGGTGGTGGTTATAGGACGGATGTCAGAGGTAGGTTCTTTACCCAGAGGGTGGTAAGGGTATGGAATGCCCTGCCTGCGTCAGTTGTAGACGCGCCAAGTTTGGTGGCGTTTAAGAGGTTAGTAGATAAGTTTATGGATGAAAAGGGAATGGTTTAGGTTAGAGGGTCACTGCTTGTTCCTAATTGGTCGGCCCAACGTCGAAGGCCTAAGGGCCTGTTCTGCGCTGTAATCTTCTACGTTCTATCGCTGTGCTGTGCGGATACATGGATTTGGCCTGTGTCTGTGGGAGTTTGAGCATTCTCCCTGTGCTTGTGTGGGTTTTCTCCGGGTGCTCCGGTTTCCTCCCACATCCCAAAGATGTGCTCTTAGGCTAATTTGGAAAACAAATTCTCCCTAAATTGTCTCAAATTTGGTTTTTAATCCATAGATCTATAAACATAGGCAGGGATCATAGGTAGAAGTGAGAACATCAGGGTGGCGGCACGGGCTCTTTGGGCCGAAGGGCCTGTTTCCCATGCTGTTTTGTTCTTTGCCCATCCTTCGCAACCATATCCAGATATAGATCCAGTGTCAGCACCATATTAAACTATTCAGACAATCTAGGTAGGGTTGAACTTTCCCGGTTCAATTCGTACCTAATCATAGCCAGGTATAATGACAATGGCTTCCTTTCCTGCTTCTGCAACATTATTTCCACAAGAATCGACCCTGAACTCCAGGTAATTGCAAATGCTGCCCCAGTGACAATCTCCAAAAATTATATACGCTGATGCCACCCAAATCTACCTCAAGGCCACGTTTCTCTACTCCTCTGCTGCTAAATTATCAGATCATTTATCCCACACCCAGTACTGGAGAAGCAAAAATTTCCTCCAATTAAACATTGCGAAAATCATTTACTTCATAGATTATATCATAAACCACAGAAGATCATAGAATTCTGACATGCAGAACGCAGTTATCCAAACAATCCCACCAGGCCCTAACCCCCCAACCCCATGCTAGCCCCCTGAAACTAAGGGACATTTTGCATGGCTAATCAACTTAACCTGCACATTTTTGGAGTGCATCTTTTTAGTTTATAAAGAAAACACACTGTAGTCCATCACCCTCCTGGCAACAGTCTGACATGAAGTCAGTCTGTTTGCAATCTTGGTGTCACATATGACCCAGATATAAGTATTTAACGAAGATCACTTTTTATCCCAACAGAGCATTGCTAAACTGCATCCCTCCCTCAGCTTATCCGCTGCTGGAACTCTCATCCCTGTATTTGTACCTTTAGGCAAGATTATTTTCACACATTCCAAGCTGGTCTCTCACATTCTACCTTCCACAAATTTGGCCATTCAATCTATGTCCTTCCAGCACCAAGTCTTGTTTACCCATACACTGACTTCTGATTAAGCAATGACCCAATTTTAAAATTTCCATTCTTGTTTTCAAAGCCCTCCATAGCCTTGTCCCTCACTATCCCTAATCTCCTCCAGTCTCAAAACCCTCTGAAATATCTAAGCTGCCCCAACAGCATTCTCAACTTTAATTACTACACCACTGGTGCCTTCAGCTTCTCAGCCAAGTTCTGGCATCGTCTCCCTACACCTCTTTGCCTTTCTTTCCTCCTTTAAATCATTCCTCTTTATCAAGCCTTCTGCCATTCATTATAATATTGCACTGTGTGACTTGCTGTCAAATATAGTTTAATAATGCTCCTGTGATGTGTGTGGAATATTTCAATATGCTGAATAGAACAAAGAACAGTACAGCACAGGAACAGGCCCTTCGGGCCTCTAAGCTTGCATCAAACATGCTGCCCAACTGAACTAAAACCCCCTACCCTACCAGGGACCATATCCTTCCATTCCCATCCTATTCGTGTATTTGTCAAGATGCCCCTTAAAAGTCACCATCTTATTTGCTTCTAATTCCTTCCCCAGCAGTGAGTTCCAGGCACCTAATAATCTCTGTAAAATACCTGCCTTGTACATCTCCTTTAAACCTTGCCCCTCACACCTTAAATTTATTCCCCCCAATAAGTGACTCTTTCACCCTGGAAAAAACTATCCACTGTCCATGCCCCTCATAATCTTGCAGGCTTCTAACTATCCACTTTCCATGCCCCTCATAATCTTGCAGGCTTCTATCAGGTTGCCCTCAACATCTATCGCTCCAGTGAGAACAAACCAAGTTTCTTCAACCTTGCCTCGTAGCTAATGCCCTCCATACCAGCCAACATGCTGGTAAATCTTTTCTGTACCCTTTCCAAAGCTTCCACATCCTTCTGTTAATGTGGTGACTAGGATTAAATACTATATTCCATGTGCGAACTTACATTCAATAAAGCTGCAACATGACTTTCCAATTTTTAAACTCAATGTCCCCGCCGATGAAGCCAAGCATGCTGATTGCTTTTTTGACCACCTTCTTCATCTGCATTGCCATTTTCAATGGCCCATGTACTTGTACACCCAGGTCCCTCTGCCTATCATTACTCTTTAAGAGTTCTGCCATTTACTGTACATTTCCTATCTATAATAAACCTTCCAAAATGCATTACCTCACATCTATCTGCATTAAACACCATCTGCCATCTCTCTGTCCAAATCTCCAACAGATCTATATCTTGCTGTATCTTCTGATGGTCCTCATCACTATCCATAAATCTACCAACCTTTGTGTTGTCCGCAAACTTACTAATTGAACCAGTTACATTTTCCTCCAAATCATTTTCCAAACAGTAAAGGTCCCAGCACTGATCCCTGAGGAACACCACTTGTCATAGCCCTCCATTCAGAAACACATCCTTCCACGGTTACTCTGTCTTCTATGACTGAACCAGTTTTGTATCCACCTTGCCAGCTCACCTCTGCACTAGTCTGCCATGAGGGATCTGCTGATTGGCAGAACAAATTCTCCCTAAATTGTCTCAAATTTGGTTTCAATGCATTGATCTATAAACATAGACAAGGATCACGGTAGAAGTGGGAACCTCGAGGTGGCGGCGCGGGCTCGTTGAGGCGAAGGGCCTGTTTCCTGTGCTGTTTTGTTCTTTGTTAAAGCTTTTACTGAACTCTATGCAGACAACACTGACTGCCCTACCCTTAATGATCTCTGTCACTTCCTTAAAAAAGCTCAATCGAGTTAGTGAAACATGGCCTCCCCCTTCACAAAACCATGTTGCCTCTCACTAACACATCCACATATTTCCATGTGGCAATAAATCCTGTCTCAAAGAATCCTCTCCATATAAATACAATTCTATGATTCTTTAAATACTTGTTATACTCACGAATGGCACAAGGGGTCACGGGCTTAGGGTGAAGGGGGTAAGGTATAATTTGGATGCTAGAGGGAGTTTTTTTTCACACAGAGGGTGGTGGGGTTATGGAAAGCGCTGCCAAGTAAAGTGGTGGAGGCAGGTACTCTGGAGTTATTTAAGAAATACTTAGATGGGCACATGAACAAAATGGGAATGGAGGGGTATAGAAAACTGATTTAAAATAGGGATCATGAGCCTTGGGAGTCCCTGGGAAGTGTGTAAATAGATGATGATATTGATGTACTTGTTTTTATCCTACAGGTGCTTTGGTCCACCTTGTTGTCTAACGAGGGGCATACACGCGATGGGTCGTGAGAGGGCTGCTCTTGGATTTTTTTTTTGAGAGTATCCTAGTGCTTCACGTCGTTAGTGTACGCTTGACCTGGACCATTTGATGGGCAACACGACAGCTCAGTGACTATCGCTGTGCTGTGCAGATACATGGATTTGGGCCTGTGTCTGTGGGAGTTTGCGCATTCTCCCCGTGCTTGCGTGGGTTTTCTCCGGGTGCTCCGGTTTCCTCCCACATCCCAAAGATGTGCTCTTAGGCTAATTGGCAAAACAAATTCTCCCTAAATTGTCTCAAATTTAGTTTTTAATCCATAGATCTATAAACATGGACAGGGATCGCAGGTAGAGGTGGGAACATCGGAGTGGCAGCGTGGGCTCTTTGGGCCGAAGGGCCTGTTTCCCGTACTGTTTTGTTCTTTGTTCTTTTGTTCACAGTTTGTACTAATCACAACCCAGAACACTGAGCAATTCTAACAACCAAACTCTGTTGGGGTTAAGATTGACCATCTTAGGACAGATATAGAATGGAATTTGGAATAACGTTGAGGCTTGGGCTGGTTAAGTTGAAAATCAGGATGGAATCTGAATGGAGTGGTGATAAAATTGGGAGGGGATATAAGAACCCTAGGACACCAATTAAAGATGAATGATAAAAGAACCAGGGAAAACACAAGAAAGCAATTTTAAAATGCAGCAAATGGTGAGGATCTCGAGCAAGTGGAGGCATTCCATCCTGGTTTTTAAAAGCAAATTTCATAAGCCCTGCAAATAAAAGTCAGCAAGATTAATGGGGAAATGCAGGGAGTGGGACCAGCTGAACTGTTCTTACAGAGGTCCTGTATGGACTCAATGGGTCAAATGGTCTCGTCCTGTTTTGTCACCATGACTTACAACTGGCCCTTTATTTCAATCCTTTATGTGACTCGATGCTAACTGCCAGTGAGTACTCATTTGAATGTACTGAACCACTAAAGGCCCTCAATTTATGCTTTGCAAATGCAGTTAGCTTCAGGCAGATCTTGTACTCTATTAGAACAGGTGTTGAGAAGTCTCAAGTTCAGATAGGGAAGCAAACAAATTTTAAAAGATTGCAATGTGATTTCAATGTTTACTGAATTATCTTGCTCAGTCATAAACTTGAGGATTCCAGACCATAGTTGGGCCGATTCTTTGGGTATTCAAATAACTTGTTGTTTTTAAAATCTCTATTTTGGCTGCCAATTTTTTGATAATCCTCTCTGAGCCATCCTAATGTTTTTTGCTAAGCTTATACATTTTAGTTTTGTTTGCAATCCTACTACACGAGCTAGCAAGACAGTAGTTCAACATCGCTGCCCTTAGTGAGACATACTTTCCTGGGGATGGCAGATGAAGGAGCAAGTAACAGCTACACCTTTCACTGCAAAGACTGACAGTGATCCTCATGTCTACAGAGAGCTTTGTCATCCAGGTTGGGATCTAGGATACACTGCGAGAATTCCCCAACAACATCAATGAAAGGCTCACGATACTTCACCTAAAGCTTAACCGTAATCAATATGCCAGCATTATTAGTGTTTTGTTCTGATCCTTGATTGCAACAAAGACATGAATGGAAAATTCTATTTTGCTGAACTTCTCATTGCCAACCCAAGAGGAAAAAAAATCATCCTTCTTGGAGACCTCAACGCCAGGAATGGCTGTGACTCAATGTCTAGAATGGAACCATTGAAAAAACTGCATGGAGAAAAACTAATGAAAATGGTGCCCGCTTGCTGATCAAGTGCACTCAGCATGGTTTCATTACAACAAACACCCTCTTTCACTAGAAAGACAAAACCACATTGTGGCATCCTACATCAAAGCACTGGCACATCCTGGATAATGTCATTATTCAAGTCAAATCACGTGATGCCTGTGTCACACTCAATCCACGTGGAGAGACTGATGTCTGCTGCACAAACCAAGCCTTGCCCAACCAGCGATGAACATCCGCTGAGCTGAAAATCATTAATGTGCTATCGCAAAAGCAGTTGAACAAAAAGAGGAATTCCAAGTACAGCCTATAACCATTCCAAAAAATCTTCACACATCCAAGTACTGAGCCGTAGGACTAAATAAACTCCTTTGTCCATATAACTGGGTTTGAGCATCATTGTCAGCAGGTTCAATGAAAACGATTCTCCAATACGTGAACTTCAGTGGCATAAAGTTGCCTGGCCTTAGTTGCCTGGCAGAACAACTGAAGGTTAAGCAGGGAGCATTCCAATATTCCAGGATGATGTCCAAAGACAATTCTAGAAGCTAAAAGATAAAGGTGGGAAGAGAGAGCCCAAGAGATCTAACAGTTTATGAAATCATAGCATGAAGATTTTTTTGAAGACATCAGGGCCATCTACAGATTAAGATCAAATGGATAAAACCTCTTTCCCTTGCAGGATGGTGTTTCTCTTAAGGATGACAATGCCAACCATTAATGCTGGAAAGAACATTCAGAACAACTCAACAACCCAGTGGATGCTGATACTCTCCAGGTAATCCCTCAGTACCCCAAGTTAAAATCCATGTGTGAATCACCACCAATGGGTGAGCTGCAAGAAGCAATCAAATGGATGAGAAACAATAAAGCCTGCGGCCCTAATGTGATCCTAGCTGAAGTCTTCAACACTTTTGCTACATCAAAACTCCACGCATTCATTCTATAGATGTGAAGGAAAAAGAATGCCTCAACTTTAGGAATGAGGTAATCATAACCATTTTCAAGGAGGAAGATAAATCATACTGTGGAAACTATTGTGGTATTTCTCTCTTGTCCATAATGGAGATAATGCTGGCACATTCTTCTGAATCACCCACACTGGCTGACAGAATCCTCCCAGTGTGACTTTCCACTGAGCTTGTCCATCCCAAAGCCCAGAAAGCCCCTCTACGTACCCCCAAGTTGATTGGTGAAACTG
Source organism: Sphyrna mokarran (assembly GCA_024679065.1). NCBI lineage: Eukaryota > Metazoa > Chordata > Chondrichthyes > Carcharhiniformes > Carcharhinidae > Sphyrna > Sphyrna mokarran. Next base: position 313,772 of record JAGIQG010000032.1, read on the forward strand.
CCAGTAAGATGGATTAATAAATTAGAAGATTTCTGCAGAGGACTCCTACCAGGATCACATACTGATTGTCACTTTGGATACCAGACCAGATGCCAACAATTTTTCTATTTTGGCATAAACATGAGGATAGGATGCTTCGCTCCAGGAGTAATTTCACTGACAAATCGGGGACCTCTTATATTAAAAGAAACTTTACTTAATAACAGTTTAAAAATATTTTATCAAATGAACCAACTTAACTATTAACAGTTGGGCAATATTTAAAAATGAAAGGAAACAACTTTAATTTCTAACTTGTCTGTTTCAGTTCCAAATAAGCAACTTATTACAGCCTTTGTATAGTTAGCAACAGCTCTAAGCGTAGACAGTCTTGAAGCTTTCAGAGAAAAAAAACATGTTTCAAAGTAGCTTGTAGAACTGTCTTCAAACAAACTTCAGCCAAAACTCAAATTTGTTTCTCTACCATAGACCTATAGCCCTCCCATCAACCACATCTTCACATGACCCTGCCTATCTAAACCCACATTCCATTCCCTCAATTAAAAAACATCATACAGTCCTCTTAAACATAAATATATATCATAAGGCTCATTACATGAGTGAGCACCTAGCACCAGTGTGAGCTGGACACATTCACCCTTTCAGATTCTAATGGTCACTTATATTTATTTACACATTTTCAAATGTATCAATTTATTGTTGAGACTTTTAGTTGCACAGCAATTAGTTTAATTTTCTAGAACAGTTTTTTAAAATTCATTTTTAGTGTTTGGCCAAATTTCATCTTTCCAAAAATTCCTCGCTGCCACCTGGAAAATTGAAAAATGAACCCCTCTCCCCACCCCGTGTGAAAAAGTTAAACATGCCAACCTCTGGCATAGAACCACAGAAATATTACACTGCAAAGAGGACATTCAGCCCAGCATCAGGCAAAAAAAACTAGCCATCCATTTTAATCCCACTTTGCATTATCTGGTCTGTAGATTACAGTACTTCAGATGGAGCTCCAGGTACCTTTCAAATAAACTGAGTGTTTTAGCCTCAATCACCAATTTGGTCAGTGAATTCCAAGCTGCTACTTTCCTCTGGATGAGAAATTTTTCCACACATTCCTTCTAATTTCTTTGCCAATCTCTCAGCTGGGAAAACAGTCTTTCCTGTCGGGCCTGTCTGGGCCCCTCAAATCCATGCACCTCAATTAGATCACCTTTCTTCCTCTTCCATTCTAGCCCATCCAATCTTTTCTCATTGCTGCAATTTTCAAGGTCTGGCAGCATCTCCTCTACAGGGCAAGTTTTAACCTTACTAAGTTTCAGCTGCGGCCTAACCAGCGGCTTATACAGTTCTACCTTTACATCTTTATTTTGTACTCACTATCTCTTCCAATAAATGAAAACATTCCATAGGCTTTACTTAACACTTTACCTATTGGGTCAGCAGGATAGCATAATGGTTAGCACTGCTGCTTCACAGCTCCAGGGACCTAGGTTCGATTCTCGGATTGGATCACTGTGTGGCGTTTGCGCATTCTCCTTGTATCTGTGTGGGTTTCCTTCGGATTCTCTGGTTTCCTCCCACAGTCCAAAGATATGCAAGTTAGGTTGACTGGCCATGCTAAAATGACCCCTTAGTGAGCTCAGATGCATACATTAGAGGGTAAAATGTGTAGGGATATGGGGGTAGGACCTGGGTGGGATTGTGGCTGGTACAGACTCAATGAGGCAAATGGCCTCTTTCTGCACTGTAGGGTTTCTATGATTCTATGATCTGTTTCACTACCGTCAGGGACCTGAGGACCACTAGGAATACTTAATTGCATTTAATAATCTGACCAAAGCATCTGACTCAGTAGATCATGACGGTCTGTGGATTGTACTGCAGGATTTTAACATCGAAAAAAACATTATCACAATCTTGCAATTGCTTCATGGTGATATGGCTGCATCTGTCGATTTGGAGATCGGAAGCAAACATCTTCAAATCCAGACCAGGGGCAAGCAAGGATGTGTGAAACCTCTCATATGATTTACAAACTATCTGACTGCGACTATTAATCTCAAAAGTTTAACTGCCCTCTCGTATCAAAATCAAATACTGTCTAGATGTAAAGCTTGTTAACCTCTATGCTAAAACTAAACTGACTACCACAATTTATGATGTACAGTTAGTGGATGATGCTGTGTTGTTGCCTATTCTGCTCTAGATTTACAAGTCACTCTTAAATTCCTCAAAGCTGCATGCAAGAAATTGGGCTTTTCCTTGAATAATGACAAAACAACTCAGGTCAACTCACTGTTGGTCAGCCAAATATTCTACCTCCCACACATGTTGAAGAAGGGACTGAATGTATTGAGTATTTCCCATATCTTGGCAGCCACCACTCTCAAAAAAAGCACTACTGACGAGAGCAACACTGGATAGTTGTGGCAACTCAACCTTCGACAAACTACAGGGACAAATGTTCCGACAACAAAATCACAGTGCACAGAACAATTGTGGTCAATATTCCTTTAAATATTCCCTTTCTCTCTATGACTAAATTATTGTAATTCTAGGTTCCTTTAAAACTGCCATGTAGCCACACACTCATACATCTTCAAGGATACATTACTCACACACAGCGCATTTGATTGCTGCGAGGCCACCAACTCTTGCAGACACCACATCTCTGTCCTGCATTGGAATCTGTTTTGTGCGTCACTGACACGTAGCAATACAGCAATATTTTTTGCCTCTGTAAATGGGAGGACAGGCGAACAAATGCTAATATCCTTCTTAAAAGCAACTCCACAAGAATTCAGGTAAAACTCCTGGATTGGAAACTGTGTCCAGATGGCTCGAAAATGTCTACCTTGCTCGATCCTGTTTCCCCAACTCTCAAATTGCCAAGATTCTAGGATAGGATGAGGAAAACACTTCAAAGTCATTCAGGAACGCAGCACTGATGTTAATGACTGGGAGGAGTTTACAACCATTTGTTTAAAATGGTGAAAATGTGTCCATCAAGTTACAAAACATTGAGTCATGCCTTAATAATGAGACAGAGCAAAGGCAGAAAAAGCAAATCCTTATTCTATCAACATCCTGGGGTTATCATTGACCAGGTTTTTTGACTCAGTATGTAGATAGGCCAACTAGAGGTGAGGCTACATTGGATTTGGTGCTGGGCAATGGGCCAGACCACGTGTTAGGCTTGGAAGTTAGTGAACATTTTGGTGATAGTGACCACAATTCGGTTATGTTCACCTTAGTGATGGATAGGGATAGGCATGAAGCTGGGGGCAGTAGTTATAGCTGGGGGAAGGGTAATTATGAGGCCATCATGAGAGAATTAGGGTGCATAGATTGGACTAGGAAACTACAGGGACTGGGAACATCTGGAATGTGGTGCTTATTCAAGGAGCAGCTGCTACGAGTCCTTGATAAGTATGTCCCTGTCAGGCAGGGAGGAAATGGTCGAGTAAGAGAGCCTTGGTGTACGAAAAAGTTGATTTGCTGGTTAAGAAGAAAAAGGAGGCTTATGTCAGGATGAGGCTTGAAGGCTCAGATAGTGCAATGGATAGCTATACATTAGCCAGGAAGGAGGTAAAAAGTGAATTGAGGAGAGCTAAGAGGGGACACGAGAAGATGTTGGCTGATAGGATTAAGGCGAATCCTAAAGCTTTCTTTCGATATGTTAAGAATAGAAGATTGGTTAGGGCAAGATTAGGGCCAGTCATAGACAGCAATGGGAAGTTGTGCGTGGAGCCTGAGGAGATTGGAGAGGTACTGAATAAATATTTCTCTTCGGTATTCACGCAGGGTGATGTAAATTTAGTTATGGAGAACACTGAGGTACAGGGTAGCAAACTGGAAGGTATCGAAGTAGATAGGGAGGATGTGCTAGATATTCTCGAGGTTTTGAAGTTGGATAAGTCCCCTGGGCCGGACGGGATTTACCCTAGGATTCTCTGGGAGGCAAGAGAGGAGATTGCAGAGCCTCTGGCTCTGATCTTCAGGTCGTCGTTGGTTACGGGTGTGGTTCCGGAGGACTGGAGGAAAGCAAATGTGGTCCTGTTGTTCAAGAAGGGGAAGAGAGACCTTCCAGGGAATTATAGGCCAGTGAGTCTTACTTCTGTTGTGGGCAAAGTATTGGAGAGAATTATTAGGGATAGAATTTATGGTTATTTAGATAGAAATGAATTGATGGGGATAGACAGCATGGTTTTGTGAAGGGTAGGTCATGCCTTACTAACCTCATTGAGTTTTTTGAAAAAATGACCAAAGAGGTGGATGGGGGTAAGGCGGTTGATGTGGTATATATGGACTTTAGTAAGGCGTTCGATAAGGTGGCCCATGGAAGGCTTCTGCAGAAAATGCAGATGTATGGGATTGAGGGTGATTTAGCTAATTGGATTAGGAATTGTCTAGCAGATAGAAGACAGAGGGTGGTGGTTGATGGGAGATATTCATCATGGAGTTCGGTTACAAGTGGTGTACCTCAGGGGTCTGTTTTGGGGCCCCTGCTGTTTGTAATTTATATAAATGATCTGGATGAGGGTATTGAAGGATGGATTAGTAAATTTGCAGATGACACTAAAGTCGGTGGAGTGGTAGATAGTGAAGAGGGGTGTTATAGTTTGCAGAGAGACTTGGACAAGTTGCAGAGCTGGGCTGAGATGTGGCAAATGGAGTTTAATGTGGAAAAGTGTGAGGTAATGCACTTTGGCAGGAATAATAAATGTGTAGAGTATAGGGCTAATGGTAGGATTCTTAATAGTGTTGATGAACAGAGGGATCTTGGTGTGTATGTGCATAGATCCCTGAAAGTAGGCAGTCAATTCGAGAAGGTTGTTAAGAAGGCATATGGAGTCTTAGCTTTTATTGGTAGGGGGATTGAATTTCGAGCCGCAACGTCATGTTGCAACTGTACAAAACTCTAGTGCGGCCGCACTTGGAGTATTGTGTGCAGTTCTGGTCCCCACATTATAAGAAAGATGTGGAGGCATTGGAGAGGGTACAGAGGAGGTTACCAGGATGTTGCCTGGTATGGAGGGCAGGTCCTATGAAGAGAGGTTGAAGGATTTGGGGTTGTTTTCGTTAGAAAGGAGGCGGCTAAGAGGGGATCTTATTGAAGCATATAAGATGATTAGAGTTTTAGATAGGGTGGACAGTGATAGCCTTTTTCCTAGGATGGAGAAAGCTAGCATGAGGGGACACAGCTTTAAATTAAGGGGTGATAGTTATAGGACGGATATCAGAGGTAGGTTCTTTACCCAAAGCGTGGTTCGGGAGTGGAATGCCGTACCTGCAGCAGTTGTAGATGCGCCAAGTTTGGTGGCGTTTAAGAGGTTAGTTGATAAGTATATGGAAGAGAAGGGAATGGTTTAGTTTTGGAGGGGCATTGCTTTTTATATTGGTCGGCGCAACATCGAAGGCCGAAGGGCCTGTTCTGTGCTGTAATGTTCTATGTTCTATAGAGGCTGAACATAAACAGTGGCTACAAGAGCAGGTCAGATGCTAGGAATCCTGTAGAGTAACTCACCTCCTGGCTCCCCCATCATCTGCAAGTCAGCAGTACAATGGAATACTCTCTGCTTGTATGCTCCAACAACATGCAAAAAGCTTGACAACATTCAGGACAAAACTGCTTACTTGATTGACACCCCATCCACAAACATGCATGCCCTCCACCACCAACAAACAATGGCAGCCATGTGTATCATCTATAAAATGTATTGCAGGAACTCACCATGGCTCCTCAGATAGCAACTTCCAAACACGACCAATACCATCATCAAGGACAAGGCCATCCTGACTTGTAAAAATATTACCGTTCCTTCACTGCTGCTGGGTCAAAATCTTGAGATGTGGAGATTCCACGTTGGACTGGGTTAAGCACAGTAAGAAGTCTCACAACAATAGGTTAAAGTCCAACAGGTTTATTTGGTAGCACAAATTTTCGAGTGCTGCTCCTTTATCAGATGACTCCCCAAATAAACCTGCTGGACTTTATGAGACTTCTTATTGTATTCAAAATTCTGGAACACCCTCCCAGCATGTGGGTGTACCTACACCATAGGGACTGCAGTAGTTCAAGAAGGCAACTCACCACCATCTTCTCAAGGGCAATTGGGGATGGGCAATAAATGCTCACTTGGCCAGCAAAGCCCACATTCTCTAAATAAGTAAAAATAAATCCTGCACTCCGAATCCCATTTCTTCATAGCACATCGTGCCCCATGTGCCCAAAGATCTGCAGATCAAGAATTGGCCTCAGTTACATGAAGAACCTCAGTCACATGGCAGAAGCTGACAGTCCTGAGGTGACTCATTCTTGAGGGACCACCACGAATTGTTTTTTTCCCCTCCCTAGATCCTTCCTGAATTTATTATATACCATAATGCTGCTTCAACCATTTTTCAACCAAATAATCTGGACTAGGCCACCTTTCGCTTGTTTGTTTTACAAAACCTATGGAAGCCTGCAACATTATTCAGATTTAGAATTAAACATTAATTTAAGATATTTCACCATCAAATTCTATTCAAACACTAAGTATTGCTGCTAACATATCTGCTAAACATGGAAGGGGCAAAAATAAGGAATAAATTGAAGTTATATATAATTAGCTTTCACCATAAAAATATATTAAACAATAAGGACTTTTTATCCACAGACTTATTTAAGGGGCTTTAAATGAACTGGCAATTTAGGTTAACGTACAGTAGCATACATCAGTGGAGAATGACAGAATAGAAAGAAATAGAAAAATTCCAAAAGGGAAAGAAAAATTCCATAGGGAAAGAAAAATTCCATAGGGAAGTCCCACCAAGAAGTTAAAGATGATATGAATCAAAGAAAATACATATAATCATGTAAAGACAGGTGGGAGGTCAGAAGACAGCACAGACTCTTAAAAAAAAGAATGACTAAAATATTAATAAGGAGGGAAAATAGATTTTGTAGAGTTCGAGAAAAAGCTAGCTTGAAACATAAAGATGGATATTAAGAATTTTAAAGATATTTAAAAGAAAAAAGAGTTTGAGTGTTGGTTCTATCGTTAGAAACCAGAGGAACCCTATGGAGGAGACCATTTCACCAATCAAGTCTGCACTGACAACAATCCCACCTAAGGTGTATCCCTTATATTTTTTCTGCTAATTCCTCAAACCTACACATCCCAGGACACTAAAGGGCAATTTGGCATGACCAATCAACCTAACGCATACATCTCTAGACCCTGGGAGGAAACCTATGCAGACATGGGGAAAACGTGCAAACTCCACACAGAGTGGCCCAAGCCAGGAATCAAACCCAAGTTTCTGGAGCTGTGAGACAGCAATGCTAACCACTGTGCTGCTGTGCCTCCCTACTGATATACCTCGTGAATTAATCATGGGAAGCAAGAAGATGCAGATGAATTAAACAAAGGATACAAGTAGCATCCAAGAAATAGCTGGCAAAGACGGAGGCATTTGGAAGATTATAGTCACTACGGAAGTGGAAGCTAGCAAATCGTTGGAACTGTGGGTTTCAGGACGCAATGAATTTCATCCAGGATTTTAAAAGATGTGGCCTGTGAGATAGTTAATGCATTGGTGTTAATTTTCCAAAATTACTTAGAATCCAGGAAGGTTTAATTAGATTGAAAAACATCAAATATAACTCATGTTCAAAAAGGCAGACTGCAAACAGGAGACTACAGTTAGCTTAAAATCTGTCATAGGGAAAATGTTAGACGCTATTATTAAAGACATTATAGCAGGGTATTTTGATAAATTCAAGGTAAAACAGTAGAGTCAACATGGTTTTTTTTAAAAAGTTATTTATTAGTCATAAGCAGTCTTACATTAACACTGCAATGAAATTACTGTGAAAATCTAGTTGTCACACTCCGGGACTATCCGGGTACACTGAGGGAGAAGTTAGCATGGCCAATGGACATAACTGGCACATCCTTTGGACTGTGGCAGGAAGTTGGAGCACCCAGAGGAAACCAAGCAGACACGGGGAAAACGTGCAACAGACAGTGACCCAAGCTAGGAATTGAACCCGGAACTCTGACACTGTGAGGCAGTAGCGCTAATCACTATGCCACCGCGTCACCCCAGGTGTGAAAGGGAAATCATATTTAATCAATTTATTGGAGATTTTTGAAGAAGTAACAGGTGTGGATAAAATGAATGTATTGTACCTAGATTTTCAGAAGGCATTTGATAAAGTGATCAATGGTTGTTGTGAAAAATAGAAGCTCATGGTACAGGGGATAACATATTGGCACAAATAGAAGATTGGCTAGCTAACAGGGAACAGAGAGTAGGCATAAATGGGGTTCTTTTCTGGTTGTCAAGATGTACTGAGAAGTTTGCCACAAGGGTCAGTTCTGGGACTTCAATGCTTTACAATTTGTATGAATGATTTAGATGATGGGTTTGATGGTATGGTTGCTATATTTTCTGATGACAAAATAGTATCTAGAACAAGGAGCCACTGCTTAAAAGTAAAGGGTAGCCCAAAATTTTCTGAGTTGAGACATTTTGGAATTCTTTTTCTCAAAGGGTACTGGAAGCAGAGTCTTTTAATATTTTTAAGGCTGAGCGAGATAGATTATTGATCAGCAACTGTGTGAAAGGTTATCGGAGGGTGCGGCATGAGTGTGGGGTTGATGTTACATCAGGTCAGTCATGATTTTTTGATTTGAAAATTCCTTTAATATGTTTCTGGCCCAATTTTGTAAGCTTGTAAGCCTCAAGAAGGTTTTTGATGTCTCATTGCTGGTCCAAACAACTTGACTATTCAAATAGCTCAAGCAGTTAGATAGGAATCTTATGTTCTGAAGAATTGACGTGGTAACATAGCACATTTGTGCTGAAACAATCAGAAGATTACAGAAACTACACGATATGAATTTAACAAATGGCTCACTGTTTAGTGGTTGGTCAAGCGGTCTAAGGCACTGGATAAAGTTCTAGTCTCTGTGGAGGCATGGTTTTGAATCCCACACTGCTGCCAGAATTGATTTGGACAGCACAGTGCCATCAGAGTTAGCACTGCTGCCTCACAGCGCCAGGGACCTGGGTTCGATTCCCGTCTTGGGTCACTTTTCTGTGGAGTCTGCACATTCTCCCAGTTGTGCGTGGATTTCCTCTGGGTGCTCCTGTTTCCTCCCCCAGTCTATAGATGTGCCGGTTTGGTGCAACGGCCATGCTAGATTCTCCATCAGCGTACTCGAACAAGGACTGTTCTAGGAACTAGAGGATTTTCACAGTAACTTCACTACAGTATGAATGTAAGCCTACTTGTCTCAGATAAATTATTGATTTTAAGAAATTTCCAGTTTAATACTCGCAAGATTTATCAGTTTATTAAATGTGCAAATCTAGTTTTTTCTTTCTTATCGGATGTTTATGTTCAAGAAATGAAGGCAGCAAGATAGTTAGATAAGGTGTTAAGAAGGCATGTGCCTCTATTAGCTGAGGGATAAAATGCAATCACTACTTTCTCAGGAGGCTCAGGAAATTTGGCTTGTCAGCTAAGATTCTAACCAACTTTTACAGGTGCACCATAGAAAACATTCATTCTGGTTGTATCACAGCTTGGTATGGCTCCTGCTCTGTCCAAAACCACAAAAAATTACAACAGGTCGAGAATGTAGCCCAATTCATCACATAAACCAGCCTTCCATCCACTGACTCTGTCTACACTTCCTGCTGCCTCAGCTGAGCAGCCAGCATAATTAACGACCACACACACACACATACACCTCAGACAGTCTCTGTTCCACCAAGAAAAAAGATAAGTCACATGCCAACTGACTCAAGAACAGCTTCTTCTCTGTTGCCATCAGACTTTTGAATGAACTGCATTAAATTGATCTTTCTCTACACTCTAGCTATGACTGTAACACTACATTCTGCACTCTCTCATTTCCTTCTCTATGAATGGTATGCTTTGGTCGATATAGTGAATAAGAAACAACACTTTTCACCATGCTAATACATGTGACAATAATAAATCAAAAAATATGAGAAGGGAGGTTATGAGTGCTCTATAAAATGCTGGTTAGGCCATAGCTAGAATACTGTGTGCAGTTCTAGTTGCCACACCATAGGATGTAATTGCTCTAGAAAGTGTGCAGTGGACATTTGCCAGGATGTTGCTTGGGCTGGAGAGTTTCAGCTATGAAGAGGCTGGGTGGGCTGGGGTTGTTTTCCTTAGAGCAGAGAAGGCTGAGGTTTACAAAATTATATAGAAAGAGAGATGTTTGATGCAGACATGATGGGCTGAAGGGTCTTTTTTGAGTTGTAGAACTCTATGACCTTATTCGAGGGGCTAAGTGGCTGATTGCTGTACCTAATTCATATGCACAAATCAAGAAACAGCCTTTTTATAAAATCAGCTTCAAGTTCTTACTGCCGACCCATACTGGAGAGGTGAGAGGATATGCAACTGAACAAAAGCAGAGGTGGATAAAAGAGCAGCTTTCACAACACCTTGTGTTACCACAATACTAAGAAAAGTGGAAACAATAACAAGGCCTGTGGGGGCGGGGGGCTGTTCTGAAAGGTGCAGAAATAGAGATGAATACAGAGCTGCAGTAATCTCCCTGTTTCTGTGGAACTCTGATATCCACAATGCAGTGAAAAAGGAAACATTTGAGGAGAAATCAAGTATCTTCTTTTGAAAGAAACAATGCCAAGTCTATTGTGATGGCAAAAAATAAGTCAGGGATAAAGGCTTTAGGGAAGAAGTTAATGTGAAGTTCAAAGTTTTCCAACGATGGTTTCAGTGATCCTGCATCGTTCAGTATCAGTGAAGATAACATTTTTACCATCTTTAGGATAAATCAATCATTTTTCAGTAAATTGGCCAGCTTGAAGCAATAGGTAAACCGTGCCCACAATTTGATTTTGTTTAGATACTTGTTGAGCCCAGGTTCCTCTAAATAATCACTAAGTTATTAAGTAGAGCTCAATTCATTCATATAAAAGCAAATTACTGCGGACGTTGGAATCTGAAACCAGAAGACACAATGCTGGAAAATCTCAGCAGGTCTGGCAGTATCTCTAAGGAGAGAAAAGAGCTGATGTTTCAAGTCCAGATAACTCTTTATCAAAGTTAAAAGGCATAGAAAGTGGGAGATATTGGGGGAGGCTGGAGGGAGGGAGATGATGAGACGGAGGTAAAATGTACAAAAGGGAACAGGGATAAAGTAGGGGGGAGAAGAAAAAAGCAATAAAATAAAAGGTAGAGAACAAGAAAATAGAATGAAAACAAAAGGGCTGAGGTGGGGTACAGCAAATCATCTGAAGTTGTCGAATTCAACGTTGAGACCAGAAGATTGTAAAATGCCGAGCTGGAAGATGAGGTGCTGTTCCTCCAGTCTGCGTTGAGCTTCACTGGAACAGTGCAGCAGGCCAAGGACAGACATGTGGGCATGGGAGCAGGATCGTGTGTAAAATGGCAAGCAACTGGAAGGTCAGGTCCTGACTGCGCACAGACTAAAGATGCTCATCAAGGTGATCGCTCAGTCTACGCTTGGCCTCTTCAATGTAGAGGAGACCACACTGGGAGCAGCGAATACCGTACATCAAATTGAAAAGAGGTGCATTGAAAGGCTGCTTAACCTGAATGAATGTCTTGGACCTTGGATGGTAAGTATAGAAGAGGGAAAGGGACAGGTCTTACACCTCCTGGGATTGCATAGGAAGTGCTAAGAGTAACAAGAGAGGCGTTGGGTATAACAGGAGAGTGGACTAGGTTATCCCCGACAGAGGCAGTGAAGGGAAGATGTGTTTGGTCATAGAACAATACAGCACAAACAGGCCCTTCAGCCCACGAGTTGTGCCGATCACATCTACCAATCCACAGACCTATCTATAACGCCCTATCCCATTCATTTCCATACACTCATCCAGAAGTCTTTTAAAAGACCCCAGCGAGTTTGCCACAACCACCTCCGACAGCAGCCGATTCCATTTACTCACCACCCTCTGAGTGAAAAACTTACCCCTAACATCCCCTTTGTATTTGCTTCCCTGCACCTTAAATCTGTGCCCTCTCGTAATGACCATTTCAGCTCGGGGAAATAGTCTCTGAGAGTCCACCCTATCTATTCCTCTCAACATTTTATAAACCTTCATCAGGTCGCCTCTCAACCGACATCTCTCCAGTGAGAAGAGTCCCAGCTCCCTCAACCTACCTTCATAAGGCCTGCCTCCCAATCCAGGCAGCATCCTCGTAAATCTCCTCTGCACTCTCTCAATAGCCTCTACATCCTTCCTATAGTGAGGCGACCAGAACTGCGCACAATACTCCAAGTGGGGTCTGACAAGGATCTTATAGAGCTGCATCACTACCTCCTGACTCCTAAACTCAATCCCTCGATTAATGAAGGCCAGTACACCATACGCCTTCTTGACCACTTCCTCCACCTGCGAGGCCGATTTAAGAGTCTTATGGACCCGGACCCCGAGATCCTTCTGCTCTACAACACAGCTAAGACTCCTACCCCTTATATTGTACTCCTTCATCCCATTATTCCTGCCAAAATGGACCACTACACATTTATCTGCGTTGAAGTCCATCTGCCAATTCTCCGCCCAGTCTTGCATCCTGTCTATGTCCCGCTGCAACTTTTGGCATCCCTCCAGACCATCCACAACACCACCGATCTTTGTATTGTTGGCGAACTTGCTAACCCATCCCTCCACTTCCTCATCCAGGTCATTTACGAAAATGACAAACAGCAGGGGTCCCAGAACAGATCCCTGGGGCACTCCACTGGTTACGGACCTCCATGCAGAACAAGACCCATCCACAACCACTCTCTGCCTTTTGCCGGCAAGCCAGTTCTGGATCCGTGAGGCCAAAGCCCCTTGTATCCCATGCCCTCTCTCCTTCTCCAGAAGCCTTGCAGGAGGGACCTTATCAAACGCCTTGCTAAAGTCCATGTACACTATGTCCACTGCCCTTCCTTCGTCAATGTGTTCAGTCACATTTTTGAAGAACTCAAGCAGGCTCGTAAGGCACAACCTGCCCTTGACAAAACCATGCTGACTATTTCTGATCAGTCCAAACTTCTCCAAATGTTCATAAATCTTATCCCTCAGAAGCCTCTCCAACAGCTTACCAACCACTGAAGTCAAACTCACCGGTCGGTAATTTCCTGGACTATCCTTGTTCCCTTTCTTAAAGATAGGAACCACACCCGCAATCCTCCGGAACCTCTCCTGTTTCCATGGACGACGCAAAGATCATCACCAGGGCTCTGCAACCACTTCCCTCATCTTCCACAATAACCTGGGGTACATCCCATCCGGTCCCGGCCACTTGTCTATCTTGATAGAATTTAACAAGTCTAACACATCCTCTTTCCTAACATCCACATACTCAATCTTTTCCGTATGCCGCAAACCTGCAGTGCAATCTCCCAGTTCACTTTCCACCGTGAATACCGAGGCAAAATACTCATTAAGCACCTCTGCCATTTCTTCCGGATTCACACAGACTTTTCCCCTTCACCTTTTATAGGCCCTATCCCTTCTCTTCTCATCCTTTTACTTTTCACATATTTGTAGAAGGCCTTGGGATTCTCCTTAATCTTACCTGCCAAGACCTTCTCATGACCCCTTCTGGCTCTCCTAATTTCCTTTTTAAGTTCCCTTCTACACACCTTATACTCCTCTAGATCCCTAACATCTCCTAGCTCTCTGAACCTTTTATACACCTTTCTTTTCTTCCTGACTAGGTTCACCACAACCTTCGTGCACCACGGTTCCCGCGTCCTACCAAAACCTCCTTGTCTCCTCGGAACGTTGTCTTGCAGAGCCCCAGACAAACATTCCTTGAATATCCACCACTTTCCTTCTGTACTCTTCCCCAAGAACGCCTCCTTCCAGTTTATACGTCCAATTACCTACCTAATGTTTTCATATTTCCCCTTACTCCAGACATACACCTTCCTAGCCTGCCTGATCCTATCTCTTTCCATCGCTATTGTGAAAGAGATAGAATTATGATCTCCATTCCCAAGATGCTCACCTACCGTGAGATCTGACACCTGCCCTGGCTCATTAGCAAGCACCAGGTCAAGTACAGCCTCTCCTCTCGTAGGCTTTTCCACGTACTGTGTCAGGAAACCTTCCTGAACACACCTAACAAACTCCTCCCCATCCAAACCTCTTACCCTTGTGATATTCAAGTCGATGTTTGGGAAATTGAAATCTCCCATCACGACAACCCTGTTATTTCTACATCTGTCTAGGATCTGTTTCCCTATCTGCACCTCAACTTCCCTGTCGCTACTGGGTGGCCTATAGAATATACCCAGCAAAGTTATCGACCCTTTGCTGTTCCTTAACTTCCACACACAGGGACTCCGTAGACATTCCCTCCACGTCTTCCACCTTCCCTGCAGCCATGACACTGTCCCTGATCAACAGTGCCACACCACCTCCTCTTTTGCCCCCAACCCTGTCCCTCCTGAAGCATCTGAATTCATGGTCATGGCATTTCGCTGGAATTGGCAAAAATGGCAAAAGATTATGCTTTGTGTACAAAGGCTGCTGGGGTTAAATGTGAGAACAGGGGTGGGGGTGGGACGAACTCTTTCCTTGTTTTTGGAAGGGGGGAGTGGAGGTCGTGGCGCGGGAGATGGAATGCATGCTGTTGAGGGCTCTGTTGATAACTATAGATGGGAATCCATGATAGAGGAAAAAGGAGCACATATTGGAAGCACCACTTTGAAAAGTGGCATCATTGGAACAAATGTGGTGGAGTCAAAGGAGCTGAGAGAGAGGGATGGAGTTCTTATAAGATGTAGAGCATAAAGTGCCGTAGTTCAGACAGCTGTGGGAGTCAGTGGCTTATAATGGATATTGGTAGTTTATCACCTGAAATGGAGACAGAAAGGTCAAGGAAAGGAAGTGTCTGAGATAAACCAGGTAAAGGCGATGGAGGGGTGGAAACTGGAAGCAAAGTTGATAAATTTGTTAATATCTGGACGAGAGCATGAAGCGACACCAAAACAGTCATTTATGTGTAGGTAAAGGAGTTGTGGGAAGGGAGCTGGTAGGCCTGAAACAAGGCATGTTCCACACATCCCATAAAAAGACAAGTGTAGCTTGGACCCATGTGGATGCCCACTGCCAGTCCTCTGATTTGAAGAAAGTGGGAGAAGTTGTTGGGAGAATGAGCTCAGCCAGGCAGAGGACAGTGGTGGTGAACGGGAATTGTTTAGACCTCTTTTCAAGAAAGAAGTGAAGAGCTCTCAGGCCATCCTTGTGTGGGATGGAGGTGTTGAGAGATTGCACATGGTGAATAGGAGGCAGTTTCAGTCTGCAAACTGGAAACTGTCAATGTGACAGGACATCACAGGAATCCTGGATGTAGGAGGGGAAGAGAATGGATCGGGGAGTGAGGATGGAGCCAAAGTAAGAAGAAATGAATTTAGTGGGACAGAAAGATGCTGACACGATGGCTCTACAAGGAAGTCCTTTTTGTGGATTGTGGGTAGTAGTAGAAGCAGGATTACAGATAGAACCATAGAACACTACAGCACAGAAACAGGCCTTTTGGCCCTTCTTGGCTGTGCCGAATCATTTTTCTGCCTAGTCCCACTAACCTGCACCTGGACCATATTCCTCCACACCCCTCTCATCCATGTACCTGTCCAAGTTTTCGTAAATACTAAAAGCGAGCCCGCATTTTCCACTTCATCTGGCAGGTCATTCCACACTTCCACCATTCTGTTGAAGAACACCCCGCTTAATATTCCAAAGAACAAAACAGCATGGGAAACAGGCCCTTCGGCCCAAAAGCCTGCGCCGCCACCTCGATGTTCCCACTTCTACCCGTGATCCCTGTCTATGTTTATAGATCTATGGATTGAAACCAAATGAGAGACAATTTAGGGAGAATTTTTTCTGCCAATTAGCCTAAGAGCACTTCTTTGGGACGTGGGAGGAAACAGGAGCACCTGGAGAAAATCCACGCAAGCATGGGGAGAATGCGCAAAACTCCCACAGACACAGGCCCAAATCCATGTATCTGCACAGCACAGCGACAGTCACTGAGCTGTCGTGTTGCCCATCAAATGGTCCAGGTCAAGCATACACTAACAACCTGAAGCACTAGGATACTCTCGAAAAATCCAAGAGCATCCCTCTCACGACCCATCGCGTGTATGTCCCTCGTTAGACAACAAGGCAGACCAAAGCACCTGTAGGATAAAAATAAATACATCAATATCATCGTCTATTTACACACTTCCCAGGGACTCCCAAGGCTCATGATCCCTATTTTAAATCAGTTTTCTATACTCCTCCATTCCCATTCTGTTCATGTGCCCATCTAAGTATTTCTTAAATAACTCCAGAGTGCCTGCCTCCATCACTTTACTTGGCAGTGCGTTCCATACCCCCACCACTCTCTGTGTGAAAAAACTCCCTCTAGCATTCAAATTATACATTACTCCCCTCACCCTAAGCCCATGACCCCTCGTGCTATTTGAGTCCATCCTAGGAAAAAGCTTAACTGTTTACTCTATCTATACCCCTTATAATCTTGTATACCTCTATTAGATCTCCTCTAAAGTCTACGTCTTTCTAAGAAAAAAAAAGCCCCAATTTGCCTAACCTCTCCTCATAACTCAGGCCTCCCATACCAGGCAGCATCCTGGTAAACCTCCCTTTCAACTTTTCCCCTTCATTCTTAACTCATATCCTTATTTTTTCTCCCCTAACCCCAGTGGAAAAAGCCTGCTTGCTTTCACTCTATCTATACCCATCATAATTTTATACACTTCGATCAAATCTCTCCTCATTCTTCTACACTCCAGGGAATAAAGTCCTAATCTATTCAAATCTTTCTCTGTAACTCAGTTTCTCAAGTACCGGCAACATCCTTGTAAACCTTCTCTGCACTCTTTCAACCTTATTAATATTCTTCCTGTAATTAGGTGACCAAAACAGTAAACAATACTCTAAATTCAGTCTCACTAATTTCTTATACAACCTCACCATAACATTCCAACTCTTACACTCAATACTTTGATTTATAAAGGCCAATGTTCCAAAAGCACTCTTTATGATTCTATCTACCTGTGATGCCACTTTTAGGGAATTATGTATCTGTATTCCCAGATCCCTCTATTCTACCACACTCTTCAGTTTCCTACCATTTAACTTGTATGTTCCACCTTGGTTTGTCCTTCCGAAGTGCAATATCTCATAATTGTCTGCATTACATACATAGAACATAGAACAGTACAGCACAAACAGGCCCTTCGGCCCACGAGTTGCGCCGATCACATCTACCAATCCACAGACCTATCTATAACCCCCTATCCCATTCATTTCCATATACTCATCCAGAAGTCTTTTAAAAGACCCGAGCGAGTTTGCCTTAATTAAGTTCCAAAATGCTGCCAGACTTGATTTTTTCCAGCATTCTCTATTTTGGTTTCAAAATATTTGTACATTTTTTAAATATAAGATCACAAGCAATGTGTTCTAAGTTCTATGAATGGGCCACTTGGCCCACCAAATTGCTCTGCCATTCAAAAGACCAGAATCAGCTCAGCTTAATGACTGACAGCCCACCTCTATATAACTTTATCAATCAAAAATTTGTTTAACTTGGCCTTAAACATAATTTGTGATTCAACCTCCAATGCACTCTGGGGAAGGGAATTCCAAAGATTAATAGAACATAGAACAATACAGCACAAACAGGCCCTTCAACCCACGAGTTGCGCCGATCACATCTACCAATCCACAGACCTATCTATAACCCCCTATTCTATTCTTTTCCATATACTCATCCAGAAGTCTCTTAAAAGACCTAAGTGAGTTTGCCTCAACCACCTCCGACGGCAGTCGGTTCCATTCACTCACCACCCTCTGAGTGAAAAACCTACCCCTGACATCTCCTTTGTATTTGCTTCCCTGCACCTTAAATCTGTGTCATCTCGTAGTGACCATTTCAGCTCGGGGAAATAGTCTCTGAGAGTCCACCCTATCTATTCCTCTCAACATTTTATAAACCTCTATCAGGTCGCCTCTCAACCTATGTCTCTTCAGTGAGAAGAGTCCCAGCTCCCTCCGGACCATCCACAACACCACCGACCTTAGTATCGTCGGCGAACTTGCTAACCCATCCCTCCACTTCCTCATCCAGGTCATTTATGAAAATGACAAACAGCAGGGGTCCCAGAACAGATCCCTGGGGCACTCCACTGATTACCAACCTCCATGCAGAACAAGACCCATCCACAACCACTCTCTGCCTTCTGCCAGCAAGCCAGTTCTGGATCCACGAGGCCAAAGCCCAGAGAAGAAATTCCTCCACATTTTGGTCTTAAATAAGAGAACCCTTACTTTGAAACTACGTTCCCTAGTTATAGATTACCCACCATCACTCAAGGGAAAACATTCTCTCAGCAACTACCTTGTCAAAACCTCAATCGGAGCAGGATAAAGATCAGCTGGAGACTTGGGCAGAGAGATGGCATGTGGAGTTTAATCCAGACAAATGAGGTAATGCATTTTGGAAGGTCTGATACAAATAGGAAATATACAGTAAATGGCAGAACCTTAAGATTATTTATAAGCAAAGGGATCAGGATGTACAAGTCACTGCAAGTGGCAATGCAGGTGGAGAAGATAGTCAAGAAGGCATATGGCATGCTTGCCTTCATCGGCCAGAATACTGAGTCTAAAAATTGGCAAGTCATGTTGATGTTTTATAAACTTTAGTGAGACTGCACTTGGAATACAGTGTTCAATTCTGGTCGCCACACTACCAGAAAGATGTGGAGGCTTTAGAGAGGGTACAGAAAAGATTTACCAGGGTGTTGCCTAATATGGAGGGCATTAGCTATGAGGGGAAGTTGGAGAAACTTCGTTTGTTCTCCCGAGAGCGACGGAGGTTGAGGGAAGACCTGATAGAAGTCGACAAGATTATGAGGGGCGTGGATAGTCAGAAGGTTTTCCTCGGGGTAGAAGAGTCAATTACTAGGTTTAAGGTGCGAGGGGCAAGTTTTAAGAAATATACGAGGCAGAATTTTTACACAGAATGGTGGGTGCCTGGAATCCATTGCTGGGGGAGGTAGTGGAAGTGGATACAGTCAAGGGCGCTTTGACAAGTACATGAATGAGATGGGAATAGAGGGACATGGTCCCTGGAAGCGTAGGGGATTTTAGTTAAGTCAGGCAGCATGGTCAGTGCGGGCTTGGAGGGCCGAAAGGCCCATTCCTATGCTATAATTTTCTTTCTTCTTTGTGTGTATTTCAGTAAAATAATCTCTCTATCTTAACTCCAATGAGATCCAATTTTCTCACAAGGCGCCCTACATTCCAACTGAATGAATCTTTTCTGATTTGCTTCCAATCCAAGTATGTCATTCCTTAAGGACAGTAAGAGGTCTGACAACACCAGTTTTAAATCCAATCAATTTATTTGATAGTAAACTCACAAGCTTTTGGCTATTATAGCCTTCTTCAGGCAAATGAGGTGTTCTGGTCTGCAATAGCACACATATCTTGCTCACTTACTGTGCTGTCGGGAGACAATACACACAAGGAAGGGCAGGACTGGCAATTGAATATTCCGGGGTATAAGTGTTTTAGGCATGATAGAGGTGGTTTCAGGAGAGGAGGGGGAGTGGTGTTATTAGTTAAGGATCACATCATAGCAGTGCAGAAGGAGGGTGGTATGGCTGAGTTAGGAATTGAGTCGCTATGGGTGGAGTTGAGGAATAGGAAGGGAGAGGTTTCTATGTTGGGTGTGTACTACAGACCGCCCAACAGTCCACGTGCCGTGGAAGAAGGGATATGTAAGGAAATTTTAGATAAGTGTAGGAAGAATAAGGTAGTTGTAATGGGAGATTTCAATTTCCCTGGGGTAGATTGGAAGGTGCCGAGAGCGGAAGGTGTGGACGGGGAGGAATTTGTACAGTGTGTTTTAGAAGGGTCCTTGGAGCAGTATGTGGATAGCCCGACTAGAGAGGAGGCTATACTGAATCTGGTTCTGGGGAATGAGCCAGGGCAGGTGGTTGACGTTGTAGTAGGAGAGCATGTGTCTAATAGGGACCACAACTCTGTCTGCTTTAGGGTATTAATGGAAAAAGATGAAGCCTGCCCTAAGGGGAGGGTGTTAAACTGGGGGAGGGCTAGATATAGCCAGATTAGTCAGGATCTTAGGGATACCGACTGGGATAAGCTGTTCGAGGGAAGGTCGACGCTGCACATGTGGGATTCTTTTGAGAGAAAACTAAAATTTTTGCAGGAAAGACACGTGCCGGTAAGGAGGAAGGATGGGAAGGGTAGGATTAGAGAACCGTGGGTTACTAGGGATGCTGAGGACTTGGTCAGGAAGAAGCAGGAGGCGTATGTTAGATCCAGGCAATTGGGGACAGAGGCAGCGCTTGAAAAATATAGAGAGTGTAGACGGGATCTTAAAAGGGGAGTCAGAAAGGCAAAAAGGGGCCACGAAATGGCTTTGGCAGGTAGGATTAAGGAAAATCCTAAGACATTTTACTCCTATGTAAGGAGCAAAAGGATGGTTAGAGGGAAAGATTGGACCTCTCAGGGACAGAAGGAGGGAACTATGCTTAGAGCCTGAGGGAATGGGGGAGATCCCTGAATGAATACTTTGCGTCGGTTATTCACGCGGGAGAGAGGCCTGATGTCTGATGGCCGGCGTTGAGGATTTTGGAGGCCTGTTAAATGAAATAATCATTACGAGGGACAAAGTGTTGGGGCTTTTAGGTAGCATAAAGACTTATAAAGCTCCGGGGCCTGATGGTATTTATCCCAGGCTGCTAAGGGAGGTGAGAGATGACATTGCTGGGCCTCTGACGCAAATCTTTGTCTCTTCTTTGGACACAGGTGAGGTCCCAGAGGACTGGAGGATTGCAAATGTAGTACCGTTGTTTAAAAAGGGTCAGAGGGATAACCCAGGGAACTATAGGCCGGTGAGCTTGACTTCAGTTATAGGTAAGCTAATGGAGAGGATCCTCAGGGACAGGATGTATGAGCATCTGGAGCGCTGCGATCTGATCAGGGATACGCAGCATGGCTTCGTTAAGGGGAGGTCGTGCCTTACGAATCTAGTGGAATTTTTTGAAGAGGTGACAAAAACGGTTGATGAAGGACAAGCCGTTGATGTCGTCTACATGGATTTCAGTAAGGCGTTTGACAAGTCCCATGGTAGGCTGATAAAAAGGTGAAGGCGCATGGGATACAGGGCCAGGTATGTAGATGGGTTGAGAACTGGCTTGGGAGGAGGAGACAGCGGGTAGTAGTGGAAGGCTCTTTTTCCAACTGGAGGTCAGTCACTAGTGGTGTGCCACAGGGCTCAGTACTAGGACCTCTTCTATTTGTGATTTATATAAATGACTTGGAAGAGGGGGTAGGTGGTGTGATCAGCAAATTTGCTGATGACACTAAGATGCTTGGATTGGCGGGGACTGAGGAGCAGTGCCAGGCAATACAACAGGACATAGATAGGCTGGTAGATTGGGCAGATAGATGGCAAATGGAATTTAATCCGGATAAATGCGAGGTGATGCATTTTGGCCGGAATAACATAGAGGGGAGTTATAGGATAAAAGGTAAAACTATCTGGAGTACAGAGACGCAGAGAGACCTGGGGGTGCAGGTTCACAAGTCTCTGAAGGTGTCAGTACAGGTGGAGAAAGTGGTAAAGAAAGCGTATGGTATGTTAGCATTCATAGGAAGGGGTATAGAATACAAGAGTAGGAGTCTGATGTTGCAAGTGTATAGAATGTTGGTTAGGCCTCACTTGGAGTACTGCGTCCAGTTCTGGTCGCCGTACTACCGGAAGGATGTGGAGGCCTTGGAGAGAGTGCAGAGGAGATTTACCAGGATGCTGCCTGGTATGGAAGGGCTGTCTTACGAGGAAAGATTGAACACAACAGGGTTGTTTTCCCTTGAAAGACGTCGGCTGAGAGGGGATCTATTCGAGGTATATAAGATTATGAGGGGTATAGATAGACTAAATGGTGGTAAGCTTTTTCCACCATTAGAATCGGGTAGAACGAGGGGTCACGGCCTTAGGGTGAGGGGGGCTATGTATAAGACGAATATTAGAGGGCATTTTTTCACACAAAGAGTAGTGGGGGTGTGGAATGCACTACCGAGTAAGATGGTGGGAGCAGGCACGCTAGGGTTGTTTAAGGGTCTCTTGGACAGCCACATGAGCAGTCTGCAGACAGAGGGATATAGGAGGACTGTTTAAATACTTTATGTTTCCACAGGCTATTCGGTCCACCTTGTTGACCAACAAGGTGCATGCATTCGGCAAGTCGTGCGAGGGCTGCTCTTGGATGTTACTTCAGGAGTGGCCTAGTGCTTCATGTCGTTAGTGTATGCTTAAACTGGACCATCAGATGGGCAACATGATAGCTCAGAGACTATCGCTGTTGCTGTGCAGACACATGGATTTGGACCTGTGTCTGCGGGAGTTTGCGCGTTCTCCCCGTGGTTGCGTGGGTTTTCTCCGGGTGCTCCGGTTTCCTCCCACATCCCAAAATGTGCTCTTAGGCTGATTGGGTAACAAATTGTCCCTATATTGGTCTCTATATGTCATTAAGACGTTAGGACGGCGGCGTGGGCTCGTTGGGCCGAAGGGCCTGTTTCCCGTGCTGTGTTGTTCTTTGTTCTTTGTATCTCTCTAACCTGTGCTCAGTGCTCCTTCCACTCACATTGTTAGCCACTTTAAGACCTGAATAGCAGGTTAGGTATAAAAATTTGCATTCTAGTCAGCAATCTGTAAACTGTGCTGTGATGCGTGCTATTGATATGTGTGCTATTGCAGACCAGAACACCTCATTCACCTGAAGAAAGCTATAATAGCCAAAAGCTTGCGAATTTACTAGCAAATAAGTCGGTTAGATTTAAAACTGGTGTTGTCAGACCTCTTACTGTGTTTACCCTAGTCCAACGCCGACATCTCTACATCATGACTCCTTAAGGTGACCAAAGTTTTATAGCACTCCAGATGCAGTCTCACCAATATCTTGTGCAGCTATAGCACGGCTATCCCATTTTAAACAACAACCCCTTTACAACAAAGGCAAACATTTAAGTTGCCTTCTTGATCACTTGACAAACTTGCATTAACTTTGTGATTCACGTACAAGGACACACAGATCCCCCTGCATCACAGCATTCCACAGCTCCTTTCCATTTAATACTCTACTTTTCTTTCTTCCATCCAGTGGAGAACCTCATGCTTTCCACATTATATTCCCACTACCAAATGTTTGCCCATTCATTTAACCTATGTCTGTTTCCTTCTCACAATACACTCTGCTTTTTATCTTTGCATCATCAGCAAATTTTGCAAACAGTTGGTCCTTTCATTAATATAGATCATAAATGGCTGAGGACCCAGCACTAATCCCTGCAGCATTTCACTAGTTACTTTACCACACTGAAAATAATCCATTTATTCCAACTCTGTTTCCTGTTAGTTAACTAATCCTCTATCTATTTTAATATATTATCCCCAACACCATAAGCTCTGTGTGACACCTTATCTATAAATAGCCTTTGGAAATCTAAATGCATTACTTCTACTGGTACCCCTCAAATCAAATCACTTGTTACAACTTCAAGGATTAGAATACAACGTGATATAACTCAATTCATTTAGCTCATATCTGACATCAATATAACTTGTTTCAAGAATTTCAAATACATGCAAGCTTGGAATCCTCAAGTTCAAATATCCCACCGAGTATCCATTAACAGGAAAATGCAGTTACGAGTGAGAATAGTTTGCATCTGGAAGATTTCAGACAGGTCAACCATCACCAGCTGACTAGACAGACTTGACCTGGTCAGCTGTAATCAGAAGTCCAGGCTGTCAGTTGTTATTGAGCAAACTGACTGAAGTTGTACATTTATTATCTAGGTCTGTGAAAAAGGATATATTTACATAAAGAAATTAGCTTGCTCTAAGTAAGCAAGTTGCATATTAGGTTCTCTATTAATATCAAACCCAAATAAAATGAAAACCAGAACTGAACATTGCAAAGTGTCACAGAACAATTCCTAACTGATGTGATTAATCTTTCCTATTTGTCAAGTTTAACAAAACTGTTACTCAATGTTTCAGTCAGTCTCAGTCTTGCACAAACACTAGGTCCAGATGAAGATTTGATGTATTCAGCTCAAACTCCTACACTCTTAGGACCTTAAAACTATGGAATTCCTCAACTTCTCTGCTACCCAGACACACACACTACATTTTAAGCCTTTTAAAATACAAACTTGCCCGATTGCTGCATTTTCTTAAATGACCAATTCTATGCTTTTCAATCTTTGGCATCTGCACAGTGATCATGGCAAATGAAAACTGCACAATTTCCTTAACTTCAAAACTAAGAACTGCCATCTAGTCAGGAGACGCCAATAATGGGGAACCTCACTGCCAGCATCAGGCAGTTCCACGTCACAAACGGAAAAGGTTACATGCTGGTTTAACCTCCGCTATATTAATTAACTAACATCCTGAATTAATACTTTCCCACACAGGAGTTCTAATTTGATCTCATATTTCCTGTGTACTTTATAGAATATTTTGAAAGGATTCCCATGACAAGACTAATAACATTATTCATCTTCAGTTCTAGCTGCAGATGTTAACTCTGGATTAAATATTCCCACTTTCCATATCAAACTTTGCATTGAAAAGGTCTATGGAAAAAAATAATTTTTGAAAGGGGCATTTTATCCTTAATGCTACTGTTTTGTACTTTTGCACTTGTGTCATTTGGTTTCTGTTTTCCATCAGTAAATTTTATTAGACAAACCAGTGGCTAAATGGCTTTGTAAGCCCCTCTTTTAACAAGAACATGCTGGGAATTCTCACATACCTATGACAGCAGCAGGAAAATGGGAACTGAGACCATAACCATATCAGTTATGATGTTACTGAACTGTGAAGCAGGCTTCAAGGGCCAGATGGC
The DNA here is from genome assembly GCA_024679065.1 of Sphyrna mokarran. Lineage (NCBI taxonomy): Eukaryota > Metazoa > Chordata > Chondrichthyes > Carcharhiniformes > Carcharhinidae > Sphyrna > Sphyrna mokarran. The sequence goes on from JAGIQG010000032.1 coordinate 338,755, forward strand.
TTGCTGTCTGGCACATTTCTACCCCAAGTACGATATTCCCATAGTTTCCAGCAATTGATATCACAAATAAGTAACAGATAGTCACACTTCATGTTTCTACACATACATAGAGGGTAAAAAGAAGTAACAAGGGAGAGAGTAGGGCCTCTTAAGGATCAACAAGTGCCGATCCAAAAGAGATGGGTGAGATCCTAAGTGAAAATTTCTCATCAGTATTATTGAGAAAAGCATGGATGTTAGGGAATTTGGGGAAATAAATAGCAATGTCTTGAGGAGTGTTCATATTACAGAGGTGGTGATGCTAGAAGTCTTAAAGCACAACAAGATAGATAAATCCCTGGGACCTGATGAAGTGTATTGTGGGATATTGTGGGAAGTCAGGCAGGAAATTACGGGTCCCCTAGCTGAGATATTTGAATCATCGATAGTCACAGGTGAGATGCCTGAAGATTGGAAAGTGGCAAATGTTGCACCTTTGTTTAGAAAGGACTGCAGGAAAAAGCTGGGGAACTACAGGCCAGTGAGCCTCACACCTATGATGGATAAGTTGTGGAAAGTATTTTGAGAGACAGAATCTAAAAGCACTTAGAGACGCAAAGACCAATTAAGGTCAGTCATCAAAGCTTTGAGTAGAAAATCATGTTTCAAATTTGATTTTTTTTTGAAGGAGTAATCAAGAAGGTAGATGAGGGCAGTGCAGTTGATTTTGTCTACATGGACTTTAACAAGGTACCACATGCTAGATTGTTACATAAGGTTAAATCTCTCGGGATCCATGGTGACGGTATTTAAATGGATACTAAATTGGCGTCTTAATAGAAGCCAGAGAGTTGTTTTTCAAACTGGAGGCCTGTGACCAGCATTGTGCCCCAGTGATCAATGACTACTATTTGTCATTTATATTAATACTTTGGATGACAATATAGGGGGCATGGTTATTAAGTTTGCAAATGTTACCAAGATTGATGGCATAGTGGACAGTGAAGAAAGTTATTTCCAATTGCAGCAGAATCTTGATCAATTGGACCAGTGGACTGATGAATGACAGATGGAGTTTAATTTAGACAAATGCGAGGCGATGCATTTTGGTAGACTGACTCAATTAATGGTGGGGCACTGGGGACAGTTACAAAACAGAGATCTAAGGGTACAGAGTCACAGATGGACAAAGGGTGAAGAAGGCATTCGGCATGCTTGGTTCCATCGGTCAGAACATTGAATACAGGATTGGGACGTCTTGTTGAAATCGTGCAAGACATTGGTAGGCCACACTTAGAATACCATGTGCAGTACTGAGCACCCTATTATAGAAAGGATATTAAATTAGAAAGACTGCAGAGAAGATTGACAAGGATGCTACCAGGACTTATTGGTTTAAGTTATAAGGAGAGGCTGGACAGACTGGGACCCTTTTCCTCTAAATCATTGCAGGCTTCAGGTTGATCTTATAGAAGTTTAAAAAATAATGAGGGGCACAAATCAGCTAGATAGTCAATATCTTTTCCTAAAGATAGGGGAGTTTAAAACTAGAGGACATAGGTTTAAGGTGAGAAGAGAGAGATGCAAAAGTGTCCACAGGAGCAATCTTTTCACAGGTGGTGTATGTGGAACAAGCTGCCAGAATAATAGAAGAGGTGAGTACAATTTTGCCTTTTAAAAAGCATTTAGATAGTTACATGGATGATGTATAGAGGGACATGGGCCAAATGCAGGCAACTGGGATTAGCTTAGGGGTTTAAAAAAAGGTCAGCATGGACAAGTTGGGCCAAAGGGCCTATTTCTATGCTGTAAGCCTCTATGACTCTGGTCACAGAAGTGTAAGGCGCAGCTTTCGATTCATAGTAGGAGTCTGCTTATTAACACCACATTTTCTTGGGAGAACCACAGAAAGAAATCAGGAAGAACTATAACAATAGAGCAGAATCTCTTCTGGAGGCTCCAGTTACGCTGTACTTCACTGTTATCAAGTTCCAGCAGTTTCCCTCTTTTTGGGATCATAGAATCATAAATTGCCTACATCACATAAGGAGGCCAGTCAGCCATCGAGCCTGTACTGACAATAATCCCAACCGATTTCTGTAACCCCATACATTTACCCTGCTAACCCTCCCAACACCAAGGGTCAATTTAGCATAGCCAATCAATCTTTTTCCCTGAAACGAAATGGTATGATTTTAAATGGAGTGTTTGAACAGAGAGAGCTGGGAATATGCGCGAATGTGTTTGACAGTGGCAGACTAAGTTGGTAACACCATTTTAAAAAAACTTGTAGGATCTTTGGTTTTAGAGGCTGAGAATACAAAAAGCACAAGTACTGGACCATCCTATCTTTTACTCAGTCTGAATGTTGTAAGCTTTTAGAAATCACTGGTTCTGCCTTCAGTGGAGGATTTGTACAATTCTGGACACCAAACTTTAGGAAAGGTGCTGTGTATCTGACAGGGTGCCGAGCAGATTTGCTGCAACAATACCAGAGATGACGGACTTCAGCTATGTAAAGGGATAGAGGAGTAGGAATTGCTATTGTTTTACCAGAGACGGTTAAGGCATTCAAAATTATGAAGAATTGCAATAAAGAATGGGGAACTAGTAAAAGATTTGAGAAGAAGACACAGGTTTAAGGTCTATAGTAAAAAGAACTGGGGGCTCTTTTTTGGTTCATTTATGGGCTGTTGACATCAATGGCATTTACTGCCCAAGACCTTGAGGGTGGAGGTAAGCTGCCTTCATGAACCACTGTAATCATTATTTTTATATATATATACATACACATACACACACAGTCAAAGTGCCATTAAGTAAACAAGTTCCAGGATTATAACCCAGCAACCGTGAAGGGCCAGTGTTATCGTTTCAAGTTAGGATGGTTGAGTAGCTTGGAGAGGAACTTCTAGTTACGGTGTTGCCATGTATCTACTGGCCTTGTCCTAAATGATATTGGTTGTAGATTTGGAAAGAGGCTTGGTGAGTTCCTGCAGAGAACCATGTACATAGTAACGTTACTGCCACTGTATATCAGTGTCAGAGGGAGTACATGTTTCTGGAACGAATGCCAATCAAGAGGGGCTGCTTTGTCCTGAATGGTGTCAAGCGTTTTGAGTGTTGTTGGAGTTGCACGCATCCAGGCAACTGAAGAGTATTCCATCACACTCTTGACTTGTGCCTTGTGAATTATATATGGGTTTTGAAGAGTTAGAAGGCGAGTTATTTGCTGCTGGGATTCCTAGCATTTGAGGGGAAAAGGCACATACATAGAGAGTTATGATATGAAGTGCACTACCCGAAAGGATACTTTCTCAGATTCAATAGTAACTCTAAAAAAAGAAATTGAAGACTAATTGAAAAGAAAAACAATGCAAGTCTATGAGGGGAGGGGCGGGGGGAGAGAGAGAGAGAGAGAGAAAGGAAGGAGAAAACAGGTAATGAGCACAGTTGGCAGCACTGCTGCCTGACAGTGCCAGGGACCTTGGTTCAATTCCCTACTTGGGTCACTGCCCACGTCTGTGGGTTTCCCCCAACAGTCCACAAATGTGCGAGTTAAGTGAATTGGCTGCGCTAAATTGCCCATAGTGTCAGGGGGATTACAAGGGTAAATATATGGAGTTACAGGCATATATTTGGGTAGGATCATTGTCAATGCAAGCTCAATGGGCTGAATAGTTTCACGCACTATAGGGATTCTATGACATGATGGCCTGAATGGCCCACTTATGTGCTTGTATGATTCCTATGAAGCAACATATCAATTGAGCAGGCAGGGACACACAAGTACTGGACCAGAATAGGAGGCACAAGATAGGCCACTGGAAAATCTAACTTCAAACAATTGCCAGGATCTTGGAAGATCCAAGATCTGAAAGATGGTCAGGCCTCAAAAGATGAGAACAATGGGAAAAAATATCTTTTGCACTTACAAAAGCTAACTCTCATAGTTCAGTTTAATAATAGTGCTAAACCAGAAATGCTGCGTTCACAGCCTAATTTGTAATTCAGTTTCCCCACATCAACGTGGAAACAAGATAGCAGCCAAAGGAATTCCAAACTAATTTTTCCCGCCTCTACTTTGTGAGCATTATTTGCTTGCTGCGAACCTTGGTGGATAGTTTTCATACTTCCTGCAATTTCCCAATTAACCTCAAGTGCACAGCTGGAGCTGGCTGACCAAACTTCCAGTTGGGAACTAAGAAGGGACTTGAATATCACTGACAAGACCGCTCTGTAAACGGAACGCTGCCAGCACAGATTTCTGTCCAGAATGAGGAGATCAAGATGCAATGGCAGTGATAAAAGTTACTTTAGCAACCCAAGTAAGCAGACCTAACAAGCACTGAGGATCTTATAGAGACATATAAGATAATGAAAGGGCTAGATAGGGTAGGGGTAGAGCGAAGGCACAGCCTCAAAATAAGGGGGAGGGCCGCTGTTTAGATCAGAATTGAGGAGGAACTTCTTCACAGGATGGTGAGTCTCTGGAATTCTCCACCCATTGAAGTGGTGGAGGCTACCTCGCTGAATATATTTAAGTCACAGATAAATAGGTTTCTGATAGACAAGGGAATTAAGGGTCATGGGGAGAAAGCAGGAAAGTGAAACTGATCCACTTCAGATCAGCCATGATCTTGTTGAATGGCAGGGCAAGCTTGAGGGGCTAGATGGCCTACTTCTGCTCCTATTTCTTATGTTCTTAACAACATGGGACAGCAGAATTATTATTTTAAATCTCGCAAAAACAAGTTGTACTCATTATATTAAGTGAAATTTATAATAACTGTTGATCATACATTGTGTGGCATTTATTTAATGCTTGTTCTGGCCAGCTGTCCAGGCCATGAAATATAAACTATCCAAAAGTTGAGAGATTGCAAAAAACACATGCATGGGCACGTGCAAAGACTATCTGCACATCAAAAGGGGCACATTGCTATATCATTACACCATTATATAAGGAGATATTGGATACTGAGTCAATATTAGTCCAAAAGGATAAAAATTACTGGCGCGATGGCCCCCATTGAACTAGGTAAGGAATGTGTGGTAAACCTACATTTAAAATACTGGATAAAGAGGAAATCAATCTCTTCAGATATCCTGTACATTTTCCTAGGACAATAATACCAAAACTTTTTAACTTTCAAGGGTCAACAAGTTCATACTAGTAAGCTCTAGGGGTCATACAAACTTGAAGTCAATGCCCCATTAATTTGCACCTTGATCCAGCTATCAACAGATCTTGGATTGATTGTTTACCCTCCAGTGTCACACCACTGTCAAACAATGCCTTCTAAATTTCCAGGTCTATAATATTTAGAGCAGAATAAAACAGTGAATATAAACAGAAGGAAAAATTGTTGCTTCACTGAGCCTCATCAGGTGTTGAGGACATTTATGAACTAGTCTGAATATTCTGTATGAAGACAAATGCTCTGTTTTAAAAATGTACAATTTTAAATGCTTTATTTCACCCATAGCCATTTGTCAAATGTCTTTTCGTCTCTCCTCAAAGTTTCATTCCACACAGTCTCATTGTGCTCAGATTCTGTTTTTCTGTCTTCCCAAACTCAAAAATATCCAATGATGAATTCTTCGGATTAAATGCAACTGCCATACTAAACTGATAGAAACATTGGATCATTTGGAAATAAAGCACACTCTCTCTCATTTTTTCCCTTTGTACCAAAGTTGAATACAATCTAAGTTGAGAGCCCCAGTGCAAAACTAAGGGAATTATTAGAAGTAGCTTACTGGAGGTGGTGTTGAACCATGTCCTGTCAGCTTGTTCAGTGGCTCGGGTGGGTTTTAAGAGATTTCACAGACTAATTACAGCAGGCTATTCTCCTATAAACAATTCTTTCCTGAATCATTTTCCCAAAATTGCAGATACTAGAAATCTGAAAAAGCAGAAAATGCCTTATACTATAACTTGTCATTTAACCATTTCCTGTTTTCCATCTCATCACTTTATATATCATTCTTTCATTATATACTGTATGTGGCTGTCACAATCATTTTCCCTTGCTCTATTCCATCACATAAACACTTCAGTGTAATTCCATCCAGTTGTAACAAAGCAATATATCCAAAATGTTTACTTTTTGCTTTCTCCGACCTGCTGTATATTACCATAAAAATCATCACCAATCTGCAGAACCGTATTACATTCAAAATGGTTGCTATATTTACCTGCATATCAACAATGGCAAACTATGGGCCATTTGGGGCACAATAAAAGCTATTTTCTCGGATTGCATTTCATTTTCTTTTTATCTGCCTTTCCTGCTTCTTGCAACTTCTAAAATTATGTGTGTACTGTGTTTGATTTCACTCCAGTATTTCATTTTGAAACTATCCCTCCCCAACCTTTCCATATTTTAAGATGCCACAGTTTAAAAATGAAGCTCGACATCGCCTAAGAGCAATTCCTGCTTTATCTTGCCTTTCCACTCATTGCTTCAGTTACCTACGTCCCACACAATGAGCTGTCAGTTCACCTGCCTCAATAAATTCCCATTTCACATTTAATCCATTTATTTTGTTCTGTGTTTGACTCAATTTAGCTTGATTACAAGCTAATGTCCTGTGGTACAAGCATTTAACTAACTATTCTAAAGATTCCTGTTTTGCTTCTCATGCACAAAGCTATTTTATATGATCACCAGCATGCATTGCTACTAAACAGTGCCTAACCCGTCAAAATAGCTTGCTTGTAAACATTTCATTTGCAAGATTAAATATTACATTTTAGTGAATATCTCCAAAGTAAATCGAACAGGAATGATGAGTAAATAGATATTCCAAGGTTTTGAAAGCATTATCAATAGTCATGTTTGCACCTTTTGATGGTGTAATTCCACCCACTCATACTGAATGTAAACCGCTAGTTCAGAAACACCAGCTCTGTTTTAACACCTGATCTATCACTCCATATTGATTTCTGATTCTCTTTAAATTCAGTGTAAAAACCAAGCGATGAATAAATAAAATCTGTATACTAAACTGGTATACCATCTGTATTATATACTGGGATTGCTGCACATGGAATAAAAACATGGGCAGCACAGTGGTTAGCACTGCTGTTTCAGAGCACCAGGCACTCAGGTTTGAATCACTGTCTGTGTGGAGAATACACGTTCTCCCTGTGTCTGTGTGGGTTTCCTCTGGGGTGTTCCGGTTTCCCCCAACAGTCCACTGCTTATGTGCATCGGCCGTGCTAAATCCTCCCTCACTGTATCCGAACAAGCACTGGAGTGAGGCAACTCAGTATTTCAAGTAACTTCATTGCAGTGCTAACGTAAGCCTATATGTGATTAACAAACTAATCACAATAATTAAAAACAATACTACTCCTTTAGGACTGAACAATTACCATTAGTTTCCTAAATAGATAGGGTGGACTCAGAGACTATTTCCCCGAGCTGAAATGGTCACTACGAGAGGACACAGATTTAAGGTGCAGGGAAGCAAATACAAAGGAGATGTCGGGGTAGGTTTTTCACTCAGAGGGTGGTGAGTGAATGGAACCGACTGCCATCGGAGGTTGTTGAGGCAAACTCACTGGGGTCTTTTAAGAGACTTCTGGATAAGTATATGGAAAAGAATAGGATAGGGGGTTATAGATAGGTCTGTGGATTGGTAGATGTGATCGGCGCAACTCGTGGGCCGAAGGGCCTGTTTGTGCTGTATTGTTCTATGTTCTATGTAAATTATCCTTCTGAGAATATCCAGTGGGATTGTTCAGCCATACTTGCCCCAAAACTGAAGGTTCTTTACATGGTGCCTCCCCCACCCCAATGTTTCCTGTGACAGATGAGACAGGCGAATTCCCCTTTAATCTTTATTATAAGTGTTGGTGAGAAGTTTCAATAAAACAAGAATAATTTCTGAATAAAACCATACATTAGCTAAGGAAGGCTGGGCTGCATGATCATGAAATCCACTTGAGCCCTTCCACCAACCAAAGGCATATAAAACTTGTAATACCCATTACATGTTCAAGCCACAACTACTGATCTATTGCAGACACTGGCTTACAGAATAATATGGAAACAATGGAAAAAATAAGAGCCCAATGACTCTAATTTGGTTCCAATTACTGGTCAGTTATGGACAGTGTGTTGGAACACGATGGACCTCCCTGGTTTAAATACTGTATGATCAAATCTGCCACAGAGGATCAATGGCTCCAATTTCCCATGTTCAGGTGTATTACCCAGTTAGGCCTAAGTGAACAGAAGGCAAGATTCTTATTTTCTGGGTACAAGATTTCCAATTCAAATGAGTTTGGGAGGGTTATTTTAGGTCAAACCAAGTACACAGTGTCAAATTATATTAGGACAAAGTAAAAGGCGCAGCTCTCCAAAAGGAAGGGGAAACAGCCCAAACAAAAACAAAAAGTACAAAGGAAATTTAAGACACGGCAAATCAAAATGTGATTGTCAGGGTCTATAACGCATCTCAGCCCCTGTGGTGCCCAGCAGGCACCGATTTTGCCCGCGAACACCACATGCTCCCTCTGCAGGGACACCTGGCCGCGAACGTAGCTGCGGTAGAGGGGCAGACAGTCGGGACAGACGGCTCCCCCCAATCACCCGCTGCCCAAATGAGTTTGGGGAAATCACTTCCAGTTTCTGGTGGGCGTTTACCTAAGGACAAACTAGGAATTAAACCAAGATTTTGAATTGGGATTTAGATATGCAAGAAATTCATAAGAGATAGAAGAGGTGCGGCACAGAGTTTGAGACAGAAAGAAAGGAAGCTTTACTCTGCAATAACCTTACCTGGCAGAGTTTGATGGCAACGGCATGTGCCAAATAGATGATCCATTCTCTTCTGTTAACATCCCTTAGCTCAAGGACAAAGTACACAAACTGTTTATGCAATTGCCAGTTTTTCACATCATGAGATTAAAAGAACTGAATAACCAAAGCTACTGGAAAAGCAGAGATTTAGCTGGTATTTGCACACCTGATTTACTAGATTATTAGTTAATACTGGATTACGATTAATTTTGAATAGTAATTTATAGAGACCATACATAGCCGTTTGGTATGACTCTTGCTCTGTCCACGACCACAGGAAACTACAAAACATGGTAAATGTAGCCCAATCCATCATGAAAACCAGCCTCCCATCCATTGACTCTGTCTACACTTCCTAACATAATTAAGGACCCCATGCACCCTGGACATTCTCTCTTCCACCTTCTTCCGTTAGGAAAAAGGTACAAATATCTGAGGTCACGTACCAACCGACTCAAGAACAACTTCTTCCCTGCTGCTGGCAGACTTTTAAATGGATTTACCTCATTAAGTTGATCTTTCTCTCCACCCTAATTATGACTGTAAAACTACAGTCTGCATTGTCTCCTTTCCTTCTCTATGAATGGCATGCTTTGTTTGTCTAGCACACAAGAACATACTTTTCACTGTATACTAATATGGTGACAATAATACATCAAAAATCACATATGTCCACAGGGACCCATAGCTTATGTGCATTATTTCTTCATCTTCCATCAGGATGACCATTCACTGCTCCACCACCCCATCTCTCATTCAGGCCCTGTGCTAACTCCAGATTTTATTTTGCTCCAAGCCATGAATATGCAATGGCACTCACCACCTTTCTTCAAACCAAGCCAAATGATGAGGAACAAGCTAATCAACCAAGGTAAACACCAACATAAGTACAACACTGCACCCAACAAACATCTGATTACACAAATCAAATCACAACTTTCATCTCCACAGCAACACTCGCTCACATCTGTGGACCTGTCAAAGCTGGTCATAACATTTAGTCGGGCAGCACAGTAGTGCAGGGATTAGCCTCACAGCACCAGAGACCCAGATTCAATTCCCAGCTTGGGCCATTATGGGAGCTGTATGTTCTCACCATGTCTACATGGGTTTCCTTCAGGTACTCCAGTTTCCTCCCACAATCCAACAGATGTACTGGTTATGTGCATTGACTACGCTAAATTATCCCTTGGTGCACCCCAACAGGCGCCTGAGTGTGGCAACTAGGGGACTTCCACAGTAACTTTGTTCCCCTGTTAATATAAGCCTACTTGTGACACTAATAAATAAACTTTAGATTGTATGTATTTGTGGAGCAAGTTTCACTGAGGTTTGCTCCCACCTGCTACATACAGCAGAGTAAATTACAGTTCTAACAAATGTTTGGCTACCTGTATTGCACTTTGTGTAGCTATGACAGCAATGTGAATGTGATAAAGTATCTTCTGGATACATAATACACTCTGGATCAGTGATGGACAATTGACAATCTCTGGGTGGTGACAGCCAGCCACTCAAACACACCTAGATCCACATCCCACACATCTGATACCCTCATTAGCTGTATCAGCCAGGAGGAAGTACAAGGCCTTTCCCCCAAGTTAACACTGCTGCTGTCACACAGAGAGAGAGGCTACAATCCCAGCCCCGGCTCTGTACCCGGCCCAGCTTCACACCCAGCCCCAGGGCGGTGTACCCAGACCCGCACACACCCCGGCTCGCTGTGTTCCCCAGGCCCCGGCTCTGTCTGCTGGGCCCAGCCCCGCACACACACACTCCCCAGGCCTCTCAGCGGGCAGCACCCCCACTCCTCTGCCTCGACAACAGGCCCCGGGCCCGAGCGGGGGCCTGGCGGCTCCCTCACACACACACACCCTCCGCCCGGATTGCCTTACCGTGTGATCGTGTTCATCGGCGCGGGCCCTCAGTGCAGCCAGGCTGAGGCAGGCGAGTAGGAAGGGCAGTGCGGCGGGGAGCATGTCGGCGGGCTGTTTGTGAGGAGGGGGGAGAGGAGCTCTCACTCTCGCAGTGAGGGTTTCGGTGTCCGGGGGAGGGGGGGGGACTCTCTCTCTCTCTCTCTCCGGCTCGGCCTCAGCACCGCTCGCGCCACAAGCCCGCCCGCTCCGCCAGCGCCACGTCACCGAGCACTCCGCGGAGCACGCCGGCGCAGGGGGGCGGGGGCCAGAAGCGGGGGGCGGGGCCTATGGACCAGGGGGCGGGGCTCGTGGAATGGAGGCGGGGTTAGGGCGCGGGGGTGGGGCTAGAGAGATGAGGGCGGGGTTAGGGAGCTGGGGGCGGAGTTAGGAACATGAAGGCAGGGCTGGGGGGTTGAGGCGGGGACTATGGAACTGGGGGCGGGGTAAGGGAGATGGGCGGGGTTAAGGAATTTGGGGCGGAGTTAGGGCAATTGGGCGGAGTTAAGGAAATAAGGGCGGGGTTAGGGAGCTGGGTGCGGGGAATCGAGAGCTGGGGGCGGGGTTAGGGAGATGGGCGGGGTTAAGGAATTTGGGGCGGAGTTAAGGAGATAAGAGCGGGGCTCGGGTGTTGGGGACGGGATTAGGGCGATGGAGGCGGGGTTAGAATGCTGGGCGGGGTTATGAATTCCAATTGTAGCTCCGCCCATTGATCACAAACCCCGCCCCTTCATTGATATAAAACCCGAATCACAATTAACACAAAGCACGCCCCGTCATTAACATTTCTCCACCCCTCAATTAACATAAACTCCACCCTGTTACCATTGAGGAAGAATGGGGTTAATGTAGATTGGTATTTGATGGTCTGCAGAGACATGGTCGGCCGAATGGCCTGTTTCTTGTGCTGTGTAACTCTAAAAACATCCAACCCCCCCCATTATTAACAGAAATTAACAGTGATTTCTAAAATCACAATCTTGTACCTCCTGTACAATGGGCAGAGTTAAATGTGTTTGTATGGCTGGTGAGGTGCCTGCTGCCCTTTGTGGTAACTCACAGTAACATGGCCCCCCCAACTCTGCCATTGCTTTCCTTCAATGAATCTCACAGAGACATAGCTGCAAGCAGCCTACTGCTGTAATGCCCTTTAGGGATCCTCTTCAAACTGTGCAGACTCTTTTCCTCCAAGGTCATGGAGGAGTGTTCAAAGAGCTTCTGTAGGCAGGTAGACTGTGCCTAGCTGTGCACAGAAGGAAGAAGTCTCACAACACCAGGTTAAAGTCCAACATAAACTTCCACTCACCTGACGAAGGAACAGTTTTCCGAAATCTTGTGGGTTTACCATCAAACAAACCTGTTGGACTTTAACCTGGTGTTGTGAGACTTTGTACTGTGTTTACCCCAGTCCAACGCCGGCACCTCCGCATCACAGAAAGAAGAGTCAGAGCTAAGGCAAACAAATTGAGGAGCATTGGCAAAACGTTGAACTCCAAATCAGTGACTCCAAGACCAAAGTTACATTTCAGCCATTACCAATACACATCATGAAGCACAGCTATGCCCATCGAGAACTCCAATTTCAATGTTGTAGAAAAATTCTCATATCTGGATAGTGCGCACTCTGGGGACTACAATCATATGGTACCAGGACAATACTGTTATATGATATTGTTTATGCCGGCATGTCTTTGTAGTGTAAAGATGCTCGGCAGAGCAAGGGTTAACATAGTACTGCACAATAGTACTGTCCATGGTATAACGCTTAGAGTCACATGGTAATAGGTTTGTAGAACATTCTGGAAGGAGGCTACATGGAGGAACAGCACAATGTGTGGCAGTAACTGGAATTTGTACATAATTTAAGATTCACAATAAACAGTCTATGTTTAAATTTACAGTAAAGTTTTACATCACCAATTTTAAATCCAACCAATTTATTTGATAGTAAATTCGTGAGCTTTCGACTTTACAGCCTTCGTCAGGCAAATGCAGTGTTCTGATCTGCAGAGGCACTCATATCCACACAGACAGTTACAGATTGCCGATTATTGCTGGTTAGATGTAAGGATTCACATTCTAATCAGCAATCTGTAACTGTCTGTGTGGATATGAGTGCCTCTGCAGATCAGAACACTGCATTTGCCTGACGAAGGCTGTAAAGTCGAAAGCTCGCGGATTTACTATCAAATAAATTGGTTGGATTTAAAATTGGTGTTGTAAAACTTTACTGAGTTTACCCCAGTCCAATGCCGGCATCTCTACATCATAAATTTACAGTCTCAGGGGCTAATTATTGCGAAACCAAACAGACTCATAAACAGCACTTTTCACCCTATGGTAAGGCACAGAATCCTGAGTCTGTTATATGTGCTACATCAAAGCTCTGTAACTCTTCCACCAAAGTCATCTGAGGTCCTTCATAAGATTTCAACGGCAGGGCAAATCACAGGAGGCCCTCCTTCAAGATGGGCAACAGAATGGAGACCACACTTCAGGAAATTCAAATTAGATGAGTAACACATGAGTGATCACAAAATCCCCAAAGAGATTTTTTATGAGGAACTAAAAGACATTTAATACAATGCCATGCACAGACTCACGAACGGAGTGAACTCATGGGTTAAAAGGAACAGTAGCAATGTGGGCAGCAGTGGTTAACGTAGCTGCCTCACAGCGCCTGGGACATGGGTTCAACTCTGGTCTTGGGTGACAATGCAGAATTTGCACATTCTCCCAGTTCTGTGTGGGATTCCTCCGGGTGCTCCAGTTTCCTCTCACAGGCAAAAGATCTGTGGTTAGGTGGATAAGTCACGCTAAATTGTCCCTTAGTATTCCAAGTGTGTAAGTTAGGAGGATTAACCATGGAAAATATTTGGGGAAGAGAACCTGGGTAAGATATGCTGTCAGGAAGTCAGTGCAGACTCGATGGGTCAAATGGCCTCTTCGCTGCTATAGGTATTGTATGATTCTAACATGGCTGAGTAACAGGAAACAGAGAGTAGTGACCAATGGATGTTTGTCAGCTGGAGGAGAGTTTGTAGTGAGAATTCCTTAGGAGTCAATTCTGGGACACTTGCTTTTCCTAGACCTTGGCATACAGAGCATCTTTTCAATGTTTATGGATGGTATGAAACTTGGAAGCATTGTGAACTGTGGTGTAGAAATGTGAATTGGTTTGATTTGGTAAGAAGGACATAGAGTGAGAGAGACAATAGAAAATAAGGATCACAATTCTAAAGTGTGCGCAGGAGCAAAGGGACCTGGACATATAGAACATAGAACATATGTGTGTAAATCATTGAATAGCAGAGTAAACTAATGGAATTGAAGACTCAGAGGTTTCTGATGGCCTAGATTCTAGTCTATTAAAGGAAATAGCCATGGAATAACAGGTTCATTGGTTATAATATTCCAAAATGTGGGAAAAGGTTTCAGTGGATTGGAAAAATGGATTGGATAACCAACACAAAGCAGACAGTTGGGATAAATGAAACTTTCTCGGACTCATAGAATCATAGAACCCTACAGTGCAGAAAAAGACCCTTCGGCCCATCGAGTCTGCACTGAACACAATCCCATCCAGGCCCTACCCCCATATCCCTACATATTATACCCACTAATCCCTTTAGCCTACGCATCCCTGGATATTAAGGGGCAATTTCTTAGCATGGCCAATCAACCTAATCTGCACATCTTTGGACTGTGGGAGGAAACTGGAGTACCCAAATGAGCCCCATGAAGACACGAGGAGAATGTGCAAACTCCACACAGACAGTGACTCGAGCTGGGAATCAAACCCAGGACCCTGAAGCTGTGAAGCAGCAGTGCTAACACTGTGCTACCCTGCTGCCCCCTTGGCAAGATGTAATATGTGGGGTGCCACAGGATTCTGTCCTCGGGCCCCAACTATTTACAATCGATATCGGTGACTTAGGTATAGGGATTAGGAGATATTATAGCCAAACGTGCAGACAATATCAAAATGGGATAATAAGTTGCAATAAAGAAATGACCAATTTATAAATGAATATGAATAGATTAGGTGGGTAGGCCCAAACTTGGCAGATCGAGTTTAACTCGGAGGTTACCCATTTTGGTCAGAAAAATATAAAAGCAACTTATTATTTAAATAGAGAGAAACTTTGGAAGGCTTCATTGCAGAGGGATCTGAGTGTCCTTGTTCACGAATCACAGAAAACTGGCATTCAAAGAACAAAGAACAAAGACAATTACAGTACAGCATCAGGCACTTTGGCCCTCCAAGCCTGCACTGACCATGCTGCCCAACTTAACTAAAACTCCCTACCCTTTAGTTAGGGTCCTCTATCCCTAAATTCCCATCCCATGTAGTTGTCAGATGCCCTTTAGAAGTCATACTATATGTGCTTCCACTACCTCCCCGACAACGAGTTCCAGGCATCCACTATCTCTGTGTAAAATATCTGCCTCGTACATTTCGTATAAACCTTGCCCCTCACATCATAAACTTGTGCCGTCTAGTAATTGACTCTTCCACCCTGAGAAAAAGCTCCTGACTATCCACTCTGTCATTATCTCTCATAATCTTGTCGACTCCTATCAGATCTCCCCTCAACCTCCGTCACTTCAGTGAGAACAAACCAAGTTTCTCCAACCTCTCCTCATCGCTAATGCCCTCCGTATCAGGTAACATCCTGGTAAATCTTTTCTGTACCCTCTCCAAAGCCTCCACATTTTTCTGGTAGTGTGGTGACGGGAATTGAATCCTATATTCCAAGTGTGGCCTAACTAAGGTTAGTTAGAGCTGCAACAATATTCAGGTGCAGCAAGTAAGAAGGAAGAAGGCAAATGGGAATTTATTACTAAAGGAATAAAATAAAAAGGAGTGAAGTGTTGCTACTACTGTACAAAGCATTAGCTAGACTACGTTTAGAATATTACGTAATAGAATATTATGCCACCCATGGAGAGCGGTATGTTAGCACAGTGGGTTAGCACTGCTGCTTCACAGCTTCAGCGACCTGGGTTTGATTCCCGGCTCGGGTCACTGTCTGTGTGGAGTTTGCACATTCTCCTAGTGTCTGCGTGGGATTCCTCGGGGTGCTCTGGTTTCCTCCCGCAGTCCAAAGATGTGCGGGTTAGGTTGATTGGCCATGTTAAAATTCCATCTTAGTGTCCTGGGTTAGAAGGATTATTGGGTAAATATGTAGGGATAGTGGGGTAGGGATTGTGGTTGCTGCAGACTCAATGGGCCGAATAGCCTCTTTCTGCATGTAGGGTTCTATGATTCTAAGTTTTGGTCCCTTACGTGAGGAGGAATGTAGTTGCATTGGAGGCTATTCAGAGAAGCTTCATTTGATTGATTCCAGACATGAAGGATTTGACTTACGAAGAGAGATTGTGTAATGTACGCCTCTACTCTCTCCAGAGTTTAGAAGAATGAGGGGAGACCTAATTGAGGTATATGAGATGTAAAAGCAGATTGACAGGGTAGGTAGACAGAAAGAGGATGTTTTCTCCAACAGTAGATCATAGTTTTAGGATAAGGGCAGCAGACTTAAAATCGAAATAAGAGACTTCTCTTAAAAGGTGATGAATCAGCGGAATTCATTACCTCAGAGTGCGGTGGATGCTGGGACATTAAGTACATTTTTTTTTAAGCAACACAGCACGGGAAACAGGCCCTTCGGCCCAACGAGCCCGCGCCGCCGTCATACTATATAGTAGCAAATCCATTATCCTATTTTAATATTCCTATATAATAATATATATTATTCCTAATATGGAAAATTCTCACCATAGGGACAATTTGTTTCCCAATCAGCCTAAGAGCGAATTTTTGGGTTGTGGGAGGAAACCGGAGTGCCCGGAGAAAACCCACGCAACCACGGGGAGAACGCGCAAACTCCCGCAGACACCGGCCCAATTCCAAGTGTCTGCACAGCCACATCGATAGTCTCTGAGCTGTCATGGTGCCCTTCAGATGGTCCACATGAAGCACTCATTTACGATATGAGGTACCAGGAGACGGGGCCAAGATGAAATCAACCATGATTGTATTGAATGGTGGAGCATCCTCGAGGGATTGAATAACCTACTCTGCTCCTCGTTCTTATGTTCCTCTACAGACAGCAGAATAGGCTGAGAATATCCTCATACATGCAGTATCCTGGGCTTTATTAATAGGGGCTTAGAATAGGAGCAAGGAAGTCATATTGAACTTGTATAAGGCATAAGTTTGGCCTCAACTGGAGTATTGTGTCCAGTTCCAGAGGCTTTTGAGGGAGTGCAGAAAAGATTGATGAGAATGGTCTCAGGGATGAGGAACTTGAGTTATCAAGATAGATTGGAGGATTTGAAACTGTTTTCCTCGCTGGAAAGAATGTTAGAGAAAATTTGATAGAGATGTTTAAAATCATGAGAGGTCTGGACAGGGTAGAATCTTACCATTCATAAACAGATTGAAAATGAGAGAGAACAGATTTAAAGTAACTGGCAAAAAATGAATATGAAATGGGAAAATACAGTTCACCCAGTGAGTGGTTTGGATCTGGATTCTCTGCCTGAGAGAATGGTAGAGGAGCATTTAATTATATTAAAAGAATTAGGCTGGTACCTAGGGAGGATGAATGTGCAGGGTTATGTGGAAAAGGGGAAAATGGCCTTAGGTAAATTGCTTATTCAGAGAGCTGCTTTAGTATTGATGGGTTGAATGACCTCCTTCTGCCCTATGACAGTTCTGCGACAGTTTTGTGAACTGTCTCAGGACAGACAACATCAAGGTGGTCAGTACAAACAATACAAGGACACTCGAAGAAAGAGCCTTACAAGCTTTTGCGTTGTGGATCTTGTGAAAACGCTGGAGCCGGCCAATCCACGTGGAAGTAAACACGGACATTTAGTTCGAGGAATAGCAAAACCGTAATGTCCGACATGTTCAGAGCAAGGCCAGCGGTGACCCAGCTGCAGATATTCCACCCCCCCCCCCCCCCCCAAAAACACCAACAATGACACCATGAACTGCCGGTTAGTCGGTATCAATATCAATCTCACATCAGAGGCTTCAGTCATTAGAAGACCCACAAAAGACAATGAAGTCAATACTGTCCCCATTCTTAGCATCAACTTCACCCAAATCATTAACATAAATTGCGACAGCATTAACCTTAGCAGCAGCCCTATCATCAGCATCACACATGATTAGAACAGTCCCTGTCATTAACGCAAACATCATCCCATCATTAACATTTATCACTACATTCCATTAATATTGATCTAACACTGATGAAAGACTTTAGGTTTTGTTTAGGGGATTCAACAATATCCTAAATTACAATCCACTGACTTTCTGGTTTTTTCCTCTAAAGGTTATTCTGTAGTTAGCATGTCTCATTAGAAATTACCTCAGTACTTATAAACTGGCTAATTCTAAAAACAATCATAAAATGAATTTAAACTCCCTTTAGTGACCTCAGCATGTTGTCACTATGATATCTTCAGCAGCTAGTAGTTTAGATTCATTAACATTACATCAATCTTCAATACATTTGATTTTGATTTGATTTATTATTGTCACATGTATTAGTATACTGTAAAAAGTATTGTTTCTTATGTGCTATACAGACAAAACACACCATTCACTGAAAAGGAAAGGAGAGCGGGCAGAATGTAATGTTGCAGTCATTGCTAGAGTGTAGAAAAAGATCAACTTAATGCAAGGTGGGCTCATTCAAAAGCAGCAGGGAAGAAGCTGTTCTTAGAATATAGAACATAGAACATAGAACAATACAGCGCAAACAGGCCCTTCGGCCCACGAGTTGCACCGATCACATCTACCAATCCACAGACCTATCTATAACCCCCTACCCTATTCTTTTCCATGTACTCATCCAGAAGTCTCTTAAAAGACCCCAGTGGGTTTGCCTCAACAACCTCTGACGGCAGTCGGTTCCATTCAGTCACCACCCTCTGAGTGAAAAACCTACCCCGACATCTCCTTTGTATTTGCTTCCCTGCACCTTAAATCTGTGTCCTCTCATATTAGAACATAGAACATAGAACATTACAGCGCAGTACAGGACCTTCGGCCCTCGATGTTGTGCCGGCCAGTGGACCCTCTAACCTAAACTATTCCAATATCATCCATATGCCTATCCACCGACCATTTGAATGCCCCAAAGTAGGCGAGTCCACAACTGCTGCAGGCAGGGCATTCCACGCCCTCACCACCCTCTGTGTAAAGAACCTGCCTCTGACATCCGTCCTATTACTACCACCTCTTAATTTAAAGTTATGTCCCCTCGTGTTGGTCATCACCATCCGAGGAAAAAGGCTTTCACTATCCATCCTATCCAGTCCTTTGATCATCTTATACGCCTCAATTAGGTCACCGTGTAACCTTCTTCTCTCTAATGAAAATAACCTCAGGTCCCTCAGCCTTTCCTCATAAGGCCTTCCCACCATACCAGGCATCATCCTGGTAAACCTCCTCTGCACCCTTTCCAATGCTTCCACACCTTTCTTATAATGCGGCGACCAGAGCTGTACGCAATACTCCAAATGCGGCCGCACCAGAGTTTTGTACAGTTGTAACATAACCTCACGGCTCCTAAATTCAATCCTTCTACCAATAAAAGCTAACACACCGTACGCCTTCTTAACAACTTTATCAACCTGGGTGCCAACTTTCAAAGAGCTATGTACTTGTACCCCAAGATCCCTCTGCTCGACAACACTATTAAGAGTCCTTCCATTAACCCTATATTTCATATGCCTGTTATTCCTACCAAAGTGAATCACCTCACACTTATCCGTATTGAATTCCATTTGCCACCTCACAGCGCAGCTCATTTGCCATCTCTGTCCCTCTGCAAACTGTAACATCCATCCTCACTGTCTACACCTCCCCCCACTTTGATATTGTGAGCAAATTTACTAATCCAACCCTCTACACCCTCATCTAGGTCATTTATAAAAATGACAAACAGCAGTGGCCCTAAAACAGATCCTTGAGATACACCACTTGTAACTGCACTCCAGGTTGAATATTTCCCATCAACCACCACCCTCTGTCTTCTATCAGCTAGCCAATTCCTAATCCAAACTGTTAAATCACCTTCAATTCCATGCATCTGCACTTTCTGCAGTAGCCTACCATGGGGAACCTTATCAAACGCTTTGCTAAACTCCATATACACTACATCATCTACCTCTTTGGTCACCTCCTCAAAAAACTCAATAAGATTTGTGAGGCACGACCTACCCTTCACAAAACCATTTCAGCTCGGGGAAATAGTCTCTGAGAGTCCACCCTATCTATTCCTCTCAACATTTTATAAACCTCTATCAGGTCGTCTCTCAACCTACGTCTCTCCAGTGAGAAGAGTCCCAGCTCCCTCAACCTATCTTCATAAGGCCTGCCTCCCAATCCAGGCAGCATCCTTGTAAATCTCCTCTGAACTCTCTCAATAGCCTCTACATCCTTCCTATAATGAGGCGACCAGAACTGTGCACAATACTCCAACTGGGGTATTCTTAAGTCAGTCGGCATGTGATCTCAGACTTTTGTATCTTTTTCCCAGTGGAAGAAAATGGAAAAGAGAATGACTGGGGTACATGTGATCCTTAATTATACTGGCTGCTTTGGCAAGGCAGCAGGAGGTATAGACCGAGTCAATGGATGTGAGGCTAGTTTGTATGATGAATTGGGCTACATTCACCACTTTTTGTAGCTCCTTGGTGCATGGTGCACTGAGATAATATTTTATACAATCTGTTCCTCATGTTGTTGAAGTGCAAGCACTATCTAATTCAGTACAGTTAAATGAGTTTGTTTTCAGGTGCCAAAATGCCCAACATCAGCTCTGTGGTGCTGCTAGTCTACAGACTCTAGTAAAGAAGAAAATAGTGGGAAGCTGGTCTGTTCCCAGTGCCCTCCGATGTGACTTGTACCAATCATATGCTGTGGAGTGTCACAATAGGAGCAGCCATGCTTGCAATGGAAGCTCACAGAGTAACCAAACTGTGATGCCAAGGTATGGGTAATTCTAATTTAGCACTTGGCCTGCCAACTTGGAGCTGACTGTTCTTGTCCATTCTCTATATTAAACGTACATGTAGTAATATGCATTCAAAAGTAGATGACCCCCTACATCCACTCCCCATCTCAGAGCACCTCATCCAGGACATTTTAATCATGTCATCATTTAGTCAGCAGGTCAGGTGCTTTTGAGTCATATCTTGCTCTTGTAGAGTTTATGGACCTCAACAAGGCCCGTACAGTTGGCCTCTTGGAATATGAGCTCCCTAATTCAGGTAATGGTGGGCCCTGTTGCCATCCAGCAGCAGAGGTCCCCAGTGAGGACCCTCTAGGGAGAGATCCTCTCCCACTGGGAATCTGGGTTGGAGGCTGGTGCATATGGCAGTTCTGTACAATATAGGTTAAAATGGTTCACGGACTCTCAACGACCTGCCCTTTCTGTAACCTTGTGGTGTCCGTGGACCATATCTATGTTCAATGTTATAGACCGTACACCTTTCTTAGTTTCCTCAAAAACCTTTTGTTGATGTTTTGTTTGCACTTCAACCCCGCACTCCTGATCTATGGTGCTGAGGGTGAGGAGGGTGTGGAGGGGGAGGAGTTCCTTGTGAACTTGCTCCTGGATTTGGCAAAATTCGCTGTTAACAGATCCAGGCAACAGGCGATCAAGGGGATCATCCAACCCGACTGTCTGTCCCTCTGCTGTGACTGCATTCATGGCCAGGTGTCCCTGGAGAGGGAGCATGTGTCCGATGGGCACTGTTAAAGTATTCTGTGCCCATTGGGCACCACAAGGACTGGAGTGCATTATTGACCCCTTTAACCACATTTTGATTTGATAGTTTTAGGTTTGCTTTCCGCTTCGTCTTTTGTTCCGGGCAATTCCCCTCCTTTTGGGAGCTGCTCATTTTAATTTGTCACCTTGCTAATTTAATTTAGTTTTATTTGGTTGGCCGAAAAGATTGGTGATGATTGGCTGCCCAGTTAGGAAGTTCTAAGCTGTGGATAAACGTTGACGAGGTTCAGGGTTACTGACGCTCTGGATTCTGACCTGAAGCACTCTGAGGAGTGGAGAGAAGTTTGCAAGTGAAGGGCAATCTGGTGAGGTCTCTCGGAATTATTCCACGGAATTAGTGAAAGTAATGGATTGTTAGCGCAGTTGTGAGGCGGGAGTTTAAGTTTGCAGGGATTGATGCTCTTGGCTAGAAGGAGTTTTGTATTTTGTCAGGTCTCTCAGCGTACCACTCACCCCAAAAGCTGGAGGGAGATGCGGAGAAATACATTTTCAGTTTCCCTTGGCTGATAGCATCAGAGGGAGATGGAGGAGAGGCAGTGAATGAGATGTTACTCACAGCGCAGGAGGGTTGAATTATAAATATAGATGTGAATATTTCATCTAAAGGAGGGAATCAAATTGGGTGCATTTTTACAAACAGCCTCCTAAGCAGGTTTATAAACACACTATATCATAATTACTTCCTGGTTGATCAAATATCGTCATCCTGCAGAGTGTATATATGTCCTGTTGGACATTATACTTAACAACACTCCATGTCATGTTGTGCAAAACACAACTGTCTCATTCCTTGGCAGGAAAACAGGATGTCACTCCTTTATCAGCTTCCTGAAGGAATTGCTCAATCATTAGTGCTAATGTGGCTTGACTTTAAGTGAACAGTTGTTTGTTGTACAATATTTTCAATCAGCTACCAGCTCTTACTTAGCACTTTCGGTGCAACTCCATTTGCAGCAACAACCTACTCCAACATTGTCCCAGATTCCTGCAATATGATTCCAGCTTCCCAAATGCCACCCATTACTCATTCCATAGCTTGGTTTTCCTACAAAAACTAGAGGCTGCTGAAGTCAGTAACATCTCCAGGTGAAACATACCGTCAGGTGATTTCCCATTTTCTGCACGGCCCCCAGGATAATGGGCTTTTCAAATCGTAGAGTTAGAGCTGGAATTGAAGGAAAGGCCTGTGAGACTGGGATATTCAGGATTACAGATGGGAGCTGTTTCACTTCATTCAGGATGGCAAAGAATTCAACTGATAAAGACGATAAACACAGCAACAAGATAAGGATGTTAGGAATTTAGGGATTAGGAGCAGAAGTTGGCAAAGTTGCTCTGCCAAACAATCAATCATGCCTGATCTGTGACCTAACTCCATTTACCTGCATTTGTCCATATCCTTTGATATCTGTGTATAACCTTTCAATCTCAGTTTCAGAGTTTACAATTGATCCAACATGAATTGATTTGTTTCATTATTGTCACATTATTTGGGCAGTGAAAAGTATTGTTTCTTCTGTGCTATACAGACAAAACATACTATTCATAGAGTATATAGAGGAGAAGGAAAGAAAGGAGGTGAAGGAGGCTATTTGGCCCTTCGAGCCTGCTCCACCATTCATCACAATCACGGCTGATAATCCAACTCAATAGCCTCATCTTGCTTTCTCCTCATAACCTTTGTTCCCATTTGCCCCAAGTGCCTCTTGAATACATTCAATGTTTTTCATCAACTACTTCCTGAATTCCACAAGCTCACCACTCTTTGAGTGAAGAAATGCCCACTCATCACTGTCCTAAATGGTCTATACTGTATCCTCTGACTGTGATCCTTG
Organism: Sphyrna mokarran; assembly: GCA_024679065.1. Taxonomy (NCBI): domain Eukaryota; kingdom Metazoa; phylum Chordata; class Chondrichthyes; order Carcharhiniformes; family Carcharhinidae; genus Sphyrna; species Sphyrna mokarran. Next base: position 362,115 of record JAGIQG010000032.1, read on the forward strand.
GTTCTGGACTCCTCCTCCATTCTGTTCAGTATGACGATGGACCCTCCTTTGTCTGTTGGTTTGATGGCAATGTTGCGGTTGGTCTTGAGAACGCTGTGTTGTGCTTACATTCAGGGCTATCACGTGAGTGCAGCTGATCAATAGAACACAGAACATAGAACACTACAGCACAAACAGGCCCTTCGGCCCACAAGTTGCACCAATCATATCCATACCTACCAGGCCATAGAACTATCTGTAAATCCCAATCCCATTAAATCCCATGTACTCATTCAGAAGTCTCTTAAAAGACCCCAGCCGATTCCACTCACTCACCATCCTCTGAGTGAAAAACGTACCCCTAACATCTCCTCTGTACTTGCTTCCCTGCACCTTAAATCTGTGTCCTCTCGTAGAGACCATTTCTGCCCTGGGAAATAGCCCCCTAGAATCCACCCTATCTATTCCTCTCAACACTTTATAAACCTTTATCAGGTCGCCTCTCAATCTTTGTTTCTCCAGGGAGAAGAGACCGAGCTCTCTCAACCTATCCTCATAAGGCATGCCCCCCAATCCAGACAACATCCTTGTAAATCTCCTCTGCACCCTCTCAATAGTTTCCACATCCTTCCCATAGTGAGGCGACCAGAACTGCACACAATACTCCAAGTGGGGTCTGACAAGGGTCTTATAAAGTTGCAGCATTACCTCCCGACTCCTAAACTCAATCCTTCGATTAATGAAGGCCAGTAAACCATACACCTTCTTGACCACATCCTCCACTTGCGGGGCAGATTTAAGAGTCCTATGGACCCGGACCCCAAGATCCTTCTGCTCTTCAACACTGCCAAGACTCCTACCCTTGATATTATACTGCTTCATACCGGTGGTCCTGCCAAAATGGACCACAACACATTTACCTGCGTTGAAATCCAATTGCCACTTCTCCGCCCAGTCTTGCAAACTATTAATGTCTTGCTGCAACTTCAGACATCCCTCCAGACTATCCACAACACCACCAACTTTCGTATCACCAGCAAACTTACTAACCCATCCCTCCGCTTCCTCATCCAGGTCATTTATGAAAATGACAAACAGCAAGGGTCCCAGAACAGATCCCTGGGGAACTCCACTGGTGACCGACCTCCATGCAGAAAAAGACCCATCCACAACCACTCTCTGCCTTCTGCAGGCAAGCCAGTTCCCATGCCCTCTCATCTTCTCAAGAATTCTTGCATGGGGGACCTCATCAAATGCCTTGCTGAATCTGGCATTGATTCACCTCCCAGTGGCTTGGGCATACATATTGAGTCGAGGGCAGCGGCCGTTGAAAGGTGTCCAATTCGAGTGTTTTTTCTCAGTTGCTGCACTGCGGATCTCTCTGTGGGCTGTTCTGGTTCATTGGCTGTCTCATTGGTTGAGAACTTGAATTTCATCTGGTTGAAGTGTGTGGTCTGACAAGTTGACAAAGAACAAAGAACAAAACAACACAGGAAACAGGCCCTTCGGCCAAATGAGCCCGCGCCGCCACCCCGATGTTCCCACCTCTACCCGCGATCCCTGTCTATGTTTATAGATCTATGGATTAAAAACCACATTTGAGACAATTTAGGGAGAATTTGTTTTACCAATTAACCTAAGAGCACATCTTTGGGATGTGGGAGGAAACTAAAGTGCCCGGAGAAAACCCACGCAAACACGGGGAGAATGTGCAAACTCCCACAGACACAGGCCCAAATCCATGTATCTGCACAGCACAGCGATAGTCACTGGGCTGTCATGTTGTCCATCAAATGGTCCAGGTCAAGCGTACACTAATGACGTGAAGCATTAGGATACTCTCGAAAAAAAAATCCAAGAGCAGCCCTCTCACGACCCATCGCGTGTATGACCCTCGTTAGACAACAAGGCAGACCAAAGCAGCTGTAAGATAAAAACAAGTACATCAACATCATCATCTATTTACACACTTCCCAGGGACTCCCAAGGCTCAGGATCCCTATTTTAAATCAGTTTTCTACACCCCTCCATTCCCATTTTGTTCATGTGCCCACCAAAGTATTTCTTAAATACCTCCAGAGTACCTGCCTCCACCACTTTACTTGGCAGCGCATTCCATACCCCCACCACCCTCTGTGTGAAAAAACTCCCTACAGCATCCTAAACTCTGCTCCTCTGCCTTCACAACAGGCTCTGGGCATCAACAGGAGCACATTCTCCCTGTGTCTGTGTGGAGTTTCCACATTCTCCACGTGTCTGTGTGGGTTTCCTCCTACTCCTCCTGCTGCTCCAGTTGCTCTGCTGGGTGATAGAACATAGAACATAGAACACTACAGCACAAACAGGCCCTTCGGCCCACAAGTTGTGCCGATTATACCCATACCTAGCAGGCCATAGACCTATCTGTAACTCCCAATCCCATTAAATCCCATGTACTCATCCAGAAGTCTCTTAAAAGACTCCAGCAAGTTCGCCTCTACCACCACTGATGGCAATCGATTCCATTCACTCACCCCCCTCTGAGTGAAAAACTTACCCCTAACATCTCCTCTGTACTTGCTTCCCTGCACCTTAAATCTGTGTCCTCTCGTACTGACCATTTCAGCTCGGAGAAATAGTCTCTGAGAATCCATCCTATCTATTCCTCTCAACATTTTATAAACCTCTATCAGGTCACCTCTCAACCTTCGTCTCTCCAGGGACGATGCCCATGTTTCCTCCCACAGTCTAAAGATGTGCAGGTTAGGTTGATTGGCAGTGCTAAATTGCCCCTTAGTGACAGGGGTATTAGCAGGTTAAGTACTTAGGGTTATGAAGGTAGGGCCTGGGTGGGATTGAGGTTGGTGCAGACTTGATGGGCCGAATGGCTTCTTTCTGCACTGTAGGATTCTATGAACAGCAACACCCTTGTCAGACCACTTCATCCCCCTCCACCGTCCCCCTCTCCCCCCTCCCTCACCCACCCCAGGCCAGATACTGCTTCCCCCTCTCCCCACACAGACATTGGGAACTCCCCCAACATCAGCTACACCTGCAGCTCATCTGCCCATACAAAGGAGAGCTCCATAAGAGCCCCAAGGATGGACAGGCAGGCAGGCACGCAGTGTGGGTAGATTGTCTTGAGGAAGCCAGCCCCCACCCCCCCATTTTCCCTCGGCAGATCTGGCTGGGTTGCTGGAATTGATGGAGGCAAGGTGGGAGATTCTCTTCCTCCAGCAGGATGCCACCCCAGGGGAAGGGAAAGCATCGCAGTGTGGGAGGTATTGGCAGCATGTGTTAGTGCCAGGGCACAGGCCAGCAGAAATGGGAAGCAGTGCCGCAAGAAACTGACCTCATTCGGGATGCAAGGGTGAGTGTAGAACATAGAACATTACAACGAACATAGAACATTACAGAGAACATAGAACATAGAACATTACATAGAACATAGAACATAGAACATTACATAGAACATAGAACATACAACACTACAGCACAAACAGGCCCTTCAGCCCACAAGTTGTGCCGAACACATCAAAAACCAACCCAGCCATAGACCTATCTACAATGCCCATACCCATTGGATCCCATATACTCTTCCAGAAGTCTTTTAAAAGACCCCAGAGAGTTCGCCTCGACCACCACTGACGGCAGCCGATTCCATTCACTCACCACCCTCTGAGTGAAAAACTTTCCCCTAGCATCCCCTCTGTACTTGCTTCCCTGCACCTTAAATCTGTGCCCTCTTCTCGTGACCATTTCAGCCCTGGGAAATAGTCTCTGAGAGTCCACCCTATCTATTCCTCTCAACATCTTGTAAACTTCTATCAGGTCGCCTTTCAACCTTCGTCTCTCCAGGGAGAACAGACCCAGCTCCCTCAACCTGTCTTCATAAGGCATGCCTCCCAATCCAGGCAACATCCTTGTAAATCTCCTCTACACCCTTTCAATAGCTTCCACGTCCTTCCTATAGTGAGGCGACCAGAACTGCGCACAGTACTCCAAGTGTGGTCTGACAAGGGTCCTATAAAGCCCCAGCATTACTTCTTGACTCCTGAACTCAATCCCTCGATGAATGAAGGCCAGTACACCGTAAGCTTTCTTAACCGCATCCTCCACCTGGGAGGCCGATTTGAGAGTCTTACGGACCCGGACCACAAGATCCCTCGGCTCTTCCACACTGCTAAGACTCCTACCTTTGATAGTGTACTCATTCATCCCGTTGGATCTGCCAAAATGGACCACAACACATTTATCCGCGTTGAAGTCCATCTGCCACTTCTCCGCCCAGTCTTGCACCCTGTCGATGTCATGCTGCAACTTCTGACATCCCTCCAGACCATCCACAACACCACCGACCTTCGTGTCATCGGCGAACTTACTCACCCATCCCTCCACTTCCTCATCCAGGTCATTTATGAAAATGACAAACAGCAAGGGTCCTAGAACAGATCCCTGGGGCACTCCACTGGTGATCGACCTCCATGCAGAAAAAGAGCCATCCACAACCACCCTCTGCCTTCTGCAAGCAAGCCAGTTCTGGATCCACAAGGCCAAAGCCCCTTGGATCCCATGGCCTCTCACCTTCTCAAGAAGTCTTGCATGTGGGGACCTTGTCAAATGCCTTGCTGAAGTCCATGTACACCACGTCCACTGCTCTTCCTTCGTCAATGTGTTCAGTCACATTTTTGAAGAACTCAATTAAGCTTGTAAGGCACGACCTGCCTTTTACAAAACCATGCTGACTATTTCTAATCAACCTAAACCTCTCCAAATGCTCGTAAATCTTGTCCCTCAGAAGCCTCTCCATCAGCTTACCAACCACTGAGGTCAGACTCACCGGTCGGTAATTTCCAGGACTATCCCTGTTCCCTTTCTTGAAAATACGGACCACATCCGCAATCCTCCAATCCTCCGGAACCTCTCCCGTCTCCATCGACGACGCAAAGATCACCGCCAGGGGCTCTGCAATGACATCCCTCACCTCCCACAATAATCTGGGGTACATCCCATCTGGTCCCGGAGACTTGTCTATCTTGATAGTATTTAAAAGTTCTAACACATCCGCTTCCTTAATATCTACATACTCAATCTTTTCAGTCTGCCGCAAACTTGTAGTGCATCCTCCCAGATCACTTTCCACCGTGAATACTGAGGCAAAGTACTCATTAAGCACCTCTGCCATTTCTTCCGGATCCATACACACTTTTCCCCCTTCACCTTTTATACGTCCTATCCCTTCTCTTCTCATCCTTTTACTTTTCACATATTTGTAAAATGCCTTGGGATTCTCCTTAATCCTACCAGCCAAGGCCTTCTCATGACCCCTTCTGGCTCTCCTAATTTCCTTTTTAAGCTCTCTTCTATAAGCCTTATACTTCTCTAGATCCTCAACATCTCCTAGCTCTCTGAACCTTTTATACACCTTTTCTTTTCTTCCTGACTAGGTTCACCACAGCCTTCGTGCACCACGGTTCCCGCGTCCTACCAAAACTTCCTTGTCTCACCAGAACGTTGTCGTGCAGAGCTCCAGACAAGCATTCCTTGAATATCTGCCACCTTCCTTCTGTGCTTTTCCCCAAGAACACCTCCTTCCAGTTTATTCGCCCCAACATCTGCCTGACGTCTTCATATTTCCCCTTATTCCAGACAAACACCTTCCTAGCCTGCCTGATCCTATCCTTTTCCAATGCAAGGGTGAAAGAGATAGAATTATGATCTCCATCCCCAAGATGCTCTCCTACCGAGAGATCCATCACCTGTCCTGGTTCATTAGCTAGTACCAGGTCCAGTACAGCCTCTCCTCTCGCAGGCTTGTCCACGTGCTGTGTCAGGAAACCCTCCTGAGCACACCTAACAGACTCCTCCCCATCCAAGCCCCTTACCCTTGGGATATTCCAGTCGATGTTTGGGAAATTGAAGTCTCCCATCACAACAACTCTGTTATTTCTACATCTCTCCAGTATCTGTTTCCCTATCTGCACCTCAACTTCCTTGTCACTATTGGGCGGCCTATAGAATACACCCAGCAACGTCACCGACCCTTTGCTATTCCTAACTTCCACCCACAGAGACTCCGTAGACATTCCCTCCTCGGTATCCACCTTCTCTGCAGCCATGAAACTGTCCCTGATCAACAGTGCCACTCCACCACCTCTTTTGCCTCCCTCCCTGTCCTTCCTGAAGGATCTGAATCCCGGGACCTGTAGTACCCAGTCCTGTCCCTGAGACATCCAAGTCTCTGTAATGGCCACCACATCACAATCCCAAGCAGCAATCCACGCCCTAAGTTCATCCACCTTATTTACTACACTCCTGCATTAAAATAGACACAGCTCAGTCCCTCAGACTGGACATTTCCCTTCTCCCCCACTTGTCTAACCTGCCTCTCATCCTGCCTAGAGTCCTTCCCTACCTGGGAGCTAACTTCCTTGCTCTCAGTCTCCACATCACTATTCCCTCCCCCTAACCTTTCTAGTTTAAAGTCCCCCCAGTAGCCCCAGCCAGTCTTCCCGCCAAGATATTAGTCCCCCTGGGATTCAGGTGCCACCCGTCTTTGCTGTACAAGTCACACCTGCCCCTAAAGAGGTCCCAATGATCCAGGAACCGGAATCCCTGCCCCCTGCTCCAGTCCCTCAGCCACGTATTCAACCTCCACCTCATACTATTCCTGCTCTCACTCTCCGGAGGCGCAGGCAGCAATCCTGAGATTACTACCTTCGCTTTCCTCTTTCTCAGCTGCCTACCCAGTTCCCTATAATCCCTTTTCATGTCCACTTCCCTCTTCCTGCCTATGTCAGTAGTACCTATATGTACTACAACTTCCAGTTCCTCACTCTCCCCTTTCAGGATGTCCGGGACGCGTCCAGAGACATCCCGAATCCCAGCTCCAGGGAGACATACCACCATCCGCGACTCCCGTCTGCGTCCACAAAAACGCCTGTCCACCCCCCTCACTAGGGAGTCCCCTATAAGCACTGCCTTTTTGCTCTGTTTTTTAGGTTTTTGTTTTTGTTCAGCTCCAGGGAGCTGGCCACCCCTGCCTCCCTCGGATGAGCTGTCCCCCACAGTAGTACTCAGGCAAGAGTACTTATTTTGAAGGGGGACATCCACCGGTATACTCTCCATCACCTGAGGTTCCCCTTCCTAATAGTTACCCATGTGCCTTCTCCCCTTTGCCCTGGTGAGACTACTTGTCTGTAGCTCCGTACAGCTCAGTACAGGCCCTTCGGCCCTCGATGTTGCGCCGACCAGTGGAACCAATCTAATGACCCTCTAACCTAAACTATTCCAATGGTATCCATATGCCTATCCAATGAATGCCCTTAAAGTTGGCGAGTCCACAACTGTTTCAGGCAGGGCATTCCACGTCCTTACTACCCTCTGAGTAAAGAACCTACTTCTGACATCTGTCCTAGAATTATCACCCCAATGTTCAACCTCATCTCGCATCTTACTCCAAATTATCCCTAGATCCTGCCACCCTGCATGTTTCCAGCTCCTCCCCCACCTCCCCGAGTATTACAATTCTTCCTTGGGGGCACTGAAGAGAGGCAGCGAATTCCGAGTGGAGAGTAAGTGTGGGTGAGTAGTGTGATTTTTCTGTACAATTTATTTATTGTTCACTAGTTTTTTTTTAAATTTTCTGGAGGCCGGAAAGTGTCGCAAGGACACGTGGCAAGTGTAGATTTTAAGCTTATTATAAATTGGAGCGGTGGGAAATCCCGATACTCTACACAGAGTATCCCACCCTCCCCCCTCCTCCCTACTCTAACCTAAAAAAGAGAGAGAGCAGGTAAGATTGTTTTTTTCTCTATATGTTTTTTTTTGTGTAGCTGTAAGGGCTTTGGCTCACAGGACCTAAGCATAAAGGGTAAGACAGGGTAAGTTATAAGTTTTTATTACTTTTTTCTCTGTGTTTCTAGAAGAGGGCAAATAATGGGTGTGAGGCCGGCATGTTGTTCCCAGTACCAGATGTGGGAGGTCTTGGAGGCTCCTGGTCTCCCAGACATCCATACCTGTGCTCGGTGTGTAGAGCTGCAGTTCCTAAGGGATAGGGTTAAGGAACTGGAGATGCAGCTTGAGGATCTTCGTCTCATTAGGGAGAACGAGGAGATAATTGACAGGAGTTATCAACAGGTGGTCACACCAGGGCAACGAGAAGAAGGCGCGTGGGTGACTATCAGGAAGGGGAAAACTCGGGTGCTGAAGAGCACACCGGAGGGTGTCCCCCTTCATAATATGTATTCGTGCTTGAGTACCTCTGGAGGGGACAACTCATCTGAGGGAGCCAGCAGTGGCCCGCTCTCTAAACATGAGCCAGTACGCAAAAAATCTAAGGAAGACGGAGGAAAGAGACTTGGACAAGTTGCAGAGCTGGGCCGAGAGGTGGCAAATAGAGTTTAATGTGGAAAAGTGTGAGGTAATGCACTATGGCAGGAATAATAAATGTGTAGAGTATAGGGCTAATGGTAGGATTCTTAATAGTGTTTATGAACAGAGGGATCTTGGTGTGTATGTGCATAGATCCCTGAAAGTAGGCAGTCAAGTCGAGAAGGTTGTTAAGAAGGCATATGGAGTCTTAGCTTTTATTGGTAGGGGATTGAATTTCGGAGCCGCAACGTCATGTTGCAACTGTACAAAACTCTAGTGCGGCCGCACTTGGAGTATTGTGTGCAGTTCTGGTCCCCGCATCATAAGAAAGATGTGGACGCTTTGGAGAGGGTACAGAGGAGGTTTACCAGGATGTTGCCTGGTATGGAGGGCAGGTCTTATGAAGAGAGGCTGAGGGATTTGAGGTTGTTTTCGTTAGAAAGGAGGCGGCTAAGAGGGGACCTTATCGAAACAGATAAGATGATTAGAGGTTTAGATAGGGTGGACAGTGATAGCCTTTTTCCTAGGATGGAGAAAGCTAGCACGAGTGGACACAGCTTTAAATTAAGGGGTGATAGTTATAGGATGGATATCAGAGGTAGGTTCTTTACCCAAAGGGTGGTTCGGGAGTGGAATGCCCTGCCTGCAGCAGTTGTAGATGCGTCAAGTTTGGTGGCATTTAAGAGGTTAGTTGATAAGTATATGGAAGAGAAGGGAATGGTTTAGTTTGGAAGGGCATTGCTTTTTATATTGGTCGGCGCAACATTGAAGGCCGAAGGGCTTGTTCTGTGCTGTAATGTTCTATGTTCTATGTTCTATGAAAGGCGATACTAATAGGGGACTCCACTGTGAGGGGTTCAGACAGGCGTTTTGTGGACACAGGAGAGAGTCGCGGATGGTGGTTTGTCTTCCTGGAGCCGGGAACTGGGATGTTTCTGGATGCCTCCCAGACATCCTGAAAGGGGAGGGTGAGGAACCTGAAGTTGTGGTGCATACAGGTACAACAGACATAGGCAGGAAGAGGGAGGCAGTCATCAAAATGGATTATTGGGAACTGGGTAGGAAGCTGAGGAGGAGAAAAGCGAAGGCAGTAATTTCAGGATTGTTGCCTGCGCCTCGGGAGAATGAGAGCAGGAATCAAATGAGGTGGAGGATGAATGCATGGCTGAGGGACTGGAGCAGGGGGCAGGGATTCAGGTTCACAGATCATTGGGACCTCTTTAGGGGCAGGTGTGACCTGTACAGTAAGGACGGGTGGCACTTGAACCCTAAGGGGACTAATATCTTGGCAGGTAGACGAGCTAGGGCTACTGGGGAGTCTTTAAACTAGAAAAGCTGGGGGGTGGGAATATCGATGGGACAGTGAATAAGGAGGTTAGTTCCCAGGTAGGGAAGGACTGTAGGCACTCTGAGAGGGGGGTTAGACAGGTGGTGGAAAAGGGAAATATCCTGACTGAGGGGCTGAGGTGTGTCTATTTTAATGCCAGGAGTGTAGTAAATAAGGTAGATGAGCTTAGGGCGTGGATTGCTGCTTGGGGGTGTGATGTGGTGGCCATTACAGAGACTTGGTTGTCTCAGGGACAGGACTGGGTACTTCAGGTGCCAGGATTAGGTGCTTCAGGAGGGACACGGTTGGGAGCAAAAGAGGAGGTGGTGTGGCCCTGTTGATCAGGGACAGTGTCATGGCTGTAGAGAAGGTGGAAGACGGGGAGGGATTGTCTACGGAGTCTCTGTGGGTGGAAGTTAGGAACAGCAAAGGCTCGATAACTTTGCTGGGTGTATTCTGTAGGCCACCCAACAGCGGCAGGGAACTTGAGGTGCAGATAGGGAAACAGATGCTAGACAGATGTAGAAATAACAGGGTTATCGTGATGGGAGATTTCAATTTCCCAAACATCGACTGGAATATACCAAGAGTAAGGGATTTGGATGGTGTGGAGTTTGTTAGGTGTGTTCAGGAAGGTTTCCTGACACAGTACGTGGAAAAGCCTACGGGAGGAGAGGCTGTACTTGACCTGGTGCTTGCTAATGAGCCGGGGCAGGTGTCGGATCTCATGGTAGATGAGCATCTTTGGAATGGAGGTTATAATTCTATCTCTTTCACGATAGCGATGGAAAGAGATAGGATCAGGCAGGCTAGGAAGGTGTATGTCTGGAGTAAGGGGAAATATGAAAACATTAGGCAGGTAATTGGACGCATAAACTGGAAGGAGGTGTTCTTGGAGAAGAGTACAGAAGGGAAGTGGCTGTTTTTCAAGGAATATTTGTCTGGGGCACTGCAAGACAACGTTCCGAGGAGTCAAGGAGGTTCTAGTAGGACGTGGGAGCAGTGATGCATGAAGGTAGTGGTGAACTTAGTTAGGAAGAAAAAATGGTATATAAAAGGTTCAGAGAGCTAGGGGATGTTAGGGATCTAAAGGAGTATAAGGTGTGTAGAAGGGAACTTAAAAAGAAAATTAGGAGAGCCAGAAGGGGTCATGAGAAGGCCTCGGCAGGTAAGATTAAGGAGAATCCCAAGGCCTTCTACAAATATGTGAAAAGTAAAAGGATGAGAAGAGAAGGGATAGGGTCTATAAAAGGTGAAGGGGGAAAACTCTGTGTGAATCCGGAAGAAATGGCACAGGTGCTTAACGAGTACTTTGCCTCGGTATTCACGGAGGGAAGTGAACTGGGAGATTGCACTGCAGGTTTGCGGCAAATGGAAAAGATTGCGTATGTGGATGTCAGGAAAGAGGATGTGTTAGACCTGTTAAATTCTATCAAGATAGACAATTCGCCGGGACCGGATGGGATGTACCCCAGATTATTGTGGGAGGTGAGGGAAGTGGTTGCAGAGCCCCTGGCGATGATCTTTGCGTCGTCCATGAAAACGGGAGAGGTTCCGGAGGATTGGAGGATTGCGGATGAGGTTCCTATCTTTAAGAAAGGGAACAGGGATAGTCCAGCCGGTGAGTTTGACTTCAGTGGTTGGTAAGCTGATGGAGAGGCTTCTGAGAGATAAGATGTATGAACATTTGGAGAAGTTTGGACTGATTAGAAATAGTCAGCATGGTTTTGTCAAGGGCAGGTCATGCCTTACGAGCTAGTTGAGTTCTTGGAAAATGTGACTGAACACGTTGACGAAGGAAGGGCGGTGGACGTAGTGTATATGGACTTTAGTAAGGCGTTTGATAAGGTCCCACATGCAAGGCTTCTGGAGAAGGTGAGAGGGCATGGGATCCAAGGGGCTTTGGCCTCGTGGATTCAGAACTGGCTTGCCGGCAGAAGGCAGAGAGTGGTTGTGGGTGGGTCTTGTTCTGCATGGAGGTCGGTAACCAGTGGAGTGCCCCAGGGATCTGTTCTGGGACCCCTGTTGTTTGTCATTTTCATAATTGACCTGGATGAGGAAGTGGAGGGATGGGCTAGCAAGTTGCTGATGATACAAAGGTCGGTGGTGTTGTGGATGGTCTGGAGGGATGCCAAAAGTTGCAGCGGGACATAGACAGGATGCAAGACTGGATGGAGAAGTGGCAGATGGACTTCAACACGGATAAATGTGTAGTGATCCATTTTGGCAGGAGTAATGGGATGAAGAAGTACAATATAAGGGGTAGGAGTCTTAGCTGTGTTGTAGAGCAGAAGAATCTCGGGGTCCGGGTCCATAGGACTCTTAAATCGTCCTCGCAGGTGGAGGAAGTGGTCAAGAAGGCGTACGGTGTACTGGCCTTCATTAATCGAGGAATAGAGTTTCGGAGTCCGGAGGTAATGATGCAGCTCTATAAGACTCTTGTCAGACCCCAGTTGTTGTATTGTGCGCAGTTCTGGTCGCCTCATTATTGGAAGGATGTAGAGGCTATTGAGAGAGTTCAGAGGAGATTTACAAGGATGCTGCCTGGATTGGGAGGCAGGCCTTATGAAGATAGGTTGAGGGAGCTGGGACTCTTCTCACTGGAGAGACGTAGGTTGAGAGGCGACCTGATAGAGGTTTATAAAATGTTGAGAGGAATAGATAGGGTGGACTCTCAGAGACTATTTCCCCGAGCTGAAATGGTCACTACGAGAGGACACAGATTTAAGGTGCAGGGAAGCAAATACAAAGGAGATGTCAGGGGTAGGTTTTTCACTCAGAGGGTGGTGAGTGAATGGAACCGACTGCCGTCGGAGGTTGTTGAGGCAAACTCACTGGGGTCTTTTAAGAGACATCTGGATGAGTATATGGAAAAGAATAGAATAGGGGGTTATAGATAGGTCTGTGGATTGGTAGATGTGATCGGCACAACTCGTGGGCCGAAGGGCCTGTTTGTGCTGTATTGTTCTATGTTCTATGTTCTTGCCCTCTGAGGGCCACCTCTTGATAGCCTCCAGGCTTTGTGCCATTTGATTTTACATGCCTCCTCTGTCCCCACAGGAGACAAACACCTACGATCACTGGGACAGACAAAGACAGGGGGTGGTGTGCCTGAGCTCTGGTGTCTCCCCTCTTGAGGAACGGGCACTGGAGCTTGTTGGAGAGGAGAGGATCCATACAATGAGTGACAGCCATGTTGGGCTGGAGCACAGGAGTGAGCACCCATCAATCCTCCATCCAATGGATATATCTTAAATAAATTACGTGCAACCCAGATTCCTCTCCCTCCCTCACACCTGACCTGTCTCCTAAACTGTATGAAGAGACACAGATACGCTGGGCTGTTCTGGCATTGTGGCACCTCCCCTGAGCCAAGGCAGCTCAGAAAACCCCTCGGAGGATGTGACATCTGAGGCCAGCACTAGTTTTGCGACAGCTTCACAGTTCACCAACAAAGAGATGGGGCAGGGAGGGGGGTCAATTTAGTGCCAAGCCATCTGGGATATGACACATCTGATAATTGGGTGGAGGAGGGAATGTCCGAGGCCTCTGGTACGCTGGGGGGGGGGGATGCTTGGGGTGAGGCCCCAGGCTCCAAGCTGTGCCTCTGAGATCACTTCTCCCTCAGCTTCTGGAGACGCAGTGACGGAGCCAGGGAATGCAGGAGGGGCTGGCGGCCATATTTGACAGACTGAGAGGCTGTCGGGAGGATTTTCAAAGCTTTATGGACCAGCTATAGTCTTGTCTGAGTCTCCAGGCCAATACTACAAAGATGGCATCCATTGTGGGAAGCCTGGAGCAGGGAATCCTCACCACAAGTGGCAGGGTCAAGCGATGTCAGAGCCACAGTGAGCTACAGAGAATTCCTAGAGAACGGCGGCCGAGTCACAGCGGGCGACAGTGGAGGGACTCAATAGAATCCTCACGGTGCAGCAGCCCATGGCTGAGGGGCTTGGGAGCTTACAAGCGGGTGGGAAAATGACCGGATTTCTTGCCAGATTTTTCAGCAAGGTAAGGATGCCATTTTTTGTCAGTCTTTGCAAAAGAGGAGCTGACATGCGATTCTCGCCAGGAAGGGGAGAGGCAGAGCATAATCTCACCAGTGAAACTGGTTCCTGAGTATTGGGGCCCCAATGCGCAGGTATCTCATTCTCTCAGTGTACTGGGCAATCTCCTGTCACACTCCTCCGTCCCAACCATGGACGTTGGGGCCCACTGCCAATTGTCCCCTTGCTCCTTCCATCCACCAACCCTATGGATATCTCCATCCACCATCACCACCCCTGAAGAGTTTCCCCATCCCTCCAATCATCACCTTTGCAGAATTCCCCCATCCATCCAATTGTCCCCAACAATCGACTCCCCCAACTTCTGCAGAGTTCCCCCCTTCCCTCCCCACCAGTGGAACTCTCCCCAACTGTTTCCATCAAGCACCGTCCCTGGCTGTGCCGGGCTACATTGCCAAGTGGACAGTATCACGGTGGTCAGTGCCAAGGTGCAAGTTGTGCTCTGCCAATGTGTCAGGCAGGCAGTGACAGGGTTCCAGGCTGGCGCTGCCTCATGGGCATAGGCTGGGTCTGCCCCCGACCACACGAGGATTTCAATAGCCTCCAGTTCCCACTGAGACCATCACTTCTGGTGCCCGTTACTGGGGCCCATCTGTGATTCTTGCCGATGGGGATCTCAGCCAGCGAGGGAATAAGTACATGTGAACCCGGACAAAAGTTTCTGGGGCTCATTAATGAGATGTAAATCATTTTATTAACATTGAAATCAGCCTTGTGTCTTTTCTGGGCAATAGACTGATTTCACCAATAATACGGGAAGACCATAGGGTCAAAAGCTTGTGAGTTTACTATCAAATAAATCGGTTGCATTTAAACCTGATGTTGTCAGACTTTTTACTATGATTGGGAGAGGTGAGAAAGTGCAAACCCAATTTTACAGTTTTTGCCATATTTTACCAGCTCACCACAGCGATCGACTGGCGCGGCGAGAAGTAAGATCATGCCCCGAACTCTGTTTCTGTCTCCACAGACACTGCCAGACCTCCTGATTTTACACAGCACTTTCCTGTTTTATTTCCGAATTCCACTGGCTGCAGTGTTTTGAGGTTCTCTCCAGGTGGGGATTAGATAACAGATTATCTTGTTAAATTTCCTTTCTTCAGATCAAACCACATCTCATTTCTGACTTTGCCCCATTTCCCCAATCCCATCATTTCAATTTTCTGCTGGTAAATGGGAAGATTTGAGTGAAAGAGCAACCAATATCAGTGACACAAACACGTGAGCTGCGATAAATAGCGAGGAAGAAATAGCAAGAAGATTTGAAAATTAGCGTCAGAGTCCCTGCAATCTCCTGCCTGAGATTACAGGGGAATAGAGGTACAGTCAGATTTGAATAGAAGTGCTGCGATTGATGCATGTATGGCTTTGATAGCACCCTGTGTGTGTAGGAATCAGGCGGAGACACAGAGTTCTCTGTGCCTACTCATTCCGGTGAAGTTACTTTACTCTGACAAATAATCACTGCATCAATGTGCAGTGGTCTGTGAGACCCTTGCTTTATTTTGTTTTATTCATTTAAGGGACACGGGCATCACTGGCTGGCCAGCATTTATTGCCCATCCCTAGTTGCCCAAGGTCAGTTAAGAGTCAACTACGTTGCTGTGGCTCTAGAATCACAAGTAGGCCATACCAGGTAAGGACAGCAGATTTCCTTCCTTAAAGGATATTAGTGAACCAGATGACAATCGACAATGAGTTTCATGGTTATCAGAAGATTCTTAATTCCAAATTTTTGTTATTATTGAATTCTAATTCTACTATCTGCTGTGGCAGGATTTGAACTCAGGTCCCCAGAACATTAACTGAGTTTCTGACTTAGTCTAGCAATAAATCACCAGGCCATTGCCTGGGGTACTGGAGGGTGCTGTATTTTGAGTAGGCACCTGGGAAGGTACCAGGAGGAGGTGATCACTTTCACAGCTGCTGCTAACATGCACTGCCAGCTCTGGCAGTGACTAAGATGCTCTTCTAGGAAGCTGCAGGTTTCTGTGACCACCTGAGGTGATAGTCACAGCCTACAGAGGTTCTGCTCTCTTGGGCAGCAAGCTGAGTCAGTATCTGAAAATACCTCCTGCAGCCTCACCTCCTCTGCTGCCTTCTCTGCTGCTCCCCATTTCAATTTATAAAACGGCACGGTGGCACAGTGGTTAGCACTGCTGCTTCACAGCTCCAGGGCCCCGGGTTCGATTCCCGGCTCGGGTCACTGCCTGTGTGGAGTTTGCACATTCTCCTCGTATCTGCCTGGGTTTCCTCCGAATGCTCCGGTTTCCTCCCACAGTCCAAAGATGTGTGGGTTAGGTTGATTGACCACGCTAAGAAATTGTCCCTTAGAGTCCTGGGATGCGTAGGTTAGAGGAACTAGTGGATATAATATGTAGGGATATGGGGGTAGGGCCTTGATGGGATTGTGTTCAGTGCGGACTCGATGGGCTGAAGGGCCTCTTTCTGCACCGTAGGGTTCTGTAAAAATACGTTGACTTCTGTAAAAGTTAAAAACAAACTGTGCCTCCACTTTTATCTTGGCTCAGGTAACCTTTCTCTCTCTCCCAACTGATGCTTGTTCAAAACGCTAAGTGTAATCCTGAGGAGTTTCTCATACATTAGAGATATGAAATGGAATTGCACCAAGAGCTAGGATGCATGGGGAAAAGTAGCAGCAATACTAAATACTAAAAATACTACATTTAGAGGCATGGCTGATCGCAAAGAATGTTATTAAAAATTACAGGAAGGTATTGATCAGTTAGGGAAGTGGGGCAAGGATTGGCAAATAGATTTCAAGTGTGAGGAGTTATATTTTGGAAAGTCAAACCAGTCGAGGATTTAAACAGTGAATGCTAGGGCCCTGGTGTCTGGGCCAATATTCGCCCCTCAGCCAATGGCAGCAGAACTGATTATCTGACAGTTTTCACATTCTGGGAGCATCCTGTGCACAGATTGACTAATGCATTTGTCCACATTGCAATAATGGGTACAGTTCACCCCAATTGGCACTTATTAGTGCCCGTGCCAAAGGGAAAGTTCATAGAGTCATAGAGGTTTATAGCATGGAAACAGGCCCTTCTTTTTGTCCACGCTGTCTTTTTTTTAAACCCCTAAACTAGTCCTGCATCCTTCTATACCCATCTAACACATGTAACTGCTTCTTTAAAAGACAAAATTGTACCTGCCTCATCTACCACCTCTGGCAGCTTGGTCCAGACACTCACCACCTCTGAGTGAAAAAATTGCCCCTCTGGACACTTTTGTATCTCTCCCCCTCACTTTAAACCTATGCTCTTTGGTTTCAGATCCCCTATCTTTCCCGTGCTGTGTTGTTCTTTGTTCTTTGTTGAAAAGATATTGATTATCTATCCAATCTATGGCCCTCATTATTTTATAGACCTCTATAAAATCACCCCTCAGCCTCCTACACTCCAGGAAAAAAGTCCCAGTCTATCCAACCTCTCCTTATAACTCAAACCATCAAGTCCCAGAAGCATCCTATTAAATCTTTTCTGTATTCTTTCAAGTTTAATAATTTCATTTCTATAATAGGGTGACCAGAACTGGACACAGTATTCCAAGTGTATCCTTACCAATGTCCTGTTCAACAAGACATTTTTCCAGTTCTAACTAATGAAACTAAGCATGCTGAATACCTTCTTCACCACTCTGTTCACCTGTCACTCCATTTTCAAGGAACTATGAACAAGTACCTCTTTATTCTGTAACTCTCTCCAACGCCCTACCATTAACTGAGTCCTGCCCTGGTTCAATCGACCAAAATGCATCACCTCGCATTTATCTAAATTAAACTCCATCTGCTATTCGTCAGCCCACAGGCCCAATTGATCAAGGTCTGCTGTAATTGGAAATAACCTTCTTCACGATGCCACCAATTTTAGTGTCATCTGCAAATTTACTCACTATGCCTCCTATAATCTCATTCAAATCATTAATATAAATGACAAATAACAGTGGACCCAGCACCAATCCCTAGGACACATCGCAGGTCACAGGCCTACAGTTTGAAAAGCAATCATCTACAATAACCCTCTGGCTTCTGTCAAGCCAATTTTGTATCCATTTAGATACTTCACCGTGGATCTCGTAAGAATTAACCTTATGCAACAACCAACAAGCGATACAAAGAACAAAGAACAAAACAGCACGGGAAACAGGTCCTTCGGACTAACGAGCCCGCACTGCCATCCCAGTGTTCCCACCTCTACCCATGATCCCTGTCTATGTTTATAGATCTATGCATGGGAACCAGATTTGTGAGACAATTTAGGGAGAATTTGTTCTGCCAATCAGCCTAAGAGCACATCTTTGGGATGTGGGAGCACCCGGAGAAAACCCACACAAGCATGGGGAGAATGTTCATACTCCCACAGACACAGCCCAAATCCATGTATCTGCACATTACAGCGATAGTCACTAAGCTGTCGTGTTGCCCATAAAATGGTCCAGGTCAAGCGTACACTAACGACGTGAAGCACTAGGATACTCTGGAAAAAAAAATCCAAGAGCAGCCCTCTCATGACCCATCGCATGTATGCCCCTTGTTAGACAACAAGGTGGACCAAAGTACCTGTAGGATAAAACAAATATATCAATATCATCGACAATTTACACACTTGCCAGGGAAATCCCAAGGCTCATGATCCCTATTTTAAATCAGTTTTCTATACCCCTCCATTCCCATTCTGTTATGTGCCCATCTAAGTATCTCTTAAATAATTCCAGAGTACCTGCCTCCACCACTTTACTTGGCAGCGCGTTCCATACCCCCACCACCCTCTGTGTGAAAAAAACTCCTTCTCGTATCCAAATTATACCTTACCCCCCTCACCCTAAGCCCGTGACCCCTCGTGTTATTTGAGTCCATCCCAGGAAAAAGCTTAACCCTGTTTACTCTATCTATACCCCTCATAATCTTGTACACCTCTATTAGATCTCCTCTAAGTCTACGTCTTTCTAAGGAAAACAGTCCCAATTTGCCTAACCTCTCCTCGTAACTCAGACCTTCCATACCAGGCAGCATCCTGGTAAACCTCCTCTGCACTCTCTCCAGAGTCTCCACGTCCTTCCGGCCTTGATAAAGTCCATGTAGATAACGTCAACTGCACTGCCCTCATTTATGTCCTTCTTGGTTACCCCTTCAAAAAATTCAATCAAATTTGTGAGATATGATTTTCCACAAAAAGCTTTTCCCTGCAGCCCTTTTTAAACAAAGGCACAATATTTGTGACTCTCCAATCTTCAGGCATCTCACCCTTGACTATCAATGATTCAAATATCTCAGCTCGGGGACCCGGAATTTCCTCCATAGCCTCACACAATGTCCTGGGATACAATTCATCCGGTCCCGGGATTTAACTACCTTGATGCGCTTTAACACTTCCAGCATCTCCTTCTCTGACATGTTCCCCATTGGTATTCAGGTGGGATTTCACCACCTGAAAACTGCAAATCCATGCATCATGACAATAAACATCCGTGCAAACACCACACAAACCCAGCTTTCCTCAGAGCTTACCCAGTCCAACACCAGCTTCTCTACACCATTTTGCCAGTGGGTGCAGGTGTCGGGAGACCTCTCTGAGGTTCTCTGACTCACAGGAAAGATATTTTGCACTAATTGTGGGGGTGGGTTTGAATGGGGTTTCAGACCTGCTAATTACATTTAAACAATGTGTTTGCATAATGATCAGGTCCCCACCCACTCTCGGTGGAAATCTGACTGTGCTCAGTGGTAAGAACTCAGAAAGAATTTAGCAAAACCAATTTTAAATCCAACCGATTTATTTGATAGTAAATCTGCGAGCTTTCAACACTCTGTGTCTTCGTCAGGCAAATGCAGTGTTCTGGTCTGCAATCACACACATATCAACACAGTCAGTCACAGATTGCTGATTAGAATGTGAATCCTTACATCTAACCTGCTATTCAAGTGTTAAAGTGGCTAACAATGTCTGTGAAGGGAATCCTGAGCATTGGTTAGAGAATTGTGTATTTTCTCCAGACAGCACAGTAAGTGAGGTTTTTTGCTAAGTTACGGGGGTTACAGATAGTGTACACAGAACATAGAACATTATAGCACAGAACAGGCCCTTCGGCCTTCGATATAAAAAGCAATGCCCCTCCAAACTAAACCATTCCCTTCTCTTCCATATACTTATCAACTAACCTCTTAAACGCCACAAAACTTGGCGCATCTACAACTGCTGCAGGCAGGGCATTCCACTCCCGAACCACCCTTTGGGTAAAGAACCTACCTCTGATATCCATCCTATAACTATCACCCCTTAATTTAAAGCTGTGTCCCCTCGTGCTAGCTTTTTCCATCCTAGGAAAAAGGCTATCACTGTCCACCCTATCTAAACCTCTAATCATCTTATATGTTTCGATCAGGTCCCCTCTTAGCCTCCTCCTTTCTAACGAAAACAACCTCAAATCCCTCAGCCTCTCCTCATAAGACATGCCCTCCATACCAGGCAACATCCTGGTAAACCTCCTCTGTACCCTCTCCAAAGCCTCCACATCTTTCTTATAATGCGGGGACCAGAACTGCACACAATACTCCAAGTGCGGCCGCACTAGAGTTTTGTACAGTTGCAACATGACGTTGCGGCTCCGAAATTCAATCCCTCTACCAATAAAAGCCAAGACTCCATATGCCTTCCTAACCACCTTCTCGACCTGACTGCCTACTTTCAGGGATCTATGCACATACACACCAAGATCCCTCTGTTCATCTAGACTACTAAGAATCCTACCATTGCCCTATACTCTACACATTTATTATTTCTGCCATAGTGCATTACCTCACACTTTTCCACATTAAACTCCATTTGCCACCTCTCGGCCCAGCTCTGCAACTTGTCCAAGTCTCTCTGCAAACTATAACACCCCTCTTCACTATCTACCACTCCACCGACTTTAGTGTCATCTGCAAATTTACTAATCCATCCTTCAATACCCTCATCCAGATCATTTATAAAAATTACAAACAGCAGGGGCCCCAAAACAGACCCCTGAGGTACACCACTTGTCACCGAACTCCACGATGAATATCTCCCATCAACCACCACCCTCTGTCTTCTATCTGCTAGCCAATTCCTAACCCAATTAGCTAAATCACCCTCTAGTGTGTCATGAAGCCAAGATCGCTGTTAAGACCATCCTCATGTGTGCGGAACTTGGCTATCAGTCTCTGCTCAGCAACTCTGCACTGTCGTGTGTCACGAAGGCCCCCTTGAAGAACATTTACCCGCAGGTCGGAGGCCGAATGCCCATGACTGCTGAAGTGTTCGTCCTCACAGTAAGTGAGGTTTTTTGCTTATCCAGGCAAGTTACGGGGGTTACAGATAGTGTGTCGTGAAGCCAAGATCCCTGTTAAGACCGTCCTCATGTGTGCGGAGCTTGGCTATCAGTCTCTGCTCAGCGACTCTGCGCTGTCGTGTATCACGAAAGCCCCCTTGAAGAACATTTACCCTCAGGTCGGAGGCCGAATGCCCATGACTGCTGAAGTGTTCGCCCACAGGAAGGGAACTGTTTTGCCTGGTGATTGTTGAGCGATGCTCATTCATCCGCTGTCGTAGTGTCTGCATGGTCTCCCCAATGTACCATGCTTCGGGACATTCTTTCTTGCCTGGCAGGCTGGATGGATGAAGAGGGGTTTGCTGCCCTGTGGGAATTCCATTTCACCACCTGGCAGTGGTGAACAGGGCCAGTGAATTTCCGCACACCCCCTTCCCCTCTCCAATTTCATTTTAAAATTTTAATTTTAATTTTAAATTTCAATTTAAAATTCTCTTTGTTTTCAAACCTACTTGATTTGATTTATTATTGTCACACATATTCATATACAGTGAAAAGTATTGTTTCTTGTGCACTATATAGACAAAGCATACCGTTCATAGAGGAGGGAAGGACGGGATGCAAGAACGTTGTGTTACAGTCATAGCTGGGATGTGAAAGAGTTAGAATAGAGTTTTAAACATACAGAGCAAGAGTAAGAGATAGAATGAGAGGGTCTGCTGGGGAGAGCGCGCAAGGGGTTGCCTCACTCCAGCACTATCTTGGCTATCAGGCTTCTTCCATTGTCCCAATCAGCCATCTGATATCTGATATCTGAGCTCATCTCATTCCCACCCTCCTGAGCACCATTATTTCAATCACTCCATCCTTCAACTACCTGAGCTCTGATCTCTGGAAGGATTTACAAGGATGTTGCTTGGATTGGGGGACATGCCTTATGAGGATAGAACATAGAACATACATAGAACACTACAGCACAAACAGGCCCTTCGGCCCACGAGTTGCACTGATCACATCTATATCTATATCCAGTCCGCAGACCTATCTATAACCCCCTATCCCACTCATTCCCATATACTCATCCAGAAGTCTTTTAAAAGACCCCATCGAGTTTGCCTCTACCACCTCCGACAGCGTGTGTCGACCATTTCATGGGATCTTCACGCATGTTTACAACCAACACACATCTCCCAACTGGAAAAAAATGGTGGAAAAAGGCATTACCCTAATTTGCATCACTTATTATACTTTGACATGCCACAATTAGGATCGGCACAGCAATCCCCAGCATATTAGCCTGTTCCAGCTCTTTGGCAGGATGTCACGTTGGTGTGAATAAGTGTAGGTTTATAAAAGTCTGCCCGGGGGCTCCCTGATAGGCTCCCTCCTGCTGTCTTCAGGTGCTGGCCCATGGACCAGTGATATCTGGGGTAGAGATATGGGAAGGGAGGGCTTCTGTTTTCCCAGGGCTCTCTGGGTGAGGGTACCTGAAGGAGTTCTGCTCCCCCACCCCCTCCAGATCACTGAGCAGCAACACTCTCTTGCTACTAGGGTGTGGTCAGGGGATTGAACTGGGTGCTGGTGTTCCAGGGTGAGGGAAGAGAGCTCCATGTGCTGACTGAGACCTGACCAGATAAAGCAGCTGCTGCTCCAGGCCAGGGTGCAAAGGGTCAGACACGGACTGGGTGGAATCTGCTGTCACTGGGCTCTGAATGTGCTGCTTCAGTCTGTCCCTGAGCTGTGATATGGAACAGCAACACAAACCTGTAACCGATGCTGCATAGTACACATTGTAATGGACCAAGTTCACATTGCCCACAGCTGCAAACAGGCCTGCTGGGTCTATGCAGCCAATGACACTAATCTGTCATTCTTTCCTCTTTCCAAACCTCACTGTGCAGATGGATCTCAGAATGATCAATTTGGAGCTGGCCATGTTGGTGACGGAGGAGGGGGAGGAGGAGAAGGAGGGGGAGGAGGAGGCAGCAGCTCAGGAGATGGCGAGCGTGGAGAGACCATCACAGGAACAGTCACTACCAGTCCCTCAAGAAGGAGGGCAGGGATCTGCCGCTGAGGACCGGCAGGTGAGTGAGCAGGCTCCCGAGAGAGTGCTGAGGCCAAGGAGATCCGGGCCCTGCAATTCCTTGGAGGCTCTCTGGGAGGAGATGTACCTTCCTGCGGTTCTCTAAGAGCACCGTGCGGCACATTAGTGAGATACTCTCATACGTGGCACCGGAGGGGAGGGCCGATCACCCGCTCCCTGAGGATGTGAAGGTTACGCCTGACTTAAATGCTTTTGCCTCCGGGTCACTCCAGGCTCCCAGTGTTGACGTAGCTGGAATCTCCCAGGCCTCCGTGCATGGATTGTGTGTAGGTTACAGCTGCCCTGTCTGCTCGGGCAGGACAGATCATAAATGTTATTGTGGGCCATGAGTCTGGGCCACATGGAACAGTGGATGGGACACACAGCACCCAGCGAGCCCCACATGGAGCGCC
Organism: Sphyrna mokarran; assembly: GCA_024679065.1. Classification (NCBI taxonomy): domain Eukaryota; kingdom Metazoa; phylum Chordata; class Chondrichthyes; order Carcharhiniformes; family Carcharhinidae; genus Sphyrna; species Sphyrna mokarran. The sequence goes on from JAGIQG010000032.1 coordinate 385,647, forward strand.
GCAACCATTCAGCAACAGGAAAAGGGGTTCCACCCCTTGAATGTGCAGATCATGCGTGACCATCTCATGTGGATGATGCGGCTCGATGCTCGCCATCCAGGGAGTGTCCATGACAGTTTTATGATCCGGCAGTCAGACATTCCCAGTGTTTGGAGACCAGTCCAGGCTCCTGGGATGGCTAACGGTTGATAAGGGTTACCCGCTAAGGTCATGGCTGATGATGCCTGTGCGGAGGCCCCAGACCGCGGCAGAGACCTGTTACAGCGAGGCCCCTGCAGCACCCACTCCATCGCAGAGAGGCCTGCTGAAGGTGTGATTCCACTGCTGGGACCCACTCTGAGGGAGGGGGGGGGAACCCTACAGCATGACTCCGTGTGTGTGCTTCACACATCATCATTGTTCACTGCATTCTGCACAACATCAGAATGCAGTGAAAAAGAAAGGTGTATAAAAGGTTCAAAGAGCTAGGAGATGTTGGGGATCTAGAGAAGTGTAAGGCTTATAGAAGAGAGCTTAAAAAGGAAATTAGGAGAGCCAGAAGGGGTCATGAGAAGGCCTTGGCTGGTAGGATTAAGGAGAATCCCAAGGCCTTCTACAAATATGTGAAAAGTAAAAGGATGACAAGAGAAGGGATAGGACCTATAAAAGGTGAAGGGGAAAAGTCTGTATGGAACCGGAAGAAATGGCAGAGGTGCTTAATGAGTATTTTGCCTCAGTATTCACGGTGGAAAGTGATCTGGGAGGATGCACTACAAGTTTGCGGCAGACTGAAAAGATTGAGTATGTAGATATTAAGGAAGCGGATGTGTTAGAACTTTTAAATGCTATCCAGATAGACAAGTCTCCGGGACCAGATGGGATGTACCCCAGGTCATTGTGGGAGGTGAGGGATGTCATTGCAGAGCCCCTGGCGATGATCTTTGCGTCGTCGATGGAGACGGGAGAGGTTCCGGAGGGTTGGAGGATTGCGGATGTGGTCCCTATTTTCAAGAAAGGGAACAGGGATAGTCCTGGAAATTACCGACTGGTGAGTCTGACCTCAGTGGTTGGTAAGCTGATGGAGAGGCTTCTGAGGGACAAGATTTACGAGCATTTGGAGAAGTTTAGTTGATTAGAAATAGTCAGCATGGTTTTGTAAAAGGCAGGTCGTGCCTTACGAGCTTAATTGAGTTCTTCGAAAATGTGACTGAACACATTGACGAAGGAAGGGCAATGGACGTGGTGTACATGGACTTCAGCAAAGCATTTGACAAGGTCCCACATGCAAGACTTCTTGAGAAGGTGAGAGGCCATGGGATCCAAGGGGCTTTGGCCTTGTGGATCCAGAACTGGCTTGCCTGCAGAAGGCAGAGGGTGGATGTGGATGGCTCTTTTTCTGCATGGAGGTCGGTCACCAGTGGAGTGCCCCAGGGATCTGTTCTAGGACCCTTGCTGTTTGTCATTTTCATAAATGACCTGGATGAGGAAGTGGGGGGATGGGTGAGTAAGTTCGCCGATGACACGAAGGTCGGTGGTGTTTTGGATGGTCTGGAGGGATGTCAAAAGTTGCAGCATGACATCGACAGGATGCAAGACTGGGCGGAGAAGTGGCAGATGGACTTCAACGCGGATAAATGTGTTGTGGTCCATTTTGGCAGATCCAACGGGAAGAATGAGTACACTATCAAAGGTAGGAGTCTTAGCTGTGTGGAAGAGCAGAGGGATCTTGGGGTCCGGGTCCATAAGACTCTCAAATCGGCCTCCCAGGTGGAGGATGTGGTTAAGAAAGATAACGGTGTACTGGCCTTCATTCATCGAGGGATTGAGTTCAGGAGTCAGGAGGTAATGCTGCAGCTTTATAGGACCCTTGTCAGACCACACTTGGAGTACTGTGCGCAGTTCTGGTCGCCTCACTATAGGAAGGACGTGGAAGCTATTGAAAGGGTGTAGAGGAGATTTACAAGGATGTTGCCTGGATTGGGAGGCATGCCTTATGAAGACAGGTTGAGGGAGCTGGGACTGTTCTCCCTGGAGAGACGAAGGTTGAGAGGCGACCTGATAGAGGTTTACGAGATGTTGAGAGGAATAGATAGGGTGGACTCTCAGAGACTACTTCCCAGGGCTGAAATGGTCGCGACGAGAGGGCACAGATTTAAGGTGCAGGGAAGCAAGTACAGAGGGGATGCTAGGGGAAAGTTTTTCACTCAGGGGGTGGTGAGTGAATGGAATCGGCTGCCGTCGGTGGTGGTCGAGGCGAACTCGCTGGGGTCTTTTAAAAGACTTCTGGATGAGTATATGGGATCCAATGGGATTGGGGGTTATAGATATATATATATCATATATATATATGTCTATGGCTGGGTAGGTTTTGATGTGTTCGGCACAACTTGTGGGCCGAAGGGCCTGTTTGTGCTGTAGTGTTCTATGTTCTATGTTCTATCACCCAGCAGAGCAACTGGAGCAGCAGGAGGAGGAGGAGGAGGAGGAGGAAGAGGAGGAGGAGCACAAGGAGGTGGCATAGGCATCCCGCATATGAAGATCCAGAGGAAGGAGGGTGGGTGGCAATGGCAGGGAAGGGCAGCGAGCGCCTGGATTGCAGCCCTCTTCACCCAACTGGTGTTCTGCAGTGAGGGGGCAGCAACAATCACACACCCACCACACCCCAGGAGCAAGTGCAGCCGCTATTCCCCCTCCAAATCAAACTGAGCCTTCAACCCAGCACATCACCCCTCCCCTGCTCCTGTCACCCCAACAGCCACGCAAGCATCTGAACCTGTTAATGTACCTGGGCTGGCAATGGTTGTGAGTTTTGGTTGAAGACGGGAGGATGATGATTAGTTGTTGTGCACACTGGGATCCTGCCCCTGACTCCTACCTGTACTCCGAATGCACACTGTCACCCTGGTCCAGGGAGCTGTAAGGTTTGAACAAAGAACAAAAAACAAAACAGCACGGGAAACAGGCCATTCGGCCCAACGAGCCCGCGCCGCCACCCCGATGTTCCCACCTCTACCCACGATCCCTGTCCATGTTTATAGATCTATTAGGGAGACAATTTAGGGAGAATTTGTTTTGCCAATTAACCTCAGAGCACAACTTTGGGATGTGGGAGGAAACTGTAGCACCCAGAGAAAACCCACGCAAGCACGGGGAGAATGTGCAAACTCCCACAGACACAGGCTCAAATCCACATATCTGCACAGCACAGCGATAGTCACTGAGCCGTCATGTTGCCTATCAAATGGTCCAGGTCAAGCGTACACTAACGACGTGAAGCACTAGGATACTCTTGAAAAAAATCCAAGAGCAGCCCTCTCACGACCCATCGCGTGTATGTCTCTTGTTAGACAACAAGGTGGACCAAAGCACTTGTAGGATAAAAACAAGTACATCAATATCATCATCTATTTACAAACTTCCCAGGGACTCCCAAGGCTCATGATCCCTATTTTAAATCAGTTTTCTATACCCCTCCATTTCCATTCTGTTCATGTGCCCATCTAAGTATTTCTTAAATAACTCCAGAGTACCTGCCTCCACCACTTTACTTGACAGCGCGTTCCATACCCCACCACCCTCTGTGTGAAAGAAGTCCCTCTAGCATCCAAATTATACCTTACCCCCCTCACACTAAGCCCGTGACCCCTCGTGTTATTTGAGTCCATCCTAGGAAAAAGCTTAACTCTGTTTACTCTATCTATACCCCTCATAATCTTGTACACCTCTATCAGATCTCCTCTAAGTCTACGTCTTTCTCAGGAAAACAGTCCCAATTTGCTTAACCTCTCCTCGTAACTCAGACCTTCCATACCAGGCAGCATCCTGGTAAACCTCCTCTGCACTCTCTCCAGAGTCTCCACGTCCTTCCAGTAGTAAGGTGACCAGAACTGGACGCAGTATTCCAAATGAGGTCTAACCAACGTTTTATACAACTTCAGCATTAAAGGCCTTTGTACTCTCTTGTAAATGAGAGCTTTTGAGCTAATTGAACTCTTGTACTCTATACCCCTTCCTATAAAGGCTAACATACTATATGCTTTCTTCACAACCTTCTCCACCTGCCCTGTCACCTTCAGAGACTTGTTCACCTGCACCCCCAGGTCCCTCTGCATTTCTATACTCTTAATAGGTCTATCCTTTATCATATATCTCCCCCCTACATTCTTTCTCCCGAAATGCATCACCTCACATTTATCAGGATTGAATTCCATCTGCCATCTGTCTGCCCAAGCTACCAGCCTATCTTTGTCCTGCTGCATCGCCTGACAATGCTCTTCACAAGATTAAGGAAAACCCTAAAGTTTTCTACAAAGATGTGAAGAGTAAAAATTGAGATGTGAAGGAATTGGATCTATAAAATGTGACAGTGGGAAAGTTTGTATAGAACCAGTAGAAATAGCAGAGGTGCTTAACAAATACTTTATTTCGGTAGCCATGGTGGAAATGAAATTTTGTGGTTATAGTACAGGCTTGCGACAGACTGAAAAGCTTGAAACATTAAGGAAGAGAATGTATTGGAGCTTTTGAATAGCATCAGGTTAGATAAATTGCCGGGATCATATGGGATGTACCCCAGCTTACTGTGGGAGGCGAGGGAAGAGATTGCAGAGCTTCTGGCAATGATCTTTGCATCATTGATGGAGACAGGAGAGGTTCTGGAGGACTGCGAATGTGGTTACTATATTCAAGAAAGGGAATAGAGAGAGCCCAGGAAATTATTGACCGGTGAGTCTAACCTTAGTGGTCGGCAAGTTGATGGAGAAGATCCTGACAGATGGGATTTAAGTACAATATGATCAATAATAGTCAGCACGGCTTTGTCAAAGGCAGATCGTGCCTTACGAGCCTGGTTGAATTTTTTGAAAATGTGACTAAACGCATTGACGAAGGAAGAGTGGTAGATGTGGTTTATATGGACTTCAGCAAGGCGTTTGATAAGGTCTCCCATGCAAGGCTTATTGAGAAAGTGAGGGGGCATGGGATCCAAGGAGCTGTTGCCTTGTGGATCCAGAACTGGCTTGCCTGCAGGAGGCAGAGGGTAGTTGTGGATGGGTCTTTTTCTGTATGGAGGTCGGTCACCAGTGGAGTGCCCCAGGGATCTGTTCTGGTACTCTTGCTGTTTGTTATTTTTATAAATAACCTGGATGAGGAAGAGGAGGATGGGTTAGTAAGTTTGTTGATGACATGAAAGTCAGAGGTGTTGTGGATAGTTTGGAGGGATGTCAGAAATTGCAGCATGACATAGGTAGGATGCAAAACTGGCAGGGAACTGGCAGATGGACTTCAACCCAGATAAGTGTGTGGTGGTATGCCTTATAAGTGTGTGGCATGCCTTATGAGGATAGGCTGAGAGAGCTTGGTCTTTTCTCCTTGGAGAGAGGTATTGATGTTGAGAGGTATTGATCAGGTGGATTCTCAGAGGTTTTTTTCCCAGGGCTGAAATCACTGCTACAGAGGGCACAGGTTTAGGATGTTGGGGAGTAAGTACAGAAGAGATGTCAGGGGTACGCTTTTCACTCAGGTGATGGGTGCGTGGAATCAGCTTCTGTCAGTGGTGGTGGAGACTTCTAGATGAGTACGTGGGATTTAATAGGATTGAGGATTATAGGTAAGCCTAGTAGGTAGAGCTATGATTGGTGCAACTTGTGGGCTGAAGGTCCTGTTTGTTCTGTAGTTTTTCTATATTCTATATTTAAACTCTGGTATATTTATGATGAATATATACTCTCTCCAATGCTACTATTAAGCATGTCCAACATAAGAGTTTACATAGGGTCTGATATTGATACATAACTTGTTCATTTTTGTTTTCTAACCTATACCTGTACCCGAGCTTCTATGTATTCACATGCATAGACAACCATATCTATTTATTCTTTCACAGCTCCTACTCTCATTTCTACTTGCTAGATCAAAGTGGATTATCTTAGATTGTGGCAAATGTTGTAGAATTCTTACATACAGGAGGCCATTCAGCACATCAAGCCTGCACCAACAGCAATCCCATCCAGGTCCTTTCCCTGTAACCTCATAGAATATAGAATATAGAACATTACAGCACAGAACAGGCCCTTCGGCCTTCGATGTTGTGCCGACCAAAATAAAAAGCAATGCCCCTCCAAACTAAACCATTCCCTTCTCTTCCATATACTTATCAATTAACCTCTTAAATGTATTTACTCTGCTAATCCCCTCACACTAAGCAGCAATTTAGCATGACCAATCCATCTAGTCATGATGTACAGATGCCGGCGTTGGATTGGGGTGGTAAGAACTCAGTAAGAATTTAGCAACACCAATTTATAATCCAACCGATTTATTTGATAGTAAAAAAGCGAGCTTTCGACTCCTGTGTCTTCCTCAGGCAAATGCATTTTTTGGACTGTGGGAAGAAAGCAAAGCACCCAGAGGAAACCCACACAGACGGACAAAGAACGTGCAAACTCCACAAAGACAGTGACCCTAGGCCAGAATTGAACTCAGGTCCTTGGCACTGTGAGGCAGCAGTGCTAAGCAGTTTGCCACAGTATTGCCCAACTGGTAATTTTACAGAATTAACTGTGCATCATATAACGTAATTTACAAACTTCAGAGTGCAACATCTTAACGTAAATAACTGTTCCACTCCCTATCCTTCATACGTTATCTAGAGAACCATTTTCACGCTGCTCTGGAAGGATTGCACAATGGGGGATGATCCTGTTTTCACATTCACTTTCAGGAGTGTCTCCCATCTCTACGCCAGCGGCACTGAACACAATATCAGCTTTCCTTCTCATTGGTTTTCAGTTAACAGCAGAGTGTGGGATTAGGTTACAAAACCTTCCTGCTCAGATTGACCCCACCAGACTGAACACTTAACCAGAGCTCAGTATTGATTTAGTAGACCCCAAATCCAGCCGGGGTAATCTGATGTCAGCCCTTCAGTATTGTGTCAGTTCTTTAGCCGTTCCCAGGGATCACTCCCCTCTGGGGGCTGAGCTTCCCAGTGAACCTGCCCAACCTCAGCAACCCACCTCCCGGCCCCGACAAACCTGAGTCTCCAGGACTGGGTCAGAACAGGAACTGAAAGCCTGTTGTCAGTGAGTCCACTCTGTTCCTGGGACATTGTGGGTGGGAGAGACCGAGCAGCCCCTTCACACACAGCCTAACCCTCTCCACACTGCAACCAATATCGTCCCCTTCAGACACATGGTTTTTTGGATAACTAGTGAGGAGGAGGAGGGAGGTGGGGAAAGGGGGTGGGATATTGGGAGGGGGGGGTGCACTGGCACCAAGCATCTGGTGGATATTGGAGAAGATACCCTGAAATATTTGGCTGGATCTGCAAGATTCAACGGGTGGGAATGAAAGGGAATGGGGAGAACTCTGTCAGGGGGAGATTTAGTGATATATTAGTCACAGCTGTGAGTTGCAAATAAAAGATTATTGTGTTCTTAACGCTATTGATTAATAAACCCTGACATTCACCCGTGCCCTCTTAGGGAGCTACAGCTTTTGAACTTTGTGCGATGTACTGCCTCTCCTGGCTGATACACCAGGGTGTACATTGGAGGTGGAGGTATCCAGCTGTGGTACCCACCCTGTTGCCTGTGATGCCCTTGGTGGGCATCCTCTGGGTGGCCAGGACCAGGTTTCAGTGCCACTCTGTTCATCTCATTGGCTTTGAGATCCCCGTTGTGAGGAACGGGGTGGGGGGGGGCAGAGTTGGAAGGTTTCAGGACATTCAGGATCTCTTGAGTGGAAGACCTGGCATGGGCTCGAGTCCTTCTTCTCCCTTGGAGTGCCCAGAGGCCGCGGGGTAACTCCATGGGATTCCAGGGCAGTTGGACTGAGCTCCAGCAGCGACAGCGACAGCTGGCTCTGTCAGTCCTGGAGATCTAGCTGCCTCTGCCCCATGGTCTGTTATCCCTCAGCCCTCGCTGTCTGAGACTGGGCCAAGCTGCTGCATTCTGTGAATGAGCCAAGGTCCTGGAGCCCCTCAGCAATCACCCTGTGAGCAATCTGAGCTGACAAGGCTCACAGCCCGCTGTGTCTCCAGAATGTCAGCTAGGGTCCCAGCCAAGGCCAACAGTGTCTCCTACATGACCCTAACACACAAGGCCATTAAACACTGTGCCTCCCAGACACCAGAAACACCCTCGCTCATGGCTCACTGTGTTCCCAGGATGGCCTGGGACACTCACCCATGAGCACAGACCCCTGAGCCAGATTTTACACTGCAGTGTTGGCCTGGATCTCACACTGTGTTGGTTCCACCTCCTGTAACAGGATGCTGTTGGAATCCTCTTAAACAGCCTGCTTGCTAACAGCCCTTCCACAACTCCCCAGATTTCCTGATGCACATCCACCAGCCTTAGGAAAAACACACACCTCGAGGCCTGGCATCTAGTCTGTGGAAAGGTGAATGCTGGCTTCCGGCAGACCTCCATGTGCCCGAGCCCTCGGCTTTGCCCACTTCCACCTGATAAGCATCAGTGTCTGTGATGTGTTCACTAATTCATGACCCAGAAGTCTCAACGCTAAAGGTAGCCGCTGTGGTGGTAGTCTCTGTCTTGGTGGGTTGGGTGATACATACCGGTGATGCTTTAGTGGTCTGCCCTTGGGGGATTTTTCAGAGTTTTCCTCCGAGGGGTCATGGGCAGTTTGCTGAAAGGCTTCAGGGGGACAATGTCAAAGAGCCGAGTTCCTCTCTGTCCAGAGCTGCAATAAAGAGCATGCATTAGGGGAAGGGAGATCGATCATTCTGTGCAGCATCACACTTACTTCCAGGAGGACCTAGGTTGAGGACTACGTTGATGCTCACTTACATACTGGAGGCTAATCTGTCACCAATCTGGATGTCCCATCACCTCCTGTCAGCTCCCCAGCACGTTCCTGGAGGCTGGTCAGCTGCTGCAGGTCAGGGACACCAGCACCAGTCTGTGCAGATTCCCTCTTGTAATGTAGACTTTACTCCTGTAGAACATAAGATGGACAGCGAGCATTAATAGACTGAGAGCAAAGTGTGCAATGTGCATCTTGGACGTTATGCTGGCAGTTTCACCACTGAAGGATGCTCGTTGAGAGGGAAGGGTTAGATTCTGATCTTGGGGGAAGGGTAACTTGTTGCCTGCCTTTCAGGTATCTAAGCAAGTGTGGAGATCTATGCTAAACATGTGTGGGGTTCCATAAGGGATGCTCGCTCAGCCTTGCTGTCCGAAGAACACCGTACAGTTTCTGCTCACACAGATCCTGGTATCGGGTTCCTGACATTCACCGCTTCTGCCACCTCCTCCCACAATGTCTTGGCGGCTGACCCTGTGGGTGAGGGCTGTGGTCAGGGAAGGTCCGCTGGTGACTTTCCTCCACAGCATCTAGCAGGCTGGGCCTGGTCAGCCTCGGAGAACCTTGGAGTCAGTTTCTTTGAGGATATCTTTGTGGTGTGACTGGCTGTGCGAATGTGCAGGGTCCTGTTTATCCTGCTGATTTCAGCCTCTTTAGCCTGAATAAACCCCAGCCTCTGAGTGTTTAATGATATTCCCGATTATGATCTCTGTGGTGCACAGAGTGGGAGAATCGAGTCTGAACTCCCAGTAAAAAAACAAACATGAATTACACTATTTTTCCTGTCAATTCAGCATTTCGAATTGTTTGGGGAGAATTGCTCTAATATATTTTGCCTGTATAGCACTCAATCAATACCTTCACTGTATCCCATTACATATCACAATAAATCAAGTCAGATTTGAACCAACATTTGGTTCCTTCCATATCATTGAGTCAACTAGCAATTGTCAGCCTCTCCAACTTGCTTTTTTTCCCACTGCTCCTCTCGGAAGAACGGGTTTGCCTGAAAACCCATGGAGATTCTCTCCACTTCCTTCCTGAAACCCCCAGGGAAATGTTACAAAGGGTGACAACAGGCTCTGTTGGTCTCTTATCAGAGCGAGGGAGTGGGGAATTCCTGGCCAGGTTAACTTGTTGAGTGAGATTGGAGAGGGCGGTTTGGCCTTTGTTAAAAGGACAGAATGTTCTCCTAGTGGAGTGTGGGCAGCACGGTGACACTGTGGTTAGACCTGCTGCCTCACACTATCAGGAACCCGAGTTCAATTCCACGCCTTGGGTCACTGTCTGTGTGGAGTTTACACATTGTCCCCCGTGTCTGTGTGGGATGCTCCTGGTTCCTCAGAAAGATGTGCTGGTTAGCTGCATTGGCTAAAATCTCCCTCAGTGTGGTGGCTAGGGGGTTTTCACAGTCATTTCATTACAATATTAATGTTAGTCTACTTGTGACATTAATAAATAAACTTAAGCAGTAATCTTCTTTTTCTACACCCACGTGATATTTTTTTCTTTAAATAGCGTTGTTTTCTTGACAATTCATGTCCCAGAACTCTTCCCTAACAGGCCCCTATAGATTTAATGTATGAAGACTCTGCCCCAGGCACATCGACCTGTTTCATTACTAACTCATGGAGCTCAATGAAAGCCACGCTGCGGAATTGTTTGATGCCATTGATGGTGTTATTACTTTGATTTCTGCTCTATATTGTGGGGATGAGATCTTGAATGTACTTGTTATAGAAACAAGCAGCGTGTTTACTGCTGTAGGTTAGGCCACTCTCTGTAATCAGTTGTGGTGTAGAGTGTAGGAGCAGGGAGGTAATGTTGGAGTTGTGCAGAGCAATGGTTAGGTCACAGCTGGAGCACTGTGTGCAGTTCTGGTCACCTCACTACAAGAAGGATGTGACTGCACCAGAGGGGGTACAGAGGAGATTGTACTGGATGGAGCGTTTGAGCTTTAAAGAGAGACTGGATAGGCTTGGATTGTTTTCTCTTAGAGCAGAGAAAGCTGAGGGGGGATCTGATTGATGTGTGTAAGATTCTGAGGGGTGACAGAATGAATGGGGGGGGCAGCTGTTCCTCTTTGTTGAGGGGTCACAAGGGGGGCATAGGGTGACCGAGGAGATTTGAGATTTGTTTTCACTCAGAGGGTGGTGGGAGTCTGGGATGCGCTGCCTGGGAAGTAGTGGAGACTGGAGACCTTACAGCCTTTAAAACATATTTAAATAAGCACTGAAATACCAAAACATTATGGATACGGGATGAGTGTGACTTTAGATCATAGATCATAGAATCATAGAACCCTACGGTGCAGAAAGAGGCCCTTCGGCCCATCGAGTCTGCGCCGAGCACAATCCCACCCAGGCCCTACACCCATATCCCTACATATTATACCCACTAATCCCTCTAACCTAAGCATCCCAGGACACTAAGGGGCAATTTTAGCACGGCCAATCAACCTGACCCGCACATCTTTGGACTGTGGGAGGAAACTGGAGCACCTGGAGGAAACCCATGCAGACACGAAGAGAATGTGCAAACTTAGTGGGAGTTTTTACTGAAGGGTCTTTCCTGCAGAGAATTTTTCCATTCTGCCCACCATGGGAATTTTAACAGACGGGACATGGACTGTGGAAAGTTCCATTGGGGCGGGATTTCCCGACCTTAAGGCGCATGCAGCAGGAAAATCCCACTTAGGTACGATTTTCTCAAAAAAGTTCCAAGTGCTGAATTTGTAGGAAAGCTGATATAGATCACAACTGTTTTTTTCCCAATTCCCACACTCTGTGCAGTGCAGAGCTTAGAATCGTGAATATCATTAAAAGCTCGGGGGAGGCGGGGTCTATTCACGCTGGAGTTCTGCACACGCACTGTCAGCCTGTGGTGTGCTGTCCAGCTCGATCGCTGACCAACCTGGGACACCCCGCAGTGCTGCCCCTCCCAATACCTCCGACCATTCCCGGGCCACCCCGAACTCCTCCCTGTCCTGAAATGCCCCAATCTCCAGCTCCCTCGCCCCATCCAGGCCACCCTGATCACCAGTGTCCTTCCAGCTCTGACCAATCCTACCCCCACCAATCACCCCCAGGCCTCGCCCGCAGCAGGCTCCACCCCCTAGGCTATACCCTCTTGGCACTGCTCCATGTGCACCCTGGTCATGTGTGCTTTGCCCCTTGTGCAGTGCCGGGGGGCCAGGCTGGCAGTGCCAAGGTGCTCATTCCTGGCGGGCACCGCCCCCGCACTGCTGGCCCCTTGAGGGGCCCCAATTGTCCACCCCTTCACTCCAATGGGTCAGTTCACCCAGCCAGAGTGAAATTGTATTGGCAGGATGGAAGAAGTCCCAGACCCTCCAATCACATTTAAGTAAGATTAAAATAAGATTTGAATTACTTCCTGCCAGTTTCCAGCATTGTCCCAAACACACTGGATATCCGGTGCTCGGAGATGTGAACGCAGCTGGAAGGCAGGTACGAATCCCACGGATCAACCCGAGTGAGATTCCCCTGGGGCAGCTTGGTGGGAGAGGAGAATCATCCCGTCTTTCTCAATATAAAGCGAGATCCAAACTGGTTTTGAGGTTTATGCCTCTGTCTTGTGCACCCCCTCACAATCTCCACCCCCCCCACAATCTCCACCCCCCACCCCTCGCAATCTCCACCCCCCCCCCCCTCACAATCCCCACCCCCCACAATCTCCACCCCCCCCCACCCCCCCTCGCATTCTCCACCCCCCCCGGGACCATCTCCACCCCCCCCACCCCCTCGCAATCTCCACCCCCCCACCCCCTCACAATCCCCACCCCCCACAATCTCCCCCCCCCCCCCCCCCGCAACATCCCCACCCCCCCACAACTCCACACCCCCCACCCCCCCACCATCGTCCACCCCAACCCCCACCCCCCTCACCCCCCCTCCACCCCCACAAGTCTCCACCCCCCCAAAATCCCACCCCCCCCCTACCCCCTAGCCGTCCCCCCCCCCACCCCCCCCACGATCTCCACCCCCCCATCCCCTCAGCCTCCAGCCCCCCCACACCCCTACCATCGCAATCTCCACCCCCCCGCCACTCCCCCCCCCCCCCCCTCAAATCTCCACCCCCCACCCCCTCGCAATCTCCACCCCCCCACCCCCTCCGCACCCATCTCCACCCCCCCACACCCCTGTCCGCAATCACCCTCCGCCCTACCCCCCCACCCACCACTCCCCACCCCCTCGCAATCACCCACCCCCCCACCGCCCTCCGCAATCTCCACCCCCCCACCCCTCGCAATCGCCAACCCCCCCCCACACTCCCCAACCCCCCACCCTCTCTGCAATCGACTCCAACCCCCTCCACCCCCTCGCAGTCGCACATCCACACCCCCCCACAATCTCCACCCCCCCCCTCAACACCCCTCGCAATCTCCACCCCTCCATTAATCCCTCCCGCAATCTCCACCCCCCACAATCTCCACCCCCCCACCCCCCCCGCAATCTCCACCCCCCCATCTCTCACCCCCTCTCCACCACCCTCCAATCTCACCCCCCACCCCTCGCAATCTCCACCCCCCCACCCCCTCACATCCCCCCACAAGTCGGTCCACAATCCCCCCCCACCCCCTCCACCGAGCACCCCCCCCACAACCCATCTCTCCAAGCCTCTCCTCCCAATACTCCACCCCCGCACCCCCACAATCTCCACCCCCTCCATCCCCCGCAATCTCCAGCCCCCCCACCATCTCTCACCCCCCCACCCCCTCGCAATCTCCACCCCCTCGCAATCTCCACCCCCCCACCCCCTCGCAATCCCCTCGCAATCACCACCGCGCCCACCCCGCTCACCCACCCCACCGCCCTCCACCCCCCTCGCACCCACCACCGCCCCCCCTCCCCTCGACAATCTCCACCCCCAAACAATACTCCACCTCCCCCACTAACCCTCTCCACCCCCCCACCCCCTCACGATCTCCACCCCCCCACCCCCTCGCATCTCCACCCCCCCACCCCCTCGCAATCTCCTCCCCCGCCCCCCAAATCTCCAAATCCCTCCCCACCCCTCGCAATCTCCACCCCCCCCACCCCCTCGCAATCTCCACCCCCCCCCACCCCCTCGAAATCACAATCTCCACCCCCCCCCCCCCACCCCCTCCTCGCATCTTTCCACCCCCTCGCAATCTCTCTCCCACCATCACCCCCCACCCCCCCCGCCATCTCCCCGCGCTCTCACATCTCACCCCCCAGGCAATCCCTCGCAATCTCTCACCCCCCCACTCCACCCCCCCACTCGCCCTCGCAATCTCCACCCCCTCGCAATCTCCACCCCCCCCCTGCAATCTCCACCCCCCACCCCCTCGCATCTCACCCCCCCACGCCCCTCGCAATCTCCACCCCCCCACCTCCCTTCGCAATCTCCACCCCTCCCCCCACCCCCTCGCAATCTCCACCCCCCCCCCACCCCTCTGTCTAAATCTCCACCCCCCCCACACTGCACCCCCCCACCAAAAAGCACGGAACCCACTCACCAAGAGATAATATACCCCCAACCTCACTGCATCACCCCTCCCACCCCCCACCAATTCTCCACCCCCTCGCAATCTCCACCCCCCCCGACCCCCTCCGCAATCTCCCCGCCCCCCACCCCCTCGCATCCCACCCCTCGCAATCTCCACCCCCCCCACCCCCTCGCAATCTCCACCCCCCCACCCCCATCGCAATCTCCACCCCCCCAACCCCCTCGCAATCTCCACCCCCCCACCCCCTCGCATTCTCACACCCACAGCCCCCCACACCCCCCCACCCCCCTCGCCATCTCCACCCCCCCCACCCCTCGCAATCTCCACCCCCCCCACCCCTCGCATCTCCCCCCCCCACCACCCCCTCGCAATCTCCACCCCCCCCCCCCCACGCCCCTCGCAAATCTCCACCCCCCCACCCCCTCGCAATCTCCACCCCCCCCACCCCCTTCGCCCCGTCGCAATCTGCACACCCCACCCGTCGCCCATCTCCCCACCCCCCCGCAATCCCTCGCAATCTCCACCCCCCCACCTGCCCTCGCAATCTCCACTTCCCCCACCCCCTCGCATCCCCCCCCGCCACCCCCTCGCAATCTCCACCCCCCACCCCCTCGCAATCACCACCCCTACCCCCCCCAATCTTCCGCACAACTCTCCATCCCCCCACCACCCCCCCTTCCCACCTCCCTCGCAATCCCACCCCCCGTCGCAATCTCCACCCCCCCACCCCGCCAAAAAAAAAAACAAAACGCATCTCCACCCCCCACCCCCCTCGCAATCTCCACCCCCCACCCCCTCCAATCCCCCTCTCCACGTCCCCCTCTTGGGGACTCGAATCGTCACGTGCAATCTCCACCTCCCACCGATATGGAGCCCCCCTACCGCCCTCGCAAGTCTCCACCCCCCCGACCCCCTCCAATCTCCACCCCCCCCTCCCCCTCGCAATCTCCCTCCCCCAGCCCTCCCCGCAATCTCCCCACCCCCTCGCATCTCCACCCCCCCCACCCGCTCGCATCTCCAACCCCAGCCGCCCACCCCCTCACAGCATCATCCACCGCCCCCGCAATCTCCACCCCCCCACCCCCCCGACCCCCCTCGCAATCTCCACCCCCCCCCCCACCCCCTCGCAATCTCCACCCCCCCACCCCGCTCGCAATCTCCCCCACTCCACCCACCCCTGATCCCAATCTCCCCCGCCCCACACCCCTCGCGCAGATCTCCTACCCCCTCCAACCCCCGTTGGCAATCTCCCCCCCCTCCACCCCGTTCACATCTCCACCCCCCCCCGGACTTTTTACCCCCTCGCAATTCCTCGTCAATTCTTCCACCCCCCCACCCCCTCCGCAATCTCCACCCCCCCCCCCCCTCACCCTCACAATCTCCCCCCCCCCACCCCCTGTCGCGCCATCTCCCCCCCCACCGCCCTCGCAATCTCCCCCGCCCACCCACCCCCACCCCCTCGCAATCTCCACCCCCCCCACCCCCAATCGCATCTCCACCCCCCCCCCCCCTCGCACTCTCAGAAAGGTGTACCCCCCCACCGGTCTGAGGCATCTCACCCCCCCCAGGTCCCAGCCCTCCACACCGCAATCTCGCAATCTCCACCCCCCCCACCCCTTCACAATCTCCACCCCCCCACCCCCTCGCAATCTCCACCCCCCCACCCCCTCGCAATCTTCCACCCCCCCACCCCTCGCAATCTCCACCAGCCCCCCATCCCCCTCGCAATCTCCACCCCCCCATCCCCTCCGGTGCATCACCACTACCCCCCACCCCCTCGCAATCTCCACCCCCCCACCCCCTCGCAATCACTCACCCCCCCCCCACCCCCCTCGCAATCTTCCCCCCCCCACCCCACTTCGCAAGTCTCCACCACCCCGCCTCGCAACCCCCCCCCCACAATCGCACCCCCCCACCCCTCCACCCCCCCCACCGCCCGCAATCTCCCCTCGATCCCCTCGCAATCTTAGCAAAATTATCGGAATGCCTGCCTCCCACCACCTCCCACCTCTCCCCGTTTTCAGGCTCCGAGCCTCCACCCTCTCCCACCCTTTCCTAGCATCGCAATCTCCACCCCCGTCCACACCCCTCGCGATCGCTGACAATCCCGGGAAGACTCCACAACCCGGCGCAGTCCACCCCTCCGCAACTCACCGACCCCCCACTACCCCGGAAGCCACCACCTCGCACCACAACACTCCCCTACTGCTTCCCCGCATCCACCAGCCCCCCTCTCCACGCCAATCGCACACATAACAATACCCCCACCCCCTCCACGCAATCTCTCCACTCACCTACAACCAAAACCCACGCCCCACCCCAACAATCGCACACCCTCTCCACCCCCCCCCACAATCTCCACCCCCCCCACCCCCTCGCAATCTCCACCCCCGCAATCTCCACCTCCATATCCCACAATCTCCACCCCCTGCACACCCCCCTCGCACTCCACCCCCTCACACCCACCCGCTCCTCAATCTCCACCCCCCACCGATCCACCCCCCACCCCGCTCGCAATCTCCACCCCCCCCGAATCTCCACCCCCCCACCCCCTCGCAATCTCCACCCCCCCACCTCCCCCACCCCCTCGAATCTCCACCCCCCCACCCCCCGCAATCTACAATCTCCACCCCCTCGCAATCTCCACCCCCCCACCATCTCCACCCCCTCCACCCCCTCGGCATCTCCACCCCCCACATCTCCACCCCCCCACCCCCACGCATCTCCACCCCCCCGCCACCCCCCCCCCACCTCGCAATCTCCACCACCCCACCCCCCATCTCCCCCACCCCCCCACACTCGCAATCTCCACCCCCTCACTCCCCTCGCAAAATCTCCAACCCCCTACAATCTCCACCCCCCCACCCCCACGCAATCTCCACCCCCCCCCCACACCATCTTGCATCCACCCCCCAATCCCCCCCCACCGCCCTTGCAATCTCCACCCCCCCACCATCTCCACCCCCCCACCCCCTCGCAATCTCCACCCCCCCCCACCCACCAGCTACCCGCGTCCCCTCGCACAATCTCCCCCCATCCCCACCCTCCAATCTCCACCACCCGACCCACCCCTCGCAATCCTCCCACTCACCCCTCCATCCTCCCCCCAACCCCCACGCAATCTCCACACCCCCCACCATGCAATCTCCACCCCCCCACCCCTTGCAATCTCCACCCCCCCCATCCCACCGCCACCCCTCGCAATCTCCCCCCCCCACCCCCTCGCAATGCCCACTCCCCCCCATCTCCACACCCCCTTCCGCAATCTCCACCCTCCCACCCCCTCGCATCTCCACCCCCCCCTCGCCACCCCTCGCCCTTCAATCTCCACCCCCCCATCTCCTCGCAATCTCCACACCCCCTCCACCCCCTCGCCAATCTCCAATCGGACCCCCCCCCCGCGCAGTCTCCACCCCACGCCCCCCCCTCACCCCCCACCATCTCCACCCCCCCACCGATTTTCCTCGCAATCTCCACCCCACCTCACCACCTTCCCCCACCCCCCTCACAATCATCCACCCCCCCACCCCCTCGCAATCTCCACACCATCCACCCCCCCTCGACAATCTCCACCCCCCCCACCATCTCCACCCCCCCCCCCTCGCGAATCTCCACCCCTTCGCATCTCACACCCCCCACCCCTTCGCAATCTCCCCCCCCCCACCTCCACCCCTCGCGCCAATCTCCACCCCCCCCCCCACAAATCGACGGTCTCCAATCTCCAACTCCCCCCACCCCCTCGCAATCTCCACCCCCTCACCCCCCCCACCCCCCACCTCCCGTCTCAATCTCCACCCCACCCACCCCTCGCCAATCTCCACCCCCGCCACCCCTCACAATCTCCACCTCCCCACCCCCTCGCAATCTCCACCCCCCCTCCACTCCCCTCGCAATTCTCCACCCCCCTTGCCCCCACCCCTCGTAATCTCTACCTCTCGCAATCTCCCCCCACCCCACCCCCTTGGCAATCCCAATCTCCCTCGCAATCCCACCCCCCCCACCTTCCTCGCAAACTCCACCCCCCCACAAATCTCCATCTCACCCACCCCCTCACAATCTCCACCCGCCTCACAATCTCCACCTTCCCCCACCCCCTCGCAATCTCCACCCCCCCACCTCCTCGCAATCTACCACCCTCACCCCTCGCAATAACATCCACACCCCCACCCCCTCTCAATCGCCACATTACTGGATCTGCCAATCTCCCCCCCCCACCCCCACAAATCTCCACCCCCCCACCCCCTCAGCAACTCCACCCCCCACCAAAGCTAACCTTTCCCCACCGCTCCGCAATCTCCCACCCCCCCTCCTCGCAATCTCCACCCCCCCCCCCCTCGCAATCTTCCACCCCCCCACCCCCCATCGCAATCTCCACCCCTCCCACCCCCTCGCAACTCCACCCCCCCACCCCCTCGCAATCTCCACCCCCCTTGGTCTCCATCCCCCGCCCCCCACCCCCTCGCAAACTCCACCCCCCCCACCCTCTCTTCCACATGACTGGGATCTGGGTTGCCTCAGAACCTTGGAAGGTTCAACCATCTTCAATCCTTGGTTTGATTGGTTAGAATGGGTTTGAGAAATGCTGCATTGCACCAATGAAATGGGATTCTTTCTGTCAAAGATGGCAGGTGTCCCAGAATGCATTGCTGGCTAACCTCTTCAGTAAACTGCCGAGCGGTTAGGGCCTGCTGCACTGTGAGGCGGTTTGAAATTCCCAAGGTTTGGAGTGTTGCCTAAGCACAACACCAACCTGCATTTGTGTAGCACCCTTTAACATCCCAATTCACAGCAGTAATGATCAGATCAAATTCAAAAGCATAGCCCACAGGTGATTTGGACATTCAATCAAGTAATCAAAGACCTGATTAAAATGTAAGTTTCAAAGTGCAGCTTAGAGGAGCAGAGATTCAGGGAGGTTCAGTAATCACAAGGATTGGCACACACCAATGTAATGAACTATAATGGCATATTTACTAATAGGTACATATACAGAGTACTTTCACAATGTTAACACCTTACAGCTCTAGAATCTACTCTGGCTGCTAAAACCCACCCTTCTGTACCAACATCCCATGTAATGGCCGCTCTTGTAATATCCTCCAGCTCCACACTGACCGATTGTTTGATCTCTGCCATAGACTGTAGAAAGAGTCAGGTTTGGGCCTGTATCAGGTCCATCCATTCTGCACATCAGCGAGCTCTTTTTTATTCTATTGATTTGTGTCACATGACCTTCACTGGCTGGCCAGCATTTATTGCCTATCCCTGGTTGGCCTTGTTCACAGGGCAGTTAAGAGTGAATCACATTGCTGTGGTTTTAGAGTCAAATGTAGGCCAGACCAGATAAGGACGGCAGATTTCCTTCCCTAAAGGACATTAGTGAACCCAGATGGGTTTTTCCAACAGTCAGCAATGATTTCATAGAACATAGAAACATAGAACATAGAAAAACTACAGCACAAACAGGCCCTTTGGCCCACAAGTTGCACTGAACATATCCATACCTACCGGACTTACCTATAACGCTCAATCCTATTAAGTCCCATGTATTCATCCAGAAGTCTCTTAAAAGACCCTAACGAATTTGCCTCCACCGCCACCGATGGCAGCCGATTCCACTCACTCAACACCCTATGAGTGAAAAACTTACCTCTAACATCTCCTCTGTACCTGCTCCCCAACACCTTAAACCTGTAGTGATCATTTCAGCCCTGGGAAACAGCCTCCGAGAATCCACTCAATCAATACCTCTCAATATCTTATAAACCTCTATCAGGTCCCCTCTCATCTTTCATCTCTCCAAGGACAAAAAGCCAAGTTCCCTCAACCTATCTGCATAAGGCATGCCTCCCAATCCAGCCAACATCCTTGTAAATAGAATAGATAAGTGGAAAAGTGTGAGGTAATGCACTTTGGCAGGAACAATAAATGTGTAGAGTATAGGGCTAATGGTAGGGCTCTTAATAGTGTTGAGGAACAGAAGGATCTTGGTGTATGTGTCAATAGATCCCTGAAAGTAGGCGTCAAGTGGATAAAGTTGTTAAGAAGGCATATGGAGTCTTAGCTTTTATTGGCAGGGGGATTGAATTTAGGAGCCGCAGCATCATGTTGCAACTGTACAAAACTCTAGTGCGGCCGCACTTGGAGTCTTGTGTGCAGTTCTGGTCGCCACATTATAAGAAAGATGTGGAGGCATTGGAGAGGGTACAGAGGAGGTTTACCATGATGTTGCCTGGTATGGAGGGCAGGTCCTATGAAGAGAGGTTGAAGGATTTGAGGTTGTTTTCGTTAGAACGGAGGCGGCTAAGAGGGGATCTTATTGAAGCATATAAGATGATTAGAGGTTTAGATAGGGTGGACAGTGATAGCCTTTTTCCTAGGATGGAGAAATCTAGCACGAGGGGACACAGCTTTAAATTAAGGGGTATGAGTTATAGGACGGATATCAGAGGTAGGTTCTTTACTCAAAGAGTGATTAGGGAGTGGAATGCCCTGCCTGCAGCTGTTGTAGATGCGCCAAGTTTGGTGGCGTTTAAGAGGTTAATTGATAAGTATATGGAAGAGAAGGGAATGTTTAGTTTGGAGGGGCATTGCTTTTTATTTTGGTCGGCACAACATCGAAGGCCGAAGGGCCTGTTCTGTGCTGTATTGTTCTATGTTCTATGTTCTATGTTCTAAATCTCCCCTGCACCCTCTCAATAGCTTCCGCATCCTTCCTACAGTGAGGTGACCAGAACTGAGCACAGTACTCCAAGTGGGGTCTGACAAGGGTCTTATAAAGTTGCAGCATCACCTTCCGACACCTAAACTCAAACCCTCGATTAATGAAGGCCAGTACACCATACGCCTTCTTAACCACATCCTCTACCTGTGAAGCTGATATCAGAGTCCTGTGAACCCGGACCCCAAGATCCTTCTAATCTGCCACACTGCCAAGAATCTTACCCTTAATATTGTACTCCTTCACCCCATTGGTCCTGCCAAAATGGACTATCACACATTCATCCGTGTTGAAGTCCATCTGCCACTTTTCTGCCCAGTCTTGCATCCTATCTATGTCTCACTGCAACTTCAGACATCCCTCCAGACTATCCACAGCACCACCGACCTTTGTATCATCAGCGAACTTACTCACCCATCCCTCCACTTCCTCATCCAGGTCATTTATGAAAATAACAAACAGCAAGGGTCCTAGAACAGATCCCTGGGGCACTCCACTGGTGACCGACCTCCATGCAGAAAAAGACCCATCCACAACCACTCTCTGCCTTCTGCAGGCAAGCCAGTTCTGGATCCACAAGGCAACAGCTCCTTGGATCCCATGCCCTCTCACTTACTCAATAAGTCTTGCATGGGGGACCTTATCGAACGTCTTGCTGAAATCCATATAAATCACATCCACGATTCTTCCTTCGTCAATGTCTTTAGTCACATCTTCAAAAAAAAAACCAGAAGGAAGCCTCAGAGATGCCTGGGAAAGTTTATTCGCCCAATAAATTTGAACAGAGAGGAAACTCGAGACTCTAGACTTCTAGGATGTCCCCCCTCCTCTAACCTAAAAAAAAGGCTTGGAGTGAGAGCAGGTAAGCTTTCTTCTTTTTTGTCACTTAATCCTCTAATCTAAGGGGGTGAGGGAATATCAGGCAAGATCTTTTGTTTTATCCAGCGGGAATGGCAGTGAGAGCAGGGCAATGTTCTTCCTGCAGGATGTTTGAGGTGAGTGATGCTTTCAGTGTCCCTGCTGATTTTACTTGTGGGAAGTGCACCCATCTCCAGCTCCTCAAAAACCGCGTTAGGGAACTGGAGCTGGAGCTGGATGAACTTCAGATCATTCGGGAGACAGAGGTGATCAGAGATAAAAGCTTCAGGAATTTGGAGATTCCACAAATGAAAATAGATGGGTGATGGTGAGAGGGGCTGGGAGGAAGCAGCCAATGAGGGGATCTTCTGTGCTCATTCCCCTCAGCAGCAAGTATTCTGCATTGGATACTGTCGAGGGGGATGACCTACCAGTGGTAAACATTAGAGAGAGTGCAGAGGAAGTTCACCAGGATGCTGCCTGGTTTGGAGGGTAGGTCTTGTGAGGAGAGGTTGAGGGAGCTGGGACTTTTCTCTTTGGAGCGGAGGAGAATGAGAGGTGACTTAATAGAGGTTTATAAGATGATGAGGGGGATTGATAGAGTGGACGTGCAGAGATTGTTTCCTCGGGTGGATGTAGCTGTTAGTAGGAGGCAAAAACTATAAGGTTCATGGTGGCAGATATAGGAGGGATGTCCGAGGTAGATTCTTCACTCAGACAGTGGTTGGGGTGTGGAATGCACTGCCTGCTGTGATAGTGGAGTTGGACACTTTAGGAACTTTCAAGTGGTTATTGGATAGGCACATGGAGCACACCAGAATGATAGGGAGTGGGATAGCTTGATCTTGGGATTGGACAGCCCGGCACAACATTGAGGGCCGAAGGGCCTGTACTGTGCTGTACTGTTCTAAAAAATTCAACCAGCCTTGTAAGGCACGATCTGCCTTTGACAAAGCCATGCTGGCTATTTTTGATCATACTATACTTCTCTAAATACAAAGAACAAAGATAAATGTTCGTAAATGGTCATCATGAGATTCTTAATTCCAGGTTTTTTTTTTACTGAATTCAAATTCCACCATCTGCTGTGGCAGGATTCGAACCTGGGTCCCCAGAACATCAGCTGAGTTTCTGGATTAATAGCCTGACAATAATGCCACTAGGCCTCGTCAGGAGTTGCCTGATGATAATCCAGGAAAACATTAACAATAATTTGGACAAATGTGGATGAATTAAGGAAAACCACCACAGATTTGTTAAAGACAAATTCTATTTAATTTGATTGAGTTTTTCAGGCAGTAATGGGGAGGGTTGATGAGGGTGCGATGATTAATGTGATGTATACAGACTTCTGAAAGGCATTTGAGAAAGTGTTACATTGTGGGTTTTTCAGCAATGTTAAAATTCGTGGAATTAAAGGAAAAGTGGAGGCACGGCTGTAAAATAGAACAGAGGGGGTGATTCCCCAGCCTAGAGCACACTGACACCAATGGAGGGATGGTCGGAGAATCACGCAAGAGGAACAATAACACCATCTGTGCCGGGGAGAACTCAGTTTGAGATTCTCCCCACGTTTGAGCGGTGACCTAACCTGGTTCACGCCCAGCCTGGACATGAAGCAGATTTGCTGCTTAAATCAAGCTTAATCTATTCAGAATCAACTCTGGGACAGCATGATCTTTAAAAGGAGCACCCTGATCTCTGAGAAGCCTGCCTTGCCGGGACCTCTCTTCCCCATACCTCTCTTTCATGGCATGAATTATCGTAACCTGATAACGCCAAGGTTGTGGGTTTGATCCCTGTACAGGCTAAACGTATTTATATGTGCGTGTACATATATGCATAGACTCTGCCCTGGAACCTGGATTGTACATGCACGTGTGCAAACTCTGTGCAGACAGTGACCCAGTCCGGGAATTGAACCCGCGTCTCTGGAGCTGTGAGGCAGCCGTGTTAACCATGATAATGGTCAGTCACAGTCTCTGTTTCCAATCTCTAATCAATTTTAAAGAAATAAAGCAAAGTTTGAAGAAAGGGAATTGAGTGTTGGAGATGATAGGATTAACCTTTAACTCCTGAACATTGCAGAACAATCCTGGAAAGTCAGCAGCACTGGCAGGGGGAGAGGAGATTAACAATGTTGGATATTGATAACATTTACTCCATGTCACAGTAACAGTGAGATGGAGAGATTAATTCTTAAATGAGGCTCTACATCATTAATGTGGAAACATTAAATATTGTATACAATGGGATTTGCAGCAATATTACTAATGATTAATTATTTGGCAATGAGTCAGCAATACGAGTAAACACAGTATGAAGGGAACAGGATGTGGCAGTCCGGATATTACAATTAGGGAGAGGATTGAAGTTGGATTGTTGGATTGATGGGAAAAATGTAGCTTAATGTGTGGAATTTTGGGTGAATTCGCAAGTGTGAGTGGCATGGCAGCACTGCCGCCTCACAGAACCAGGGACCCGGGTTCGATTCCCAGCTTGGGTCTCTGTCTGCGTAAAGTTTGCACATTCTCCCCATATCTGCTTGGGTTTCCTTCCACACTCCAAAGATGTGCGGATTAGATCGATTGGTCGTGCTAAATTGACCCCAGTGTCAGGGTGGGATGAGCAGGGAATAGAACCTGGGTTGGATTGTGGTCAGTGCAGACTCAATGCGCTGTAGAGATTCTGTGTGAGATAAAAGATGAACACAGTTAGCCGTTGAGAGCTGGATTAGGATCTTAAAGTATGGTAACGTTAGGAATGAGACCAAAACATTGAAAAGGGAGGAGGGGTGAGAAGGAGCAGTTAATGTTCACTCACACAACAGGAATGCAGGGAGAGGGAATGTGACTATCGCTGGCTAGACCAGAGTTTAATACCCAACCTGATTTGCCCCTCGACAAGGTGATGGTGAGCTGCCTTTTTTAAACTGCTGCAATCCCTGTGCTGTAAGTACACCCACAGCACTGTTCAGGAAGGAGTTCCAGGATTTTGATCCCACGATATTGGCGATATATTTCCGAGTCAGTGTGATGGGTGACTGGGAAGGTGCACTAATTCCACCAGTTTCCTGGCACCAAGGCCCCTCATTATGTACCAGAGGGAGGGGCTGCACCAGTGGTTTACAGCTAGTCATTCACAAGAATTAGAAACAGGAGCAGGCCGTTCGGCCCCTTCACCCTGCCCCACCATTCAATACAATCCTCTACACCATTTCTGTGCCATTTCCCACAGCCCTCTATTCCTCGATCTATCAAATATTTATCCATCTCCACTTTAAATACTTCCAATAATCCAGCCTGCACCACCTTTTGGAGCACAGAATTCCAGAGATTCACCACCTTCTGTGAGAAGAAATTTCTCACACCTCAGTTTGAAATAACTGGCTCTTTATCATGTAGCAATATCCCCTTGTTTAAGACTCTAACACTGGTGAAAACATCTCACCATCCACCCTGTCAAAGCCCTTCAGGATCTCATATGTTTGAATAAGGTCACCCCTCACTCTTCTAAGTCTCAGCACTGATCCCTAAGGAAGGCCATTTGTCACAGCCCTCCATACAGAAACATACCCTTCCACTGCTACTCTCTGTCTTCCATGGCCAAGATGTAAAGATGCCGGCGTTGGATTGGGGTGGTAAGAACTCAGTAAGAATTTAGCAACACCAATTATTAATCCAACCGATTTATTTGATAGTAAAAAAGCGAGCTTTCAACACTCTTGTGTCTTCCTCAGGCAAGTGCAGTGTTCTGCACTTCATGGCCAAGCCAGTCCTGTATCCATCTTGCCAGCTCACCTCTGATCCCGAATGACTCCACCAGTCTGCCATGAGGGGCCTTGTCAAAGGCCTTACTGAAGTCCATGTAGGCAACATCCATTGCCCTATCCTCATCAATCATCTCCATCACTTCCTTGAAAACTCAATCAACTTAGTGAAGGAAGACCTCACAATACATGTTGCACATGGGATTGTAGGTAATGTCTTGAGATGGATAGAAAGCTGCAAACAATAAGAAGAGTCGGCATAAATGGATCTTTCTGACTGGCAGTCAGAGACTAGTGGGATTTCACAGGGATTTCTGTGAAATCCATGTGAAATTTCTGTGTCCCCATGGTAGGCTACTACAGAAAGTGCAGATGCATGGGATTGAAGGTGATTTAGCAGTTTGGATTAGGAATTGGTTAGCTGATAGAAGACAGAGGGTGGTGGTTGATGGGAAATATTCAACCTAGAGTGCAGTTACAAGTGGTGTATCTCAAGGATCTGTTTTAGGGCCACTGCTGTTTGTCATTTTTATAAATGACCTAGATGAGGGTGTAGAGGGTTGGATTAGTAAATTTGCTGACGATACCAAAGTGGGGGGAGTTGTAGACAGCGAGGATGGATGTTACAGTTTGCAGAGGGACATAGATAGGTTGCAGAGCTGGGCCGTGAGGTGGCAAATGGAATTCAATACGGATAAGTGTGAGGTGATTCACTTTGGTAGAATAACAGGCATATGAAATATAGGGCTAATGGAAGGACCCTTAATAGTGTTGTTGAGCAGAGGGATCTTGGGGTACAAGTACATAGCTCTTTGAAAGTTGGCACCCAGGTTGATAAAGTTGTTAAGAAGGCGTACGGTGTGTTAGCTTTTATTGGTAGAGGGATTGAATTTAGGAGCCGTGAGGTTATGTTACAACTGTACAAAACTCTGGTGCGGCCGCACTTGGAGTATTGCGTACAGTTCTGGTCGCCGCATTATAAGAAAGATGTGGAAGCATTGGAAAGGGTGCAGAGGAGGTTTACCAGGATGTTGCCTGGTATGGTGGGAAGGCCTTATGAGGAAAGGCTGAGGGACCTGAGGTTATTTTCATTAGAGAGAAGAAGGTTACGCGGTGACCTAATTGAGGCGTATAAGATGATCAAAGGACTGGATAGGGTGGATAGTGAGAGCCTTTTTCCTCGGATGGTGATGACCAACACGAGGGGACATAACTTCAAATTAAGAGGTGGTAGTTATAGGACGGATGTCAGAGGCAGGTTCTTCACACAGAGGGTGGTGAGGGCGTGGAATGCCCTGCCTGCAGCAGTTGTGGACTCGCCTACTTTGGGGGCATTCAAATGTTCGGTGGTAGGCATATGGATGATATTGGAATAGTTTAGGTTAGAGGGTCCACTAGCCGGCGCAACATCGAGGGCCAAAGGGCCTGTACTGCGCTGTAATGTTCTATGTTCTATGTTTAGGACCCCAGCTGTTGACATTATATATTAATGATTTGGAAGGGGGAACTGAATGTTTTATCTCCAAATTTGCAGATGATACAAAGTTGTGGGGGAGGGTGAGCTGTGAGGAGGATGCAGAGATGCTTCAGTGTGATTTGGACAAGCTGAGTGTGTGGGAATTTGCATGGCAGATAAAGTATAATGTGAGGTTATCCAATTTGGTAGCAATAATAGGGAGACAGATTATTACCTGGATGGGTGTAAATTGAGAGAGGTGGGTGAGACCTTGGAGTCCTTGTGCATCAGTCACTGAAAGTAAGTATGCAGATACAGCAGGCAGTAAAGAAGGCAAGTGGTATGTTGGTCTTCATACCGAGAAGATTTGAGTATAGGGATAGAGATGTTTTACTGCAATTGTACAGGGAGTTGGTAAAGCCACACCTGGAGTATTGTGTACAGTTTTGGTCTCCTCATCTGAGGAAGGATGTCCTTGCTATAGAGGGAGCACAGCGAGGGTTCACCAGGCTGATTTCTGGGGTGGCAGGTCTGTCGTAAGAGGAGAGGATTATATTCACTGGAGTTTAGAAGAGTGAGAGGGGATTTCACAGAAATATAAGATTCTAACAGGGGAGATTCAGAAAAAATGTTCGCAATGGTGGAGGAGTCCAGAACTACGGGTCATAGTTTGAAGATAAAGGATAAACTTTTTGAACTGAGATGAGGAGAATTTTTTTCACCCAGAGTGTGGTGAATGCGTGGAATTCATTCCCACTGAATGTAATTGGTGCCAAAACATTGTGTGATTTCGGGAAAAAATTAGATATAGCATTTGGGGGTAAAGGGATCAATGGATATGGGAGGAAGGGAGAATCAGGATATTGAATTTGATGATCAGCCATGATCAAAATGAATGGCGGAATAGGCTTGAAGGGCTGAATGGCCTCTTCCAGTTTCTAGTTTCTATGATCCTATGTAACAGATCAGATTAGGGTAGGATTTTACCTGCCTCTTGCCCCCTCAGATGTAGTTTCCAGCAATCAGGATGAGGTCAACTTGAGGCCTTAATGTTTGCAATGGCTGCTTGTTGACTATTTTTTGAGTGGCTGGCATTTTAATTAATGACTGACCTATTGATCAATGTAAGGACAGTACAGACCTCCAGGGACACATACAGCTGCAGGACAGTACAGGACTCCAGAGATACATTGGGCCACCCCAGGAATAAGGTCTGTACATAAGGGCGTTGCTGATTGGTCGGTATTTATTATCCATTGCTGATTGCCCAAAAGGGCAGTTGAGAGTCAACCACGTTGCCGTTGGTCTGGAGTCACATGTAGGCCAGACTGGGTAAGGACGGCAGATTTCCTTCCCTAAAGGACATTAGTGAACCACGGATTTTTCCAACAATGGTTTCATAGTCATCAGTAGATTCTTAATTCAGATTTTTTTTATTGAACTCAAGTTCCACCATCTGTCATGGCGGGATTTGAACTCAGGTTCCCAAAGAGTTAGCTGAGTTTCTGGATTAATAACCTCATGATAACAGCACTAGACCATCGCCTTCCCAGTCTGACATTACATCAGGCACTAACACAATGTGGCCTTGGGGCCCGTAGATACACCCAATGTCAGAGCACTAACTTCAAACCCAAAGTTCAACCCCAGTCTCTAGGGAAGATTGTGAACCCACCAAAACAAAATGCTGCCATCAGCCATAGGGTGAGACACTTTGTAAAAGAATATAGAAATGGCCTTGATCTTTATTGCTATAACTATTTATTACCTCCAGCTTATACAGACTCACACAGGAACTTTGGATGGATCAGACATTCTGAAACTTGCATGTTACAGAGGAAACTCCCTCAGTAAATATTAGTTATAAACAATGCTCATGTCAAATAATACGTTTATACAAAGCTCGCAATGAGGTCAATCAATTAGAACTTGAGATGAAATCTGCCTGGTTCTTTGCTATCGTCCGCAGTCAGCTGGGTTTATTGTTTCTTAAAGAACCTTTTGGTGTCTTGTCCATCGATCTTAATGATCTAAATTAAGAAAAAGGATATTCAATTAGAAAAGAGAGACAGTTTTCTAGGCAGCATTCTGCAGCCTGCTCACAAAAAGGTTAATGGAGAAATTTGATCAGCATCTGGCCAACATGAAGAGTAATAATGGAACTGTGGGAGTGAGAGTGAAGGAGCAAGAGGGCAGGTCAAAGCAGGATTGGGTACTGTGTGTGTGTCTGTATGTGAGTGTCTGTGTGTGTGTGTATGTGTGTCTGTGTGTCTGTGTGTGTGTGTCTGTATATGGGTCTGTGTGTGTGTGTGTGAGTATGTGTGTGCATGTGCATGTGTGCATGTGTGTGTATGTGTGTCTGTGTGTGTGTGCACGTGTGTGTGTGTGTCTGTGTCTGTGTGTCTGTGTGTATGTGTGTCTGTGTGTGTGTGCACGCGTGTGTGTGTGTCTGTGTCTGTGTGTCTGTGTCTGTGTTTCTGTGTGTGTGTGTGCCTGTGTCTGTGTCTGTGTGTGTGTGTGTGTGTGTGTGTATATGTGTGTCTGTGTGTGTGTATGTGTGTGTGTGTCTGTATGTATGTGTGTGAGGGTGGGGAGTTGGATGGAATGTATTTCTCTGCAATGAGTTGTCCGATGGGAAGAACTCAGTAAGAATTTAGCAACACCAATTTATAATCCAACCGATTTATTTGATAGTGAAAACGCGAGCTTTCGACTCCTGCGTCTTCCTCAGGCAAATGGAAGACACAGGAGTCGAAAGCTCGCGTTTTTACTATCAAATAAATCGGTTGGATTATAAATTGGTGTTGCTAAATTCTTACTGAGTTCTTACCACCCCAATCCAACGCCGGCATCTGTACATCTTGTCCGATGGGATACAGTGGGGTATGAATATGGAATTTGTTTGGATGTTTCCTGCTATAGTACGTATCCCAGAACCCTCAGCCTCCTTCACGCCCCAGGTCCAAACTTCATGCTGCAGCCCTCATTCATGCCCTGACCCTGCTACCTGACACTTGTCCCCAACTCTAATAGCTTGGTAGCGCAGTGGTTAGTGCAGTGGTAGCGCAGTGGAGCTTCACAGCTCCATGGGACCTGAGTTCGATTCCCGGCTTTGGTCACCGTCCTTATGGAAACTGCACATTCTCCTCATGTCTGCATGGGTTTCCTCCAGTGCTCTGGTTTCCTCCCACAGTCCAAAGATGTGTGGGTTAGGTTGATTGACTATACTAAGAAATTGCCCCTTAGTTCCAGGGATGCATAGGTTAGAGGGATTAGCAGGTATAACATGTAGGGACATGGGGGTAGGGACTAGGTAGGATTGTGTTCAGTGCAGACTCAATAGGCCGAAGGTCCTCTTTCTGCACTGTAGGGTTCTGAGATTCTATGAGCCTCTCCCCCAACAGGCATGAGCTTTTCCAAAGTTCCTGGGCTCACATCATCCCCCTGGATGTTGCTCCTGTGTAGTTCCTGGGGGTTACTATCCCAGTGTGTGTCTATCCCTCTCTATCTCCCTATCCCAGTGTGTGTCTATCCCTCTCTATCTCCCTGTCCCAGTGTGTGACCATCCCTCTCTATCTCCCTAAACCACTGTGTGTCTATCCCTCTCTATCTCCCTATCCCAGTGTGTGTCTATCCCTCTCTATCTCCCTATCCCAGTGTGTGTCTATCCCTCTCTATCTCCCTATCCCAGTGTGTGTCTATCCTTCTCTATCTCCCTATCCCAGTGTGTGTCTATCCCTCTCTATCTCCCTATCCCAGTGTGTGTCTATCCCTCTCTATCTCCCTATCCCAGTGTGTGTCTACCCTCTCTATCTCTCTATCCCAGTGTGTGTTTATCCCTCTCTATCTCCCTATCCCAGTGTGTGTCTATCCCTCTCTATCTCCCTATCCCAGTGTGTGTCTATCCCTCTCTATCTCCCTATCCCAGTGTGTGTCTATCCCTCTCTATCTCCCTATCCCAGTGTGTGTCTATCCTTCTCTATCTCCCTATCCCAGTGTGTGTCTATCCCTCTCTATCTCCCTATCCCAGTGTGTGTCTATCCCTCTCTATCTCCCTATCCCAGTGTGTGTCTATCCCTCTCTATCTCCCTATCCCAGTGTGTGTCTATCCCTCTCTATCTCCCTATACCAGTGTGTGTCTATCCCTCTCTATCTCCCTATCCCAGTGTGTGCCGATCCTGGTCCTGATAGATTCTGTGCCTCTTTTTCTCTGTCTGTTACTCACCTGCACCAAGGTATCACCTTGAATTTCTCGGATTGTGATGAATTCCTTTCCATCATCTAGTATTTTAAAATGTCCCTCTAAGCGGTTCATTGCGGTTAAACTAAACTTTCCCTGGAAAGGAAAAAGAAGGAATTATTCTAAAGTGCCTGGGAACCTCGGACACAGACCTTGGTAGTTCCCACGCTGCCTGAAACCTTTCTGTCCTTTTACCAAATTGTTTCGCTTCAGACAAGCTCAGTGTCCACCCTGTCACACTCCTTCAGAATCTTATGTAGAATATTCAGGTTCTCAGTCCTCCTATGCTATGGACCAGTCTAGTGAACTATAATTCCTCCAATGCAATTACATCCTTCCCAACACACCAAAATAAATAATCTCTTTTTCCCACACATCTTCTCCCTCAGTGCCAAGTCACTACACTTGCCTTTATTTCTTCGCAGCCTCTCGGTATCCTCACCTCAATTCCCACCTAGCTTTGTATTAATAAAAACCTAGATACATTACTCTGATTCTTTATCTAAGACATTAATATAGATCGTAAATAGCCGAGACCTCAGTAAAGATCATTGTGCTCCTCTACTGCTCTCACTTTACTGATTCCTACTCTCTGCTCCCTGTCCACTGACACAGAGGCTTTTTTCCCAGTGTAGAAACGTCAATTATTAGGAGATATAGGCTTAAGGTAAAAGGGGGAAGGTTTAAAGGAGACGTGAGAGGCAAGTTTTTACACAGAGGGTGGCAAGTGCTTGGAATGCACTGTTGGAGGAGGTGAGAGAAACAGGGCAGCACAGTAACACAGTGGTTAGCACTGCTGCTTCATAGCTCCAGGGACCTGGGTTTGATTCTCAGCTGGGGTCACTGACTGTATGGAGTTTGCACGTTCTCCTCGTGTCTGCGTGGATTTCCTCTGGATGCTCTGATTTCCTCCCACAGTCCAAAGATGTGTGGGTTAGATTGATTGGCCATGCTAAAATTGTCCCTTAGGGTACTAGGGTGCCTAGGTTAGAGAGATTAGTGGGTAAAATATGCAGGGACATGGAGGTAGGGCCTAGGTGGGATTGTGGTCGGTGCAGACTCAATGGGCCAAAGGGCCTCTTTCTGCACTGTAGTTTCTATGATTCTATGAAAAACATACAATAGCAACGTTTAAGAGGCATCTTGACAGATATATGAACAGTCAGGGGATAGGGGGGTACAAACCAGGTAGAAGCAAAAGGACATTAGTTTAGAAAGAGGTCAAGTGTCAGCACAGCCTTGGTGAGCTGAACTGCCTGTTCTTGTGCTATTCTTTTTTCTTGTTTCAATCTTTTATGTACACTAATAGATTCCTTCCACTCCATGAGCCCTTATCTTATATATCCACATTTTACAAAGTCAAAGAACAAAGAACAACACAGCACAGGAAACAGGCCCTTCAGCCCAATGAGTCCATGCCGCCATTTTAACAGTGTGAGTGCCCTCTTCTCCCTATGACCTTTGTCTACACCTATTGGACTCCACAATAAAGGAACCATAACCAGAGTGAGAGACGCCTAATTTAGGGACAATTTGTTAATAATTTTATGTGGCACTTTATTGAATGTCTCTGCAAAATCCAAATATACAATATCTGCCACATCCCCTTTACCACCCTCCCACTTATACCATCAAAAAAGCTCAAATAAATTTGCCAAACAGAATTTGAGTTTGTTTTGTAATCACACTGAGCAGATTAGAGTTCAGTGCTAATGACTGATATCAGACTAATGGCTCTGACATTTCCTCTTTTCACTCTTTCTCCAATAACATTGGTTATCTTTCAATCTGCTGAGACTATTCCACAATCTCACCGATTTTGGAAAATGTTAACTGTGCACCTAATGTTTTTGCCGCTTTCTTGTTTAGGTTCTATGGATGGAGGATATCAGGTCCTGGGGATTTGTCAGATTTTAGTCTATTTAACTTTTATAAACTTTTGCCATTAAGTTTATTTACTCATGTCACAAGTAGGCTTACATTAACACTGCAATGAAGTTACTGTGAAAATCCCCTAGTAGTCTCGCTCCAGCACCTGTTCGGATACACTGAGGGAGAACTTAGCGTGGCCAATACACCTAACCAGCAAGTCTTTGAGTGTAGGAGGAAATTGGAGTGAAATTGGAGTGAAATTGCAATGAAGTTACTGTGAAAATCCCCTAGAAGTCTCGCTCCAGCACCTGTTCGGATACACTGAGGGAGAACTTAGCGTGGCCAATACACCTAACCAGCAAGTCTTTGAGTGTAGGAGGAAATTGGAGTACCCGGAGGAAACCCATGCAGACACAGGGAGAATGTGCAAGCTCCACACAGACAGTGACCCAAACTGGGAATTGAACCTGGGTCCTTGACGCTGTGAGGCAGCAGTGCTAACCACTGTGCCACTCCCTCACTGGTGATACTAATTACTTTAATTGCCTCACTCTTATTCACTCCTAGCTTACTCTGTTTCTGGTCTGGAACTTGCTTCTTCTGCTGTGATGACAAGACAGAAAACATTTGTTTAATGATGATGCCATTTCCTCATTCCCCATTATCATTTCTCCTGTCTCAGCATCAAAGGGATCAACATGAACTCCAGCTACTTTACTCCTTTTTATATACTTATAAAAGCTCTTACAATCTGTTTTAATATTCTGACTCGTTTACTCTCAAACGTCAGAGGCAATTCTCACAGCTGCTGCACTGTTTAGCTGGGTGCTGCTCCAGGGAATGGAATCAGCATGGAGCTCGTTCACATATTGAAATCTGTATTTAAATATCAGTAGAGGGCCCAGGACTGCAGTCTCCGAGTCCACTAGCCTTTCTCCCACTGCCAGGAGCGGTTCACTCCAGTGAGGTTTACAACAGCTTCCCACTAGCAAGAGTCTCCTGGCCATTCACTCCTGGAGTGAAAGAGGAGCCATGGAGATCCCCAGGAGATTAAGTGTAAGATGGGGAGTCTCCTGGCCATTGCCAGCCTGGTCCCCTGGCACTGCCCAAAGGCAAAGTGACAATGCCCCACTGGGCATCAGGCATTGCCAAGGGGTCAGGGTTATTGGGGGTGGGGCCAATAGGGGGTGGGGCCTATTGAGGGCAGGCCGTATTGGGGAAGATTGGTGGGGATGGGGCTGTCTCGCTGTCACCATGCAGTCGGGATCAGTGGCAGGGGACGGAAGGAGCTGATTGGGGTTTGTCATTGGGATGAGATGAGATGGGTGCTTGGGGTGGGTCATATGGGCTAGGCCAGAGACATCTGGGAGGCCAGTGATCGGGGAGTGGGAGGGGTCAGAGGGCAGTGACGTGGAAAGGTTGTGGAGTTGGTCAGTGATCGAGCTGCTCAGTGATCGGGAGGTTGGTCGTGCAGGGTCATTGCACATGCACCAACCTCAGCGCTAACAGATCAGCACACGTGCAATGGCCCACTCATCACTATGCTGCTGGCTTCTCCAGCGGGAATAGGCTCCACTCCCTGATTATCAGTATGAATCTCTCTGAGGTACTCTGCAGTGTTCTGAGTGTGGGAGATTCATTCTGAAAATTTCACTAAAATAGCCAGTGAAGTTACTCCAGTGAAGTTACTCGATCACTAATGGTGTGCCACAAGGCTCAGTACTGCGAGCTCTTCTATTTGTAATATATATAAATGACTTGGAAGAGGGAGTAAGTGGAGTGATCAGCAAGTTTGCACATAATACAAAGATGGCTGGACTTGTGGATAGTGAGGAGCATTGTCAGGTGATGCAGCAGGATAT
This sequence comes from Sphyrna mokarran, assembly GCA_024679065.1. Lineage (NCBI taxonomy): Eukaryota > Metazoa > Chordata > Chondrichthyes > Carcharhiniformes > Carcharhinidae > Sphyrna > Sphyrna mokarran. The sequence goes on from JAGIQG010000032.1 coordinate 420,721, forward strand.
AGATAGGCTGGTAGCTTGGGCAGATAGATGGCAGATGGAATTCAATCCTGATAAATGTGAGGTGATGCATTTTGGGAGAAAGAATGTAAGGGGGAGGTATATGATAAAGGGTAGACCTATTAAGAGTATAGAAACGCAGAGGGACCTGGGGGTACAGGTGAACAAGTCTCTGAAGGTGGCAGAGCAGGTGGAGGAGGTTGTAAAGAACGCATATAGTATGTTAGCCTTTATTAGGAAGGGGTATAGAGTACAAGAGCTGGCCTTTAATGTTGCAGTTGTATAAAACGTTGGTTAGACCTCATTTGGAATACTGCATCCAGTTCTGGTCACCTTACTACCAGAAGGACGTGGAGACTCTGGAGAGAGTGCAGAGGAGGTTTACCAGGATGCTGCCTGGTATGGAAGGTCTGAGTTACAAGGAGAGGTTAGGCAAATTAGGACTGTTTTCCTTAGAAAGACGTAGACTTAGAGGAGATCTGATAGAGGTGTACAAGATTTTGAAGGGGATTGATAGAGTAAACAGGCTTAAGCTTTTTCCTAGGATGGACTCAAATAGCACGAGGTGTCACGGGCTTAGGGTGAGGGGGGTAAGGTATAGTTTGGATGCTGGAGGGAGTTTTTCACACAGAGGGTGGTTGGGGTATGGAATGCGCTGCCAAGTAAAGTGGTGGAGGCAGGTACTCTGGAGTTATTTAAGAAATACTTAGATGGGCACATGAACAGAATGGGAATGGAGGGGTATAGAAAACTGATTTAAAATAGGGATCATGAGCCTTGGGAGTCCCTGGGAAGTGTGTAAATAGATGATGATATTGATGTACTTGTTTTTATCCTACAGGTGCTTTGGTCCACCTTGTTGTCTAACGAGGGGCATACACGCGATGGGTCGTGAGAGGCTGCTCTTGGATTTTTTTCGAGAGTATCCTAGTGCTTCACGTCGTTAGTGTACGCTTGACCTGGACCATTTGATGGGCAACATGACAGCTCAGTGACTATCGCTGTGCTTTGCAGATACATGGATTTGGGCCTGTGTCTGTGGGAGTTTGCGCATTCTCCCTGTGCTTGTGTGGGTTTTCTCCGGTTTCCTCCCACATCCCAAAGATGTGCTCTTAGGCTAATTGGCAAAACAAATTCTCCCTAAATTGTCTCAAATTTGGTTTTTAATCCATAGATCTATAAACATGGACAGGGATTGCAGGTAGAGGTGGGAACATCAGGGTGGCGGTGTGGGCTCGTTGGGCCCAAGGGCCTGTTTCCCCCGTGCTGTTTTGTTCTCTGTTCATTGTTCTGTTTTTATTCGCATTCAACACTTTTTTGGGGGAATCCCAGCCATCATTCCTTTCTCTTTTTAACACCGTTCAGGTGGCTTTAACATAGAACATAAAACACTACAGCACAAACAGGTCCTTCGGCCCACAAGTTGCACCGATCATATCTATACCTACCAGGCCATAGAACTATCTGTAACTCCCAAACCCATTAAATCCCACGTACTCATCCAGAAGTCTTTAAAAAACCCCAGCGAGTTCGCCTCTACCACCACTGACGGTAGCCGATTCCATTCACTGACCACCCTCTGAGTGAAAAACTTACCCCTAACATCTCCTCTGTACTTGCCCCCCAGCACCTTAAATCTGTGTCCTCTCGTAGCAACCATTTCAGCCCGGGGAAATAGCCTCCGAGAATCCATCCTATCTATTCCTCTCAACATTTTATAAACCTCTATCAGGTTGCCTTCAATCAGCTTTCAATCAGCTTTCTGCGGGTTTTGAAAAACACTTGCTTGGTTTCAGAATTACTAGTATTTTTTTAATCCAGTACTGTCCTCTGCTGGAGGGCTTGCTCCAAACATGCCATTTTCCCTGTGAGAATTTTGTTTGGCAAACTCTGCAGGCTTTGAGAGTACACTGCCTTCCCACCCATGGAATGTCTGGTCTCAATATCCGCCTGTTGCCTCTACTCAGCAGGATCTCCTGCATTGCCCTGGATCACATCCAGTTCTTTCCCTGGACTATTTGCTGTATATTTGTAAATCACTACAAATATTTATAAAGATTTGCTGTTAACATTCAGAACACTACAATAGCTGACAGCTGCTTCTCTTGAGTGACACCCTCCTGTCCCTGACCACAGACGAAATTCTAAGTATCTGGCCTAGGGGATGTGACTATTCCCTGGAACGAAGTGTCTAGAAAACTCTACCACCTGCCCCCCCCCCCCCCCCCCCCCCCCCCCCCGCCCCCCAAGCACTGCAATGTCCGCGGCTCAGATTCCAGCTCATCGAGTGAACTCCCACATACAACATCTACAACACACCACCTGCCTCGCCATCTTTATTCTGTTCAGTTCTGATAGAATTAACCAAACTCGATATGTTGATTCTAATTCTCTCTCCACAGATGCTATCAGACCTACTGTTTTTGTTTCAGATTCCAGCATCCGCAGTATTTTGCTTTTATCTGTATTGTGTGTCCTTTAACTAATTAGGTTTCAAGTTTAGAAATATAACTCAGTTTTTAGCTGTGGTTATATTAAGTAGTTTAACTGGTCAAATTTTATATTTAATGCAGTACTAATATCCACCCAAGTGCCAGTTTAAATTACTGGCCCACTTACAATAGTAAGAAGTCTCACAACACTGGGTTTAAGTCCAACCAGTTTATTTCATGGTAATCCCATAAGCTTTCAGAAACACTGTTCCTTTATCAGGTGTGTGGAAGGTTCTGATCAGAGAAAGAATAGCAGGTTAGCTGCAAAGACTTGCATTCTAGTCAGTATTCTGTAAACTGTGTGTGCCTTTATACGCCTTTCTCTGATCAGAACCTTCCACACACCTGATAAAGGAACAGTGTTTCTAAAAGCTTGTGGGTTCACTATCAAACAGTGAATGCTTTGCATTCGAACATAATACAGGAGTAGACCATTCCATGCCCAGACCTGCTCCAACATTCACTGACTGATCTGATTTTAACGTCGACCCCACATTCCCACTAACCCCCAATAAACCTTTTACACCTTTTGCTTATGAAGAATCTATCCAGCTCTGCCTTAAAAATATTCAGTCTCTGCTTCCCTTGTCTTTTGAGGAAGAGAGTTACAGAGACTCACCACCCTCCGAGAGAAAATAATTCTCCTCATCTCTGTTTTAAATAGTGATCCTTTATTATTATACAGTGATGCCTAATTCTAGATTCTCCCATAAGAGGAAAACAATCTCTCCACATCCACCTCATCAACACCCTTCAGAATATTTCCATCAGGTCACTTCTTATTCTTCTAAACTCCAGAGAATACCAGCCTGTCCAATATTTCCTCACCAAATGGTTCTTTACACAGAGGGTGGTGAGAGCGTGGAATGCCCTGCCTGCAGCAATTGTGGACTCGCCTACTTTGGGGGCATTCAAATGTTCGGTGGATAGGCATATGGATGATATTGGAATAGTTTAGGTTAGAGGGTCCGCTGGCCGGCGCAACATCGAGGGCCGAAGGGCCTGTACTGCGCTGTAATGTTCTATGTTCTATGTTCTAAACAACCCACCCATTCTTTCTCAATCTTTCTCCATCCAATTCCGCATTAAAAGCTTTGATTGAGTCTGTATCTATCCTCTATCAGGCTGTGAGTGAGAATATATTTCCCATTACTTTCTGTGGCCCTTTTGCCAATTGTCTTCAGTCTGTTTGCTCCCACTGTTGACTTCTCAGCCTCCGGAAACAGCTTCTGTTTATTTTCTCTGTTTGAACCCTTCATCGTTGTGACTACCTCAGTCAAATCTACTCTGCTCCTTGTCTGCTTGAAGGTGAACAATCCCAGAATGTCCAGTCTTCCCACGTTCCTCATCCCTGGAACTGATACGGTAAATGTTCTCGATATCCTCTTCAACATCTTCTCATCCTTTCACTGACATTTTGAAGTGAATGATACTATAAATTGGAAAGTGAGAGGGGACCTCATAGAAACTTACAAAATACAAGGTTAGACAGGGTAAATTTAGAAAGAATATTCCCATTTGTGGGGAGTCCAGAACTAGGGCTCATAGTTTAAGGATAATGGGTAAATCTCTTAGAAGTGAGGTGAGGAGAAATTTTTCCACCCAGAGAGTGGTGAATGTGTGGAATTCACTACCACAGAAAGTAGTTGAGACCAAAATGTTGTGTGAAATTAGATATAGCTCTTGGGGCTAAAGGAATAAGAGATATGGGGGAAAGGGGGATCAAGATATTGAATTTGATGATCAAAATGCATAGTGGAGCAGGTTCGAAGGGCCGAATGGACTACTCCTGTTTCTAGACTCTGTGTTTTTATGTCTCTGTGGTTTTCAGAACCAGACAGCAGCACACACTTGGAGCCAGGCTGAAGTTTTAGGAGGGTCAGCAGATCCACTTGGCTTTTATATTCTATGTTTCTAAAGCCCAGGATTACACATGCTTTCTGATCTTTGTTCACCTGTCCCGGAACCTTCAGTGATTCATGGACAAAACCCCCAGGCTCCTCTCTTCATGCGACCTTTGTAAAATTGCATCATTGTATTGTCTCTCCTTATTTGTCCTACTCGAATGTATCCCCACTCACTGAATAATGTTGAGTTTTATCTCCCATCAATGTAGTTTTCCACCAGCCAATCCGTGCCCATTCTATTCATTTTGATCCCAGGATGTCCCAGTGTTCCGAGCTTTGTCTCCTGCCTCTCCAAGTCTTCTGATAGGCCCCCAGATCAGTTTAAGGGTGAATAGTTAATTCCAATTTGAGGCAGACTGTCAGTTAAACAAAATGTCACAAAACAAAACAAGGAACAGACACAGGTTTAATTTAAACTGAAGGAGATTTAAGTTAACAGGAGGATCACTGGGATAAAGATACCATTTGGAGCAGAGGTATCCTGATCAGCATGGCCCTGGATTTGAAAGCATGCTAGGGAGTTATGTTCGAGTGTAAATGGAATACAGGAAGAAGGAACCTTAGAAGGTGACTCTGAAATCCGGATAAGTGTGTAGTAATTCATTTCAGCAGGTTAAATAGGGAAATAGAATATAATATTAAGGGTAAGACTCCTGGCAGTGTGGAAGTATCTTGGGGTCCAAGTTCATAGGATGCTCAAAGCAGCTTCGCAGGTAGAGGCTGTGGTTAAGAAGGCGTATGGTGAACTGGCCTTCATCAGTCAAGGAGTTAAGTTTAGGAGTCGGGAGATAATGCTGCAGCTTTATAAGACCCTGGTCAGACCCCACTTGAAGTACTAGAACAAAGAGCAACACAGCATGGGAAACAGGCCCTTCGGCCCAACGAGCCCGCGCCGCTGTCCTAACATCTTAACGACACATCCATGACTTTAGGTTATGCCTATTGTGGAAGATTCCCATATAGCGACCAATATAGGGACAATTTGTTACCCAATCAGCCTAAGAGCACATTTTTGGGATGTGGGAGGAAACCGGAGCACCCGGAGAAAACCCACGCAACCACGGGGAGAACGTGCACACTCCCGCAGACACAGGCCCAAATCCATGTGTCTGCACAGCAACAGCGATAGTCTCTGAGCTGTCATGTTGCCCATCAGATGGTCCAGTTTAAGCATACACTAACGACTTGAAGCACTAGGCCACTGCTGAAGCAACATCCAAGAGCAGCCCTCGCACAACCTGCTGAATGCATGCACCTTGTTGGTCAACAAGGTGAACCGAATTGCCTGTGGAAACAAATAAGACATTTAGACAGTCCTGCTATATCCCTCTATCTGCAGACCGCTCATGTGGCTGTCCAAGAGACCCTTAAACAACCCTAGCGTGCCTGCTCCCACCACCTTACTCGGTAGTGCATTCCACACCCCCACTACTCTTTGTGTGAAAAAATGCCCTCTAATATTAGTCTTATACATAGCCCCCCTCACCCTAAGGCCGTGACCCCTCGTTCTATCAGAATCTAATGGTGGAGAAAGCTTACCACCATTTACTCTATCTATACCCCTCATAATCTTATATACCTCTAATAGATCCCCTCTCAGCTGACGTCTTTCAAGGGAAAACAACCCCAGTGTGTTCAATCTTTCCTCATAAGACAGTCCTTCCATACCAGGCAGCATCCTGGTAAATCTCCTCTGCACTCTCTCCAGGGCCTCCACATCCTTCCAGTAGTACGGCGACCAGAACTGGATGCAGTACTCCAAGTGAGGCCTAACCAACGTTCTATACACTTGTAACATCAGACTCCTACTCTTGTATTCTATACCCCTTCCTATGAAGGCTCACATACCATACGCTTTCTTTATCACTTTCTCCACCTGTACTGACACCTTCAGAGACTTGTGAACCTGCACCCCCAGGTCTCTCTGCATCTCTATACCCCGGATAGTTTTACCTTTTATCCTATAACTCCCCTCTACATTATTCCAGCCAAAATGCATCACCTCGCATTTATCCGGATTAAATTCCATTTGTCATCTATCTGCCCAATCTACCAGCCTATCTATGTCCTGTTGTATTGCCTGGCACTGCTCCTCAGTCCCCGCCAATCCAAGTATCTTAGTGTCATCAGCAAATTTGCTGATCACACCAACTACCCCCTCTTCCAAGTCATTTATATAAATCACAAATAGAAGAGGTCCTAGTACTGAGCCCTGTGGCACACCACTAGTGACAGACCTCCAGTTGGAAAAAGAGCCTTCCACTAATACCCGCTGTCTCCTCCTCCCAAGCCAGTTCTCAACCCATCTACATACCTGGCCCTGTATCCCATGTGCCTTCACCTTTTCTATCAGCCTACCATGAGGGACCTTATCAAACGCCTTACTGAAATCCATATAGACGACATCAACGGCTTGTCCTTCATCAACTGTTTTTGTCACCTCTTCAAAAAATTCCACTAGATTCGTAAGACACGACCTCCCCTTAACGAAGCCATGCTGCGTATCCCTGATCAGATCGCAGCGCTCCAGATGCTCATACATCCTGTCCCTGAGGATCCTCTCCGTTAGCTACCTATAACTGAAGTCAAGCTCACCGGCCTATAGTTCCCTGGGTTATCCCTCTGACCCTTTTTAAACAACGGTACTACAAGTACTGTGCACAGTTCTGGTCGCCTCACTACAGGAAGGATGTGGGAGCCATAGAAAGGGTATTTACAGGGGTGTTGCCTGGATTGGGTGGCATGCCTTATGAGGATAGGTTGAGAATCCTCAGCCTTTTCTCCTTGGAGAGATCAAGGGTGACCTTGATAGAGGTTATAAGGTGATAAGAGGTATTGATCAAGTGGATTCTCAGAGGCTTTTCCCAGGGCTGAAATGGTTGCTACAAGAGGACACAGGTTTAAGGTGTTGGGGAGTAGGTACAGAAGAGATGTCAGGGGTAAGTTTTTCACTCAGAGTGGCAAGTGAGTGGAATCAGCTGCGGGCAATGGTGGTGGAGGCAGATTTGATAGGGTCTTTTAAGAGACTTTTGGAAAAGTACATGGAACTTAGTAAGATAGAGAGTTATAGGTAAGCCTGGTAGGTAGGGAGATGTTTGGCACAACTTGTGGGCTGAAGGGCTTGTTTTGTGCTGTAATGTTTCTATGTTTCTATGAAACCTTGTAAAGTGGGCCATTGTTATAGCTGTCTAAGTAAGAGTGACTTCTGGGGAGAATTCCAAGGCGGATCTTCAAAGGTGAAGCTGGAAATCCTCATGAGACAGAGTTTCAATCAGATTGTTTGACTGATGTTGAGTGGATGCTCGAGAAATCCATGGACTCTGTCTTGTTTGCAGAGTCATTTACTCTGCAGTGTGGTCTGTTCAACCACAGTTCATCTGTAATTTGTGTGTACCTTGGACTTACGCTGAATATTAGAGTGCAAGATATATTTGTAAATTGTTTTACCTTTCTGAACTTGTATACTAAAGTTTATTTTTGTTTGTTCAAAAGCCATGGAACTTTGTGGCTTTATTCTAAAAGCTGGAATCTCAATCTTCATTTACTTTAAATAAAGTGTTATTGCTCTCGAACTGCATTTCCTTCTGCCACATCCTGGAGTCTCGCCGAGATTTATAACAAAGTCCATTAGTACCATGTTGATAATTGTTATGAAGCATGGATGTGTGACCATCAATGCTTCAAAGGTGACCAATCAGGGCAGCAGAAGGGGAGGGACTGGAGAAGCAGGCAAGAAATAATGTAATACCTTCACCTGACTCCCATTGGCTAAAGTATTTTCAAATTCCTTGTCCAAAAACCATTCTGATGTCTTGGTACCAAAGCAACTTGTCTCAAGGATGGTGAATTTGTTTCCTTCCTGCTTTATGTACATTTCCAGGTTGTCTTCCATTACCATCTTCCTTTGTGCCTCAGGTACACCTGGAAAAGGTGAATGCAAACTATGAGTGACAGAGGAAAGTTATCCACATGTTGTGTCTGGACTCAGAACACAGCTCATATTACTCAGTATTTTGGATAAAACCCGTGCCTGGATTGCCGATGTTGGACCTAATGAACCAGAAGCTGTTCCCGCAGGCAGCAACACGGTATGCTGCAAGGAGAGAAATATTTCCATGGTGCACCCACTTTATTGTTCATGAACATTACATTTAACGAGAATTGAATCTAAAGCTCCAATTTTAGCAATGTATTCCTTGAATATTTAATTTTGAATATTTGTATCTTGTATCGTGGAGTTTTGTCAGTTCTCGATCTGCTGTTCACATTTTAGGAGCTTTATTTGTCCAGAATGAGAATTTTAGTTTGAAATTTGTTCTGTCTTCATAATCTTTAAGCCTCAATGTAGCACAGATTGCTCAAACCTGGAAAATCAGGTTGATTTCCGATTCATAGTATCATGGGGTCCTGACAATGCAGGAGGAAGCTATTCAACCCATTGAGTCTGTACTGACTCTCCAACAGCATCCTACCCAGGCCTTATCATCAAAACCCCATGTATTTATCTCCTAATCTACACATTTCCGGATGCTAACAGACAACTTAGCTTGGCTAATTCACCTAACCTCCATATCTTTGGACTGTGGGAGGAAACCGGAGCAGCCGGAGGAAACCCCCACAGACACAGGGAGAACATGCAGACTCTACACAGTCACCTAAGGCCAGAATCGAACCTGGGTCCCTGGCACTATCAAGCAGTAGTGCTAACCACTGTGCCACAATGCCACACTAACAATAGAACAGTGGATTCAACAACAGAACAATAAAACTCCTCAAGTTTTATAGGAGAAATGATATTTGCAATTGTTTATTTGAGGTTTTGGATTTGAAGTTAGAAATTAACTGGTCTCTTACCCACCTATGTTTTGCATACAGATCTTACGCACACTGCTCATAAAATTCTGAATCAACCAAAGCAAGCAGCTCTCTCCACAGCTGTGTCAACAGCTCCTACTGTGATAAATCCACTCAAAACCACCTTTGTAGTTATCTGGCTGGATGTCCTTTTATTTCCCAAGGGCTCAATTGAGTTTCAGTCAAAAAATTCTGGCATCTGTTTAGTTTCAAGTCTCAAAGGATCTCTGGACTTTAAATCAACGTACAATTCAAACTACAATGTCCAAATTGCCCTTTTAAATCATGTTCCCAGCACTTCTGAATGCAGAAGGGAAATTTATTCAATGGATAAAGTACTGTGATGCATGTGAACACTTACAAAATGCAGGTCAATTTAATAATCATTTTAAGGACTGAGTTCTATGACAAATGGCTGCATTGGAATCATCATATATTTAAAGCTGATGTCACAGACAATTATGGCAGACATTAAATCAATGCTTTAACCTCATGAACATTATTCATTATCACCATTTTCCAGTCTAGGGCAAAATAATTCTACTAGGAATTGCTTTGAAAGATTATCTTTATGACCCTACATGCCTGAAGCTGAGACCTGCCAATGTGGGTTTGCCCGGAGTTGGGAATGGAAATTCTGGCTCTCCATCTCTTTCAGACACATGCAGCAATGCTTATTGAGATGGGACACTCTGTAACATCAATTAACCTCAGATTAATACATCAGATTGAGCTCTCCGTAAGGTCAGCAAAAATCGGCTTACCCAAGGCAATGAGAAAAGCTTCAAAATTGTCATTTTTAAACACTTTCCAGACTCCTTCGAAAGCCATGGCTGAAGGATCGGTGAAGCGATGATGTTCCGACGCTCGCCCTGGTGAAAAAAAATTCAAAGTGTGTTTGAGAAGAAACTCAAATCCAACTCACAGAGATAAAATTATCAACATTCACAGCACAGAAGGAGGACATTTGGCCTGCCATGTCTATACTAGCCCTTTCAAACAGCGCTTGCATTTAGTCCTACATCGATACTTCTTGTTTGCCATCCAGCAAATTCCTCACCGTAGCACAACTGACCAACCGTTCTGAAAATCACTCACAGAATCTGCTTCCACCATCTGTTCAGGTGGAACATTCCAGACGCTCAACAACTCCAAATGAAAACACACCTCTTACCATCTCCCGGCAGCACAGTGGGTTAGCACTGCTGCTTCACAGCTCCAGGGACCTGGGTTCAATTCCCAGCTCGGGTCACTGTCTGTGTGGAGTTTGCACATTCTCCTCGTGTCTGCGTGGGATTCCTCAGGTGCTCCAGTTTCCTCCCACAGTCCAAAGATGTGTGCACTAGGTTGATTGGCCATGTTAAAAAATTTACGCTTGATGTCCTGAGGTGCGTAGGTTAGTGGGATTAGCAGATAAAACATGTAGGGATATGGGGGTAGGGCCTGGGTGGGATTGTGGTCAGTGCAGACTTGTCAGGCCGAAAGGCCTCTTCCTGCACTGTAGGATTTCTATGATCTCCCCTTTGTAATTCAACCATTTTAACTCGATCAGAACTTCTTATCATTCTGAAAGCCTCCTTGATGTCACCTCTTAAGCTTTGTCTGTTCCAAGAAGAGTCCTAACTTTATCCAGCCTCTCCTCATAACTTCACTTACCGTCAGGAAGGTCCAGAGAATCTTTAATCAGAATATTTCCTGACAGATAGTACCAGCCTCACTGATGTCTGTCTGTTGTTAACTGTTCCCACTCAGGAAAGACTCTGCATCTGACACCATCTCATTTCTCTCTGCACAGATACTTCCAAACCTGCTGAGTACCTCTGGTTTTCTAAAAATATTCAGAATCGCAGCATCAATTTTGCAAATGTGCGTTTCTTAAAGTGTTGGACATTTTATTTATTCATTTGTGGGATATGGGTGTTGCTGGCTGGTCAGCATTTATTATTCTGAAAGCTAATGGTGTTTGCTATAAATAAACCTGTTGGACTTTAACCTGGTGATATGAGACTTCTTACTGTGTTTACCCCAGTCCAACACTGGTATCTCTACATCAATATTTATTGCCCATCCCTAGTTGCCCTTGTTCAGAGGACAGTTGAGAGTCAACCACATTGCTGTGGCTCTGGAGTCACATGTAGGCCAGACGGTTAAGGACAGCAGATTTCCTTCTCTAAAGGACATTAGTGAACCAGATGGGTTTTTCTGACAATTGACAATGGTTTCTTGGTCATCAGTAGATTCTCAGATTCTTGATAATCAGTAGATTTGGATCAGTAAATTTGCAGATGATACTAAAGTTGGTGGAGTGGTAGGTAGTGAAGAGGGGTGTTTTAGTTTACAGAGTGACTTGGACAAGTTGCAGAGCTGGGCCGAGAGGTGGCAAATGGAGTTTAATGTGGAAAAGTGTGAGGTAATGCACTTTGGCATGAACAATAAATGTGTAGAGTATAGGGCTAATGGTAGGGCTCTTAATAGTGTTGAGGAACAGAAGGATCTTGGTGTATGTGTCAATAGATCCCTGAAAGTAGGCAGTCAAGTGGATAAAGTTGTTAAGAAGGCATATGGAATCTTAGCTTTTATTGGTAGGGGGATTGAATTTAGGAGCCGCAGCATCATGTTGCAGCTGTACAAAACTCTCGTGCGGCCGCACTTGGAGTATTGTGTGCAGTTCTGGTCGCCACATTATAAGAAAGATGTGGAGGCATTGGAGAGGGTACAGAGGAGGTTTACTAGGATGTTGCCTGGTATGGAGGGCAGGTCCTATGATGAGAGGTTGAAGGATTTGAGGTTGTTTTCGTTAGAAAGGAGGCGGCTAAGGGGGGATCTTATTGAAACATCTAAGATAATTAGAGGTTTGGATAGGGTGGACAGTGATAGCCTTTTTCCTAGGATGGAAAAAGCTAGCACGAGGGGACACAACTTTAAATTAAGGGGTATGAGGTATAGGACGGATATCAGAGGTAGGTTCTTTACTCAAAGAGTGATTAGGGAGTGGAATGCCCTGCCTGCAGCTGTTGTAGATGCGCCAAGTTTGGTGGCGTTTAAGAGGTTCATTGATAAGTATATGGAAGAGAAGGGAATGGTTTAGTTTGGAGGGGCATTGCTTTTTATTTTGGTCGGCACAACATCGAAGGCCGAAGGGCCTGTTCTGTGCTGTAATGTTCTATGTTCTATGTTCTCAATTCCAGGTTTTTTTATCTGCAGTTAATAAGTAGCAGGGATAGACTTTAATTCCATGTGGGTGGTACAGTGGCACAGTGGTTACTGCCTCACAGTGCCGGGAACTCCGCCCATGGAGGACTATCACCAGAATTCTACAGCCTTGCCTGCCACAGAATCGGAATGGGGAGGGATGGACAACAGAAATGTCCATTGAACTCAGGCAGGAAATTCTGGATCACTGCAGTGAAGCCATAAAATCCCACCCTCTGTGGAGTTTACGTGTTCTCCTCATGTCTGCTTCTTCCGGATGCTCCAGTTTTTTCCCATAGTCCAAAGATGTGTAGGTTAGGTGGAATGGCTGTGCTAAATCAAGGGGTTACGGGGAGGGGATGTGCCTTATAAATCAAGAAAGCAGTAATCCCTCTGTGTACCAACCCCCAGCAGTAAGTGAACACTTTGGTGATCCGTGTTTTTAATAGGTTTGAATTAAATAATGTAATTGTTGCAGTGTGACATTTTGACAATGCCACAAATTAATGAATCAAATGACCACAAGGTTTGAAATAAAATGCCCTTCTGCACTCATATTGTTCAGTTAAAAAGTACAGTTTCACTAACTTGGGGACTGAAATGATTGATACAATTAGAAAACAATGGAATGGTAGATTTAAGAATGATTCAGCCAACACATTTTCTGCATCTCCAACTTTCCCACCACACCCCTGCTGGAAACAGCCTTCCAGCCACAAAGACACCCATCAACCTTTGCTGCCACGAGGTGATTTTGTATCCAGTTTGCTGCATTTCCCCGGGATCCCATGGCCTTTTACTTTGTGTCCAGTGTTTCATGGAGTCATCGAGGTTTACAGCATGGAAACAGGACCTTTCGCCCAACTTGTCCATGCTGCCCAGTTTTTACCACTAAGATAGTCCCAATCACCTGCGTTGTGGGAACCTAACAAAAGCCTTGCTAAAGTCCATGTAAACCGAATCAACTACACTACCCTTATCAATCCTCCTTCAAGGTAATCTTATCAGAACACAGAACATAGAACACTACAGCACAAACAGGCCCTTTGGCCCACAAGTTGTGCCAATTATATCCCTACCTACCAGGTCTATCTATAACCCCCAATCCCATTCATTCCCATATACTCATCCAGAAGTCTTTTAAAAGACCCCAGCGAGTTCGCCTCGACCACCACCGACGGCAGCCGATTCCACTCACTCACCACCCTCTGAGTGAAAAACTTATCCCTGACATCCCCTCTGTATTTGCTTCCCTGTACCTTAAATCTGTGCCCTCTCGTAGTGACCATTTCAGCTCTGGGAAATATTCTCTGAGAGTCCACTCTATCTATTCCTCTCAACATTTTATAAACCTCTATCAGGTCGCCTCTCAACCTTTGTCTCTCCAGGGAGAAGAGTCCCAGCTCCCTCAACCTATCTTCATAAGGCCTGCCTCCCAATCCAGGCAACGTCCTCGTAAATCTCCTCTGCACCCTCTCAATAGCTTCCACATCCTTTTTGATCAGTCATTACCTCCAGTCATATTTGCATCACACAAGCGCCAGGCAATGACCATGTCCAACAAGAAAGTATCTAATTCATGGCGTGCAATGGCCTTACCATCATGGGGTTGCCCCCCATTAGGCAGAAATTGAACTGGACTAGGCATATAAATACTGTAGCTACCAGAGCAGGTCAGAAGCTGGGAATCCCATGGCAAGTAACTCATCTCCTGACTTCTCAAAAACCTGTCCATCATCTACAAGATACAAGTCAGGAGTGTGATGGAATCTTCCCCACTCACCTCAATGAGTCCAACTCCAGCAACACTCATGCCTGACACCATCCAGGACAAAGCGGCCTACTTGATTGATATCACATCCATGAGCACCCATTCTCTCCAGCACCGAACAGCATCTAAAACATGCACAACGGCAACTCAAAAAAACTAATTAGACAGCACCTTCCAAACCTACGATCAGTATTGTCTAGAAGGACAACATCTGGGAACGCCATCACCTGGAAGTTCCCCGCCAAGCCACTCACCATCCTGACTTGAAAATATGTCAGGTGACAAGTGGTGTACCTCAGGGATCTGTTTTGGGGCCCCCGCTGTTTGTAATTTTTATAAATGATCTGTTTGAGGGTATTGAAGGATGGATTAGTAAATTTGCAGATGACACTAAAGTCGGTGGAGTGGTAGATAGTGAAGAGGGGTGTTATAGTTTGCAGAGAGACTTGGACAAGTTGCAGAGCTGGCCCGAGAGGTGGCAAATGGAGTTTAATGTGGAAAAGTGTGAGGTAATGCACTTTGGCAGGAACAATAAATGTGTAGAGTATAGGGCTAATGGTAGGGCTCTTAATAGTGTTGAGGAACAGAAGGATCTTGGTGTATGTGTCAATAGATCCCTGAAAGAAGGCAGGCAAGTGGATAAAGTTGTTAAGAAGGCATATGGAGGCTTAGCTTTTATTGGTAGGGGGATTGAATTTAGGAGCCGCAGCATCATGTTGCAACTGTACAAAACTCTAGTGCGGCCGCACTTGGAGTATTGTGTGCAGTTCTGGTCCCCACATTATAAGAAAGATGTGGAGGCATTGGAGAGGGTACAGAGGAGGTTTAACAGGATGTTGCCTGGTATGGAGGGCAGGTCTTATGAAGAGAGGCTGAGGGATTTGAGGTTGTTTTCGTTAGAAAGGAGGCGGCTAAGAGGGGACCTTATCAAAACATATAAGATGATTAGAGGTTTAGATAGGGTGGACAGTGATAGCCTTTTTCCTCTGATGGAGAAAGCTAGCACAAGGGGACACAGCTTTAAATTAAGGGGTGATAGTTATAGGACGGATATCAGAGGTTCTTTACCCAAAGGGTGGTTCGGAAGTGGAATGCCCTGCCTGCAGCAGTTGTAGATGCGCCAAGTTTGGTGGCGTTTAAGAGGTTAGTTGATAAGTATATGGAAGAGAAGGGAATGGTTTAGATTGGAGGGTCATTGCTTTTTATATTTGTCGGCACAACATCGAAGGCCAAAGGGCCTGTTCTGTGCTGTAATGTTCTATGTTCTATGTTCTATATTGCTGTTCCTTCACTGTCGAGATCCTAGCATTCCCTCCCTAACAGCAGCGTGGGTGTACCTACACATCAGGGATTGCAGTGTTTGAAGAAGGCAACGCATCTTCTCAAGGACAAATAGGAATGGGCAATAAATTCTGTCCACGTCCGTTGAATGAATGATAAAGAAACTGACTCAGCCAACCATCATTATATCGTCACATTTCAAAGTGGAGTGACCTTGCATTTATATAGCACTTTTCACAACCTCTGGATATCCCAGAACTTCTTCCAGTCTCTGTCAGGTGTTAATCACTATTGTAATGGAGGAAATGCAATAGTCAAAGTATGAACAGCAAGATCCCACAAACAGCAAAATGTCAATCAGCTGTTTTTAAAATATCCAAGAAGGAATGGAAAATTGGCTGGAATTCTAGGAGAATCCGTCTGGCTTTCTCTGAAATCGCACCATTGGATCTTTAATACTGACTTGAGAGGTAAGAAATATCTCAGACTAACATCCCATTTGAATTAACCTCTTAGGGTAGAAAAGTCAAGCGCTTGGGGATATTGGTTAAGGTGCGTGGGGAGAAGTTTCGAGGAGATGTGCGAGGCAGGTGGTGAATGTCTGGAACACACTGCCCGGGGAGGGGGTGGGAGCAGGTACGATAATGGAATTTAAGGGACAACTAGACAGATACATGAACAGGATGGGAATGGAAGGGTACGGACTCTGTAAGTGTGCAGGGTTTTAGTTCAGGCAGGTATTGTGACCAGCACAGACTCGGAATGCCAAAGGGCCTGTTCCTATGCTGGTCTTCTCTTCGTTCTTCCTTCTTTGAGTGGGACATGAACCCACATGTTTGGGTTCAAAAACCAGTGTGCCCACACCCTGGGGCACAGCTGAACCTCACTCGCCTCTGCACCCTGACTCTCAAATAGGGAGGGGGCGCAGGAGACTGGTTGATGGCAGGAAAATAGGCAAATGTTCCCATCAGGAGCTCACCAACTCAACAGAAACAGGGAATCAAAAGCTCAGCCCTTTCCACAGTGTGATTCAGTTAATCCCAGACTTTGGAATTGTATCCTTGGAATAATTCAATGCCGACACTGCAAATAAAACCAGCCGAGAGGACAGTGTCCGTGAGTGTTCAGTTAATCAGACAGTGAAAGATTCCGGGATTCCTATACTGTGGAAAACCAATCTCTGATTGAATGCTTTGGAATATTGGAAGGGTGGGGCATGGTGGGTTACCAGGTTCAATTCCCGGCTTGGGTCACTGTCTGTGTGGAGTTTGCACATTCTTCCCATGTCTGCATGGGTTTCCTCCGGGTGCTCTGCTTTTTTCCCACAGTCCAAAGATGTGTGGGTTATGTGGATTGACTATGCTAAATTATACGCCCTGTTTATGAGCAGACCTCTCCACTCACCTGACAAAGGAACAGCGTTCTGAAAGCTACTGGGTTTTACTACCAAATAAACTTTGGACTTTAACCTGGTGTTGTGAGACTTCTTACAATCTAAATTGCCCATTAGTGTCCCAGAGTGTCTAGGTTAGCAGGATTAGCAGGGCAAAATATGTGGGGCTGGGAATAGGGTGGGATTGCTGTCGGTGTAGACTCAATGGGCTGAATGGCCTCCTCCTGCACTGTAGGGATTCTATGATTAGACTCTCCATGACTCTGGGACTGATATCGGTAACTATACACAGGGCTCAGAGAGTCAGCAGGATTTGTGCTGACCCTCGGTGTTTTGTAGTGTTTTAATTATCAGATACTTCCAGCACCGCGCTCCCTAAAAGCTGAACTGACAGACTGTGTGAATCGCTGCTCTCACAAACACTTTGGGAAGACTTTGTCCCGAAATAAGAGAGAACACCCACCTCGTATCAATCGCTGCTGCTAACACTCCGAGTCTGCAGGGAGATATGAGGTGATGTGAGTTTTCGAGCACATCCTACTTTGCTACGCAAACTGTCACATCTGATGCCTGATTTCACCCTCAAGTCTTTGATTCCTTTGGGCAGAATCGAAGGAGGATTCAGGTAACTCACTGTGAGAATCCGGCTGTGCCAGTTCTGACTTGTCCCTGACTGCAAAACAATACCCTCACACGTCAAAGGTGATCGGTGAAGGAGTCAGTTCCTGAATCTACCGATCAGTGGGCTGTCTCACTGGCCAATAATCAACACTCTGAGGCTGAGAACTCGGGATTCACTCACTTTCTTCAGCACAAACTGTGCCAATTCCACAGCTTATAGCAACAGTCAGCCTCACTTACAATGACAACGCACCCTGAAACCCAGCACGCTAGCGTTAGCTGTGAATTCAAACATCAGATCACACTGCACTTTAACATTCTTGTGTTCGTGTTTTATTTATTATTATCACAAATATGCTTGCATTAACACTGCAATGAAGTTACTATGAAAATCCCCGAGTCGCCACACTCTGGTGTCTGTTTGGGTACACTGAGGGAGAGTTTAGCACAGCCAATGCACCCAACCAGCACATCTTTTGGACGGTGGGGGGAAACCAGAGCACCAGGAGGAAACCCATGCAGGCACAGGGAGAATATCCAAACTCCACACAGACACCCAAGATTGGAATTGAACCCAGGTCCCTGGCACCATGAGGCAGCAGTGTTAAGCACTGTGCCACCGTGTCACCCTACATAACAGCATCTGTCATAGAATCCTACAGTGCAGAAAGAGGCCATTCGGCCCATCGAGTCTGCACTGACCATAATCCCACCCAGGCCCTATCCCCATATCCCTACACATTTACCCACTAATCCCTCTAACCTACACAGCCTGACACACTAAGGGGAATTTTAGCATGGCCAATCAACCTAAACTGCACATCGTTGGACTGTGGGAGGAAACCAGAGCACCTGGCAGAAACCCACTCAGCCATGAGGAGAATGTACAAACTCCACACAGACAGTGACCTGAGCCGGGAATTGAACCCAGGTCCCTGGAGCTGTGAAGCAGCAGTGCTAACCACTGTGCTACCATGCTGCCTCTGTTATGTTCTCTCCAGCTGCAGACAGACACAATCTTCCAGTCTGCGTGGAATTTGCAAATTTTCATCGTATCTGCATGGGTTTACTTCAAGTGCTCTGATTTCCTCCTGCAGTCTGAAAGAAGTGCAGGTTAAATGGATTAGTGGTAGAAATATGCAATGTTAAGGGGGTAGGGCTTGGGTAAACTGCTCTGTCAGAGAGTCAATGCAGATTAAACAGAAACAAGCCGGGGATTGGGAGGGGCTGCTTACAATTTTCACACTAATTGATGCTTTATTTAACTTTAACCTAAGATGAACACAATGTAGCAATTACCATTGGTCAAAGCAATGCAATTTATGAAATGGTGAAAAGTTAAGTAGCCATTCCCCAAAGCAGTCATCTATCTTCATTTAGATATAATTACTTCAAACTGTTTCTCCATCGTTTCAGGGCTGTTAGCCTCAGGGACAGACTGTGCAGCTTTCTTTCTGCACCCAATGCTTTCTCATTACATTTGAACAGTGGAAACAGGAGTAAGGCGTTCAATAAGGTTCCCCATGGAAGGCTTCTGCAGAAAATGCAGATGTATGGGATTGAGGGCGATTGAGCTAATTGGATTAGGAATTGGCTAGCAGATAGAAGACAGAGGGTGGTGGTTGATGGAAATTATTCATCACGGAGTTTGGTTACAAGTGGTGTACCTCAGGGATCTGTTTTTGGGCCCCTGCTGTTTGTAATTTTTATAAATGATCTGGTTGAGGGTATTGAAGGATGGATTAGTAAATTTGCGGATGACGAGTGGTAGATAGTGAAGGGGGGTGTTATAGTTTACAGAGTGACTTGGACAAGTTGCAGAGCTGGGCCGAGAGGTGGCAAATGGAGTTTAATGTGGAAAAGTGTGAGGTAATTCACTTTGGCAGGAATAACAAATGTGTAGAGTATAGGGCGAATGGTAGGACTCTTAATAGTGTTGATGAACAGAGGGATCTTGGTGTATGTGTGCATAGATACCTGAAAGTTGGCAATCAAGTCGATAAGGTTGTTAAGAAGGCATACGGAGTCTTAGCTTTTATTGGTAGGGGATTGAATTTCGGAGCCGCAACGTCATGTTGCAACTGTACAAAACTCTAGTGCGGCCGCACTTGGAGTATTGTGTACAGTTCTGGTCCCCGCATTATAAGAAAGATGTGGAGGCATTGGAGAGGGTACAGAGGATGTTTACCAGGATGTTGCCTGGTATGGAAGGCAGGTCTTATGAAGAGAGGCTGAGGGATTTGAGGTTGTTTTCGTTAGAAAGAAGGCGGCGAAGAGGAGACCTTATTGAAACATATAAGATGATTAGAGGTTTAGATAGGGTGGACATTGATAGCCTTTTTCCTAGGATGGAGAAAGCTAGCACGAGGGGACATAGCTTTAAATTAAGGGGTGGTAGTTGTAGGACGGATATCAGAGGTAGGTTCTTTACCCAGAGGGTGGTTCGGGAGTGGAATGCCCTGCCTGCAGCATTTGTAGATGCGCCAAGTTTG
Organism: Sphyrna mokarran; assembly: GCA_024679065.1. Taxonomy (NCBI): domain Eukaryota; kingdom Metazoa; phylum Chordata; class Chondrichthyes; order Carcharhiniformes; family Carcharhinidae; genus Sphyrna; species Sphyrna mokarran. The sequence goes on from JAGIQG010000032.1 coordinate 440,721, forward strand.
GTGGCATTTAAGAGGTTAGTAGATAAGTTTATGGACGAAAAGGGAATGGTTTAGGTTGGAGGGTCATTGCTTTTTCCTAATTGGTCGGCGCAACATCGAGGGTCGAAGGGCCTGTTATGTTCTATGAAACTGGACTCAAGCAATGTGGAGGGAGTTCAGAGTTCACAAACTCTTAAAGGCTGTGCCTCACATGGACAAAACCACACAAACAGCCAATGGAATATCCTTGTGACAAGACACGTGGAATCTAAGAGGTGAGATCGATGCTGGAATTTTACTGCTTCGTCTGCCCAAGGTGATGGAAAATACCGTTCTGCGTTCCTTGAATCCCTACAGTGCAGAAGGAGGCCATTCGGCCCAATGAGCCTGTACGACCACAATCCCTCCTGGATTCCCATAACTGTTAATTTCCTCTGCTAATTTCCTAGGGTCAATTTAGCATGGCCAATCAACCTAACCCAGACATCTTTGGACTTAGGATGAATCTGGAGCCACCAGAGAAAACTCATGCAGACATGGGCAGAATGTGCAAGCTCCAAAAAAAGGAGGTTTACCAGCATGTTACCTGGTTTGGAGAATATTAGCTAATGGAGATGTTGGGCGAACTCAGTTTGTTCTCACTGGAACAACGGAGATTGAGGGCTGACCTGATACAAGATTATGAGGGGCATGGACAGAGTGGATAGTCAGAAGCTTTTTCCTAGTGTAGAAAAGTCACGTACTGGGACAGTAGGTTTAAGCTGCATGAGGAGATGTGAGAGGCAGGTTTTTACACAGAGGGTGGTGAGTGTCTGGAACATGTTGCCCAGGGAGGTGGTGGTAGTAAGTATGATAGCAGCATTTAAAGGGCAACTAGACAAATCCATGAATAGGTTAGGAATGGAAGGATATGGATTCTGTAAGTGCGCACAGTTTTAGTTTAGGTAGGCATCATGATTGGTGCAGGCTTGGAGGGCTGTTCCTGGGCTGTACTGTTCTTTATTCTTTGGTCTACATAGACCATCACTCAAGGCCAGTAAGAGTTGGTGCTTCCCCTTTTGTTCAAGAAGGGGAAGAGAGACCTTCCAGGGAATTATAGGCCAGTGAGTCTTACTGCTGTGGTGGGCAAAGTGTTGGAGAGAATAATTAGGGATAGGATTTATAGTTATTTAGAGAGAAATGAATTGATTGGAGATAGTCAGCATGGTTTTGTGAAGGGTAGGTCGTGCCTTACTAACCTCATTGAGTTTTTTGAAAAAGTGACTAAAGAGGTGGATGGGGGTAAGGCGGTTGATGTGGTATGTATGGACTTTAGTAAGGCGTTTGATAAGGTGGCCCATGGAAGACTTCTGCAGAAAATGCAGATGTATGGGATAGAGGGTGATTTAGCTAATTGGGGTTAGGAATTGGCTGGCAGATAGAAGACAGAGGGTGGTGGTTGATGGGAGATATTCATCTTGGAGTTCGGTGACAAGTGGTGTACCTCAGGGTCTGTTTTGGGGCCCCTGCTGTTTGTAATTTTTATAAATGATCTGGATGAGGGTATTGAAGGATGGATTAGTAAATTTTCAGATGACACTAAAGTCGGTGGAGTGGTAGATAGTGAAGAGGGGTGTTATAGTTTGCAGAGAGACTTGGACAAGTTGCAGAGCTGGGCCGAGAGTGGCAAATGGAGTTTAATGCGGAAAAGTGTGAGGTAATTCACTTTGGCAGGAATAACAAATGTGTAGAGAATAGGGCTAATGGTAGAACTCTTAATAGTGTTGATGAACAGAGGGATCTTGGTGTATATGTGCATAGATCCCTGAAAGTGGGCAATCAAGTCGATAAGGTTGTTAAGAAGGCATACGGAGTCTTAGCTTTTATTGGTAGGGGGATTGAATTTCGGAGCCGCAACGTCCTGTTGCAACTGTACAAAACTCTAGTGCGGCCGCACTTGGAGTATTGTGTGCAGTTCTGGTCCCCACATTATCAGAAAGATGTGGAGGCATTGGAGAGGGTACAGAGGAGGTTTACCAGGATGTTGCCTGGTATGGAGGGCAGGTCCTATGAAGAGAGGTTGAAGGATTTGAGGTTGTTTTTCGTTAGAAAGGAGGCGGCTAAGAGGGGATCTTATTGAAGCATATTAGATGATTAGAGGTTTAGATAGGGTGGACAGTGATAGCCTTTTTCCTAGGATGGAGAAAGCTAGCACGAGGGGACACAGCTTTAAATTAAGGGTGATAGTTATAGGACGGATATCAGAGGCAGGTTCTTTACCCAAAGGGTGGTTCGGGAGTGGAATGCCCTGCCTGCAGCGGTTGTAGATGCGCCAAGTTTGGTGGCGTTTAAGAGGTTAGTTGATAAGTATATGGAATAGAAGGGAATGGTTTAGTTTGGAGGGGCATTGCTTTTTATATTGGTCGGCGCAACATCGAAGGCCGAAGGGCCTGTTCTGTGCTGTAATGTTCTATGTTCTATGTAAGAGTTTTAAGTCAAAGAGCAGGAGGAAGATTTTTCTATGGATGTTTCGAAGCTTTGGTATGTGTGGCCTGTGTTAACTAGAGACCAAAGCAATATTATACAGATTAGATCGGTGGCTGAAGGAAAATGTTTATTTATTAGTGTCACAAGGAGGCTTCCATTAACACTGCAATAGAGTTACTACGAAAATCCCCGAGTCACCACACTCCAGTGCCTGTTCGGGTACACTGAGGGAGAATTTAGCATGATCAATACCATAAGCAGCCCATCTTTCAGACTGAGAGGAAACCAGAGCGGGTGCTCTGGTGGAAACCCATGCAGACATAGGGAGAACGTGCAGACTCTGCACAGACAGTCACTGAAGCTAGGAATTGAACCCAAGGGGAGGGAGGGGGGCAGGAGGAAGTGGGAAGGAGGAGGAGGATGAAGGGAGAAGGGGAAGCAGAGAGGAGTAGGGGGAGGGAAGGAGGAGGAGGAAATAAAAACATAAGAAATAGGAGCAGGAGTAGAATGATCCACCATTCCCATTGGGTCCAGGGATCCATCCAGCCCTTCGAGCCTGCCCCGCCATTCAATAAGATCATGGCTGATCTGTAGTGGTTCAGTTCCACTTTCCCGCTTTCTCCCCATAATTCTTAATTCCCTTGTCTATCAGAAATCTATTAAATATATTCAGCGATGTAGCCTCCAACACTTCAAAGGGCAGAGAATTCCAGACATTCACCACCTTTTGAGTGAAGAAGTTCTTCCTCAACTCTGTTCTAAAGTTCATAAGGAGGTTCATAATTGAGGCTCATAAGGAGGAGGTGTTAGCGAATCTTGAGGGTATGAAAATTGATAAGTCCCCTGGGACAGATGGGATTTACCCTAGGATTCTCTGGAAGGCTAGAGAGGCGTTGATGGGGAGGGGTGCCTCGGGAGCGTGTTTTGAGCAAGGCCCTCTC